>JAKOOJ010000007.1:62973486-63390986 GCA_022577455.1 Arizona elegans
GGAACGCAAGGTAATATACCCAGTGCTTTCCTCCTCCTCCCCCCCCCTCTTCCTCCCCCCGCCTCCCCATCACAGCTATAAACTGGGCTGAGAGAAGATGACTGGCCTAAAATCATTCAGTGAATTTTATAGCTGGGGGTGGGGCCATTATGTAGATTAAGTGAAAACTATTGGATGAAATAGCTTCTGATTGTGAAAACTGATACAGGATTGCATGGGTCCCCAATCCCTGGGCTGCAGACTGGTACTGGTCTGTGGCACCAGGATGCACAACTGGAGGTGAGCGACAGGATGCGCCGGATCTAGGTTGCATTCTCCTTCTCTCTCCCCCCCCCCCGCCCCTGTCTATGGAAAAATTATCTTCCGTGAAACTGGTCCCTGGTGCCCAAAAGGTTTGGGGACCATTGTCACACCATATAACCATTACCAGTTCCCCAGTTTTTCACTTTTTCTTTTTATACCTCTTATTAAACAACCAGGAGGCCAGTAGGGTAATACAAATACTTCTAACAAGATAAATAGATAATTTACGTTGTTTCTCTGATAACTGTGCTACCAGGCTGGCTTAACATATTTTTTAACATATTTTTAATTGGTTTGTTATCTTAAACTGGGGCCAAATTAATATATATCCTTTTAATTGTTTTTTAATGTTTGTATTGTATGTTTTTATCTGGCTGTACACCGCCCTGAGTCTCTCGAGAGAAGGTGCGGTATATAAATTCGAAATAAAATAAAATAAAAAAATAAAAATAAATAAAATATAAGTAAATGAGATCTTAGGATTTCCTGATGAAACTATTTTACTTTCTCATTATATCTATGGCCCTGAAATCATATTTGGTTTTTGGTTTCTCTGAAAAACATCTTGTAAATGCCAAATTCAGACTTCTGGGGAATATATATTTTTAACCAGGCTTTCTTAAAATAGTCTGGAACACAAAAGTACAAGTGTTGCAGTGCATGGATCCATGATAGAACAGTGTGGGTGTGTGACACAATGAAACTGATGAAGTAGGAATTCTATGTTCAGGTCTCACTTTTATGAACTTTGGTGGTGCAATCTTAATTCAAATTATCATTCCCCTCCCCAAAGATTTGGGTGCTGGTTTTTATGATGGATACTTCTTGTATCCATTCATGTAATCTGAAGCTTTTTTTCTGGGTACTTTTTCCTTATTTTACATTGCTATCACTAATGAGAAAGTTAGCTTGGGATAGATGATATCGTGTGGAAAAATATAGGTTAAAAAATAGTTTGTCCCTACATAATTGTTTTCAGTGAATTCTTAAAATGTGTGTCTAAAAAAAATAAGAATAGAGATCATTTTCATATCCAGGGTAAATAAAAATGATTTTTTTAAAAAAAATTTAAAAATCAGATTTTATTTTTATTTTTATCAAATTTATTTTAATAAAATGCTTTTGGAGTAAAAAATCTATCTAAAGATAGTTTTCTATTTAAGATACATTAATAATTTAGTTTATTCAGCATGAAATGGAGCTTAGCTATGTAGCATAAGACTGTATATTCTACAATATTGGGACTGTTGGTGCATCAACAGCAGGTCAGCAGGAGCTGCTGTGGGACAGATGACAGTTGCTTTTTTAAAATTATGATATAAATTGAGTTGATTTAAATCCACCCGGTTCAGATCAAATCAATTTTCCTATGTATCTTAAGTATACCGTAATTTTCAGACTATAAGACACACCGGAGTATAAGACGCACCAAGATTTCGAAGAGGTAAACAAAAAAAATATTTTTTTTGCAAAAAAATGTGTGTGTGGGGCACACACAGGATTTGGGAGGCCTGCAGAGTGCTCCTGGGGGCTGGGGAGGGCAAAAATGCAACACATGGGATGTTTGGGAGGCCAGAAATGGGCCTGTTTTTCACAAAAATGGGGGCGTTTTTGCCCTCCCAAGCCCCCAGGAGCACTCTGCAGGCCTCACAAACCTGTAGGCCCTGTTTTTGCAAAAAAAAAAGGCCTGTTTTTGGGGAAATGGGATGCACAGGGTGGGGTTTTGGAAGGCCAAAAATGGCTGTATTCTGTGTATAAGACACACCAACATTTCCATCCTCTTTTAGGGGCAAAAAGTATGTATTATACTCCTCTAAAAGTATGGTATATACATAGGAAGATTAAAATCCCTTGCATGTTAGCAATAATATTACTTACAAAGTTTCATTTTTAGAGACTTCTGAGTTTTGTATCAATTCTTCTTTTGCCTCGCTGAGTAATTTATTATTTATTTATTTACTTACTTGTTATATTTGTCTTGAATTGTTCCACATCTAGTTCCAGTTATCATATTTAACTTCATCAATTTAGGTTATGGCACTTGATGTAAAATGCTAGCATTTTTTTTTCACTAGTTGCCAGGATTAACACAGGGCAGTAGATTTCCTCTAGAAGAACTGTTCACTGCTTAAAGACCTAGTGAAAAAATTATGAAATATTTTTCAGAAATATTATAATACATGAAATAGATCAGTTAGACTTGAATTTTGTACAATTAATCACACATTGGTGGGAATATGAGTGTCTGAAAAAAATGAAACTGCTGTGGAAAGTACTTCTGTATTAACAATAAATGATAAAGGGCATGTTATCATCAACATCCTGAATCTGAAATGATCTTGAAGCTCCCTTTAAGTCTTAAATTGGATTTTTTGGCATGTATAAATGCTATTAAGGAGCTTAAGTTTCATTCTTTAAATTTATATTTAACTCTCTATTCCATATTTAAAAGAATTTATCTTCCTTTAGCTCATGTAATTGTTTTTTTTCCCCACTACATGGGGTGGAGAGAGGGGCAGGCAGTCTTTCATCAAATATCTGTTGTATTCAATTGGTAAATATTTTTAATGAGACGAATTAACCCAAAATGGAATTGTCTTGCAGAAGGGTCTTGGAACAGAAAGTGCATATAAACTATGCTGTATACATTTAGAAGGAGGAGGAGTTCTTGAATGCTCAGGAGATCCCCTAGACATAACAACCCTACATTCTCTCCTGTAAACAGCTGTAGTCAATTAATAAATAGATGCTTTACTTAGTTGCAAGTATACTGAAGGTCAATATAAATTGCTGTTGCACTGTGTTTCACCCTTAAATGGAGACTCTTCCTCTAAAGTAGAGCTTGGCTGTTTAGAAAGGAAAGATGATAGATTTTTGCATAAATAAATGTGTATATGTGTGTCCTGCTACCAAAGTTAGTCCAAGGCTGGCAGGTAGAAAGTGGCTGCTGCTAGATGAGGAAGAGGGCAAAGAGAGGTGTGAAGGGTGTACAAGGGTATGGCTGAGGTCAGGGAGGGTGCTCTGGAAACTGACAGTGGCTGGTACACAGAAAGTGGCTGGTGCAAGAGTGAGCACAGAAAGGCTGCAGTAGGGTACACAAGTGAGGAAAATGTAACCCAATGACCTGCACTCTTCCTTTCCAGCTTACCCATTACCTTTCTGGGGAAGCCATTGTGGAAAGTTGCAAATGGCAATCGTGTGATTTTGGAGCATTGCAGTCATTCATAAATGTGAACCGGGTTATGATAACTTGTTTATGATGAATGAATGGTTGTAGGTTGTCAACATTCCCAGGTAGACAAGACAGGAAATATGTTCAGATTAATTGATTGTATTTTGTTGTAAAGCTACATTAACAGAATCCTGCAAATCGGAAAGTACAAATCTCTCACAGTCTCCTTGAGTAGCGAGGATCTCTTCTGAGCCTCTTGCTCTACCCACATTCCTGCTGCAGGCTATGCCTCTCTCACCTGACTGTTCTCTAGTCAGCATCTCTAGCCTCCTCTCCCAAGGTCCTTTCTGCATACCATTAATAGGTTGAGGACTACTTGTAGTAAAATAAATAATAGTATTACCCCAACTAAGTACTATTTGAGTATTTTGTGGAGCAACACTCCTGTGGTTACTCCGAATATATTTTTCTTCCTAGCACTTTCCTACAAGTACAAGATCTTTTGTTAAATCAACCCGATCCGTTGGTTGTGACTGGAATTGACCAACCGGCTTATTGCTTGAGCATGCCATATGGGCAGAGAGTGAGTAACTGGCCCAAAGTCACCCAGGCGGTTTTACTGTCTAAAGCATGACTAGAAGTCAGTCTCCTGGTTTCTGGCCTGGTGCCTTAACCACTATTACACCACACTGGCTATCTCTGATTACTTTAGAATTGATTGTATTTATTCATTATGATAATTCGATAATCAGGACTGCATTAAGTAGCTTTTCATTTGAGGATTGTAGGATTCTGCTGATTAAGTGAAGCTATTTGTCTTACAGTCTAGTCTTGTATTTTATTTATTTATTTGTATCCCACTTTTATTATTTTTACAAAGAAGGCAACAAACATATCCAATATACCTTCCTCCTCATATTTTCCCAACAACAATACTGTGAGGTGATTTAGGTTGAGAGTCACCTAGCTAGCTTTCCTGCCTAAGGTGAGACTAGAACTCATGGTCTAGGCTGGTGCCTTAACCACTAGACCAAAATGACTATTTATTTTTATATAATACAATTTTGAGGTTACCCAACTCCAAATAATCTGGGCATTTTACATTTATAAAAAATAAGAAGTAAAAAAAAGAAACAGATCATAATCATCCAAAAATACTTTTGTGTTTCCTGGTACTTTTTTGGAAGAAAGGTTATGGGCATTTTGCATGTGAATTGTGCATTTGTTAATGAAGAATTAGAAACACTATTACAGGGATGTCAAACTCAAGGGCCGCGGGGCCATCCTGGAAACAGCAAAGGATTGGCCCGTGGTGCTTCTGCCAGCAAAAATGGAGCTTAGGGAGCCATGTGCAGTCCTCCCAAGCTCTGTTTTCGTTGGCAGAGGGCTGCAGGAGGCTATCGCATCCAAAAACGGAGCTCGGGAGCCTGTTTTTGCTGGCAAAGCCCTCGGGCTGCCACAGAGTGATGTTGAGCTAGCCACAACCACCAGTGGTGGGTTTCACTTACCTTTGCTACCTTTGCTCGTGTGCGCACCACTTCTGCAAATGCGCAGAGCATATTTGATGATGTGTAGGTAGGCAGAGCCTCCCGCCACCGCTGCTACCATTTCGCCTGAAACGGGGCGAACTGCTAGCAACCTACCACTGATGTCCACTCTGGCCACGCCCAGCCCAGCCCCCTGAAGTCAAACACAATCCTGATGCAGCCCTTAATGAAATTGAGTTTGACACCCTTGCTCTACTACATATATTACTATTGCGACCATGTTACAGAGATGAAACCTCAAGATTTATTTACCATTTAACTTTTTTTCTGGAAAGATAATTGAAATATCACTCTCCTATTTGCAGAGCTTTTATTTCAGGCTTCTAACTTTATTTCAGTTGTTTTCGTAAACAATTTAGTTGCTTTTGCACTGTTAAATGGTATATGTTATTTTAATCTGGTTTCAATCTTTTTAAGTATATTAATAACATGATATATATTCTTACTGGACAGTTGGATTTCTGAGTTTACTTTCCCTTTGTTGCATGGAATGAATTGTTTGGTTTTGAAAAGTATTTTTATTTAATTTTATTTAATATCATGGTCTGATACTGAATGGCACTAGTCTTCTTTTACCCTTGGTCCTTTATACAGTACAATCATAAGGTGAAAGAGATTGGCCTGCCAACTGCCCTCTTTCAAGGCCAAAGAGTCCTTGCTCTTTCAGATAACAAGTTAAAGAAGTATAAAGGAGGATAATTTGTTTCTCCAAGGATATCCTCTTCTGAATGGCATGAGGAATGATAAAACACATCAGAAGTCTTCTAAGCAGAAATGTTGAAAAGAAATAGACAAAAATTTCAGGCTGATCCGTTAGGATTTTCAGAATATGTTGAAATTGAAAGTAACTAAATTCAGCTGGAAGCACTCATTTTCTGAAGCTTCAGGCTCAATATGGCTAAACAAGGAGAAACAGTTTTATACAGTAAATAAAGTTGGAGGTTTCATGTGCACCTCTTGTCTTGATATCTTGTCTTAATATCACAATGAGAAGAAATTTTATCTAGTTCCTGTTCTTTTCCCACCCAGCTGAAAAACATTTATATACTCAAAATAAACACTGCTCTATAAACAAAAGAAATTAAAAGGCATGAGATAAGCGGAAAAATATATGTAGATCTTCATTGTACAAAATAATGATTCATACATTATCTTTTGTTTCTTAAATTTTTAGATTCTCAACTCTGTTCAACTAAAACTTTCCCTATCGTCACTTTACTCTCAACCCCTTTACTCTTCCTTCAAATATTTAGTAATTTTTCAGACTTATAGATTATAGTTGCTTCTTTGCTATGTTTTTGTATGGTTTCACTTACGCATAAATGATGTATTTGAAATAGACTTTATTCTCTGGCTTGCTGCTTGGATGAATCCCAGAGCGTGGGTAATATCCCTCAGCTTGCCTGAATACTGAGTGTATGTCACTTTAAAAAGGTCTGTTGACTCCTCCCCCGGGGACTGGCTGAGGCTCAGTTCCTTTCACTCAGTGCAGCTTGAAGGAGTGTTTTTTGGAACCTCTTTATCCATCTGTTATTATACTTTTATGTAATCTGCCAAGGGTTGTTTTGATAACAGTAACATTGAAAGATGTTTAATAAATAAATAACAGCAGGCTACCTTCAGAATTATTAGATTCTTCCTCTGTGTGTTTCAGAGATAGATAATGTTTTTTGAATTGTTGAATTTTATTTGATAATTTATATGTTCTACCATTTGCCCCCTTTACATTCTAAGTTTAAGTCTTTCATACGTAAAATGGGCCCATAGTTATTATCATGACCTGTCTCTAGGATAGAATTACCAAGTCTGTCACCTAGAATTTTTAAATAAACATATTAGAAAGTCTTTTTGATAGTATATTCAAACTTACTTCACCTTGCAATAAGTGATTGTAACCCCTAATTTATTCTTGTATAAATTGCATCTGTAATCTGATTTTCAATAAGAAGACACAATCTCTCATTTCGTAGCTAATAAATGTTTCCATATTTAAGTTGCAAGCTTAGTCACTAAAATAAGTGGGGTTTTGTTAGATTAAACCAGAGGTCTTCAAACTTGACAGTTTTAAGACTTGTGGACTTCAACTTCCAGAATTCTGGCTGGAGAATTCTGAGAGTTCAAGTCTTGAAGCTGCCAAGTTTGAAGACCTCTGGTTTAAGCTGTATCTAGGGTCAAAACGTGTCATAAAAGAAATATATTTTTCTTATTATAGGATCAAGCAAGTCTTGCTTTAGTTTAGTCACATTATTTAGAATATGATTGGTTGTATTACTGGTATGTATTGGTACTAATACATACCAGTATGTATGTATTTACTGGTATGTTATTAAACATTGGGGCTGTTAACTTGGTCTTCCCAATTTTTGACTTCCATAAGCTTCTTGAAAAATCACATTGTTTTTATACAGAACACTTTTTCCCGTTTATAGCTCATAGAAGCTATGAGGAGAAAGTATATGGCTGTTTTCACCTTTTGGCCAGTAGGTTTGGATTACATGAATGCTTTGATCAGATTAGTACATTAGAACCCTAAATATTTATGGATACTGTTTCCTTACATTAAGTGATCTTGCCTCTATTATTTAAATAAAAATGATTATGGATCCTATTTCCTTACATTAAATGATTTTGTTTTTGTTATGTAAGATGAGATGTCCAAACATATAAATATTAGGAATTCAATAGCTATAGAACATGCGTGTGAAAGGATTGCATAATATAATCATATGCATAATTATATTAATTATTTTAACAGGTCCCTTACCTTAAACAACCATGGCTCAGAGAGATGTTGACAAATACCTATATGTGGATAGAAATGTCATCAACAATCCGCTTGCTCAAGCTGATTGGGCTGCCAAGAAACTGGTATGGGTACCATCAGAGAAGAATGGATTTGAGCCTGCTAGCTTGAAGGAGGAAGCTGGAGATGAAGCTATTGTGGAGCTTGCTGAGAATGGGAAGAAAGTGAGAGTCAACAAAGATGACATCCAAAAGATGAACCCACCCAAGTTCTCTAAAGTGGAAGACATGGCTGAACTGACCTGCTTGAATGAGGCCTCAGTGTTACATAATCTAAAAGAGCGATACTACTCAGGGCTAATCTATGTAAGTAATATTTTTTCTCTGAGAGATTATCTTAATTTTTTATCAGTGTTAAAATGGGATGGCACACTTATTTATGATTGATGTTTTGAAAAGCATTTTGTGACTGAAGCATTTTGGAAAATGTTTTAGAAATTATTACATTTGATCCTAAAATGAATTTTATCTTGTAGGCATTTCCTGTATTTAAAACCTTGGTGGTAGTGATTGTTTATATCAAGGTAGAAAAATATTCTTTTTACATAATCAAATTCGGCTGCACAGAAAGCTTTGTGGATATATGTCTTCTCTGAAATCTACTTTGATCTAATGAACTTATTTAATGCAGAACAAAGAATTTCAGAACAATTCAGCTTCTGAATTCTAGTTTTTCTTAATTTCAGGCCTCCAGCAGAGGTTGCTTAGAACAGATTTTGAGTAGGTGACTTGGCATTTGCTCATAACTCAAATGGTAATAGTCCTCATGAGATTGCTGCTATGGAAACAAGAATATATAATTGCTTATGTGAGAAAATATATTTCTAAAAATATATTTCTTCTTCCATCATCTCATGGATTAGAATCTGAATCATAATACTGGAAGGAACCTTGGAGGTCTTATAGTCCAACCCCTATCCTAGATCCTTATGCTATTCTGGACAAATGTTACTTGAAAACCTACAGTGATAGAACATCCACAACACTGGGAACCAAGCTGTTCTATTGATTAAGCATCCTTATTGTCAGAAAATTCCTCTCATTTTCAGATTAATTCCTCCTCATTAGTGAAGAATGAATTTGAATAATAGTTTGGGGGTGGTGTTGAAAAGGAATTTTCTAGGTGTTATTCCCTAGCCTTAGACTGGAGAAAACGATAATGACCTAGGACCGTTTTTCACACTTAAGACCGTTGCAGCATCCCCATGGTCACATGATTTGCATTAAAATGCTTGATAACTGACTCACATTTATAACGGTTACAGTGTCCTGGGGTCATGTGATGACCTTTTACAACTTTCTGACAAGCAAAGTCAACGGGGAAGCCAGCTTCACTTAACAACCATGTGACTAACAGCTGCAGTGATTCACTTAACAAACGTGGCAAGAAAAGTTGTAAAATGGGGCAAAACTCACTTAACAAATTTCTCCCTTAGCAACATCAATTTTGGGCTCATTGTGGTCGTAAGTTGAGGACTACCTGTATTGATATTTATTTATTTTTTTTGGTGCATGGTGCTCTGACCTAGGCTTCCTGATACAATAAAAGCACACAATGAGTCCCAAAAACCCTCGAAATAAGAAGAAATAAGAAAAATAAGAAAATAAGAAACCCTCGAACGGCTGTAAATTCTGCTTATTCAGAACCTATTCATTCCCAGTCTGTTCATTCACAGATGAGTCCCAAATAGTTGTAAAGAGTCCGACAGAAGTCTGCCACAGTTCTTCTGATATGCTGATAAACACCCACTTTTATCTCCCTTGACACGCTGCCAAGACCTCATTGGCAATTAACTTTGCAAGCCCACACGGAACACAGATTCAACACGGAGCTGCAGTCCTGAAACCGACCAGCACCCAAGAACAGTTGTTTCATGCAAAGGCACACGTGCCTTTGCTCCTCCTTTATGTCTTATGGGAGGGGCCAATCATATCCAAGCCCTACTCCGCTGAGTCGACCCTTTGGTTTTAACTGTTCTTGCCTTCTGGCAGCTCTGCGCATGCATGCACTGGGAACAGGCTCACCCTGTTCCTCTGCCTCGCTGATGTCTGACTCTGGAGGCTCTGGAGACCGCACATAACTCCCAGATGGCCCTGGCCCCATCTCTGCCTCTGATGCAGAGCCCTCGTCCAAGCCTTCCCCAGACTCCAGGATTGGCCCATGTTCCTCCCCAGCCTCCTCACTTTCTGACTCTGCTGCCAGATCCGCAGGCCGCCAGCAGACCACAACACATGGATCATGGAAGAATACCTGACTTGCTGGTCAGTTGTTTGGCAGCTAGTGAAGCAAAAGAATTGCTAGAGTTGGTGGTGGTGGTGATACCTGGAGGTGTTAGAGGAGTTTGGCAAACTTTTTTGGGGCATCGGTCTTGAATTTATTTCAGGCTACTTGACGGGCTGCAACCGTCATAAATATGAACCAATTTCCACGCATCTGAATTTTGATCATGTGACCATGAGGTTGCTGCAAGGGTCATAAGTGTGAAAAATGGTCATAAGTCAATTTTTTCAGTGCCGTTGTCACTAAATGAACTGTTATATATCAAGGACTAGCTGTAGTTGGCTGGTTTTTTATTGACTTTAACATGGATCATCTGGCTATGGTTAAGCTAGATAATGTACACTTAAATCAATAAAGTTTGCTCTGAATCTTGCTGTTATATCTTGTTCTAGCACAATACAGTGACAATCCTGATCACCAAATCTTCATGTAAAACAAGCATTAAATATTTCACATTCTTATCAGTAGTATTCTAACAACTTTAATTTAAATCTGCTAATACCCAGTAAATAGTAAGATTATTTGAAATAAATGTGTGGTCATGTAGGGCACATTGTAGAGACCATAAATTCTGGGTAGGCATTCTGAGTGCATGTGAAATTGCATTCAACTTCTAATAACTTCTGGTTATTACCTGTAAAGCCCTTCATAATACAGATCCGGTTATTTAATACTTTGGTTCTTAATATGTGCCATATTTTGAAGGGGCATCCAAACTGAACTTCCAGACGTATGATCAAAGTCTAATAACCCTCACTTCTAATTTTTAGATGAATAAATATTTTGTCTTCATATGATACAGTTATAGATGTATAAACAGTGCAAATTATAAATTATCTTTTTTTCCCAGATAAAAGCAACTGAGGAGGGGTGTGTGTCATGGAAGTAAATAGGCTCAAATAAGAGCCATGAACAAAAAAAGGTTGAGCACTCTTGATTCAAAGCAGAGGCAGGGAAAAATGGCCCCTTTATGAGTTGTGGACTTCAATTCCCAGAATTCCTAAGCCAGCCATGACGGCTGAGGAATTCTGGGAGTTGAAGTCCACAAATCATAAAAGGGCCATCGTTCCCGCTCTTGTTCTAAAGATTGATTGATTGATTGATTGATTGATAATTAAATTTATATACTGCCCTACTCCTGAAGGACTCAGGGCAGTGAACAGCCAGAAAGTAAAATATACATAATACAAACGTTAAGATCATCTCTCTTCTGTGAGTTTTGTCCAGCTTGTACAATCGGGCAGAGTCAGCATGCTCCAGGCCTCATCCATCAGGCAGCGCCACCTAATGGAACAAAGAAATGTGCATTCTCGGGAAACACTGTCTCCACTAAAATAAGTGTGGTTCCAGGTTTAAAAAAAAAGCCTTGAAAAACTGGGTCTTTCTGCAAGACTTAGGTTACAGGGGGTGGCAGGTCCTGTGTGTTTGTTTCCCAGTGTTTCTTTTCTTCCAGGGTTTGGATTTTACAATTTTATTTTATGATTGTATTTATTGTATAATGCCCAGAGTTTTAGAGTTGGGCAGTCTTAGAAGCGTGCAAATAAATTATTAAATAAATCTTCATGCAATTCATTTTGTAGACCTACTCAGGCCTGTTCTGTGTTGTCATAAATCCCTACAAGAATTTGCCAATCTACTCAGAAGAGATTGTGGAAATGTACAAAGGCAAAAAAAGGCATGAGATGCCCCCACATATCTATGCTATCACAGATACAGCCTACAGAAGTATGATGCAAGGTAATGTACCTTAAAATAAAAAAAAATATTTGTGGACATGAACCATTTTTATGCTCAGTTAACTAAATAATTTGCTCAGAGACTTGGGCCTGTAAAACGTCAACAAATGCGTGGAAACAGCATGTTGTAGCTTCTGCTATAAACTATAGTTCTTTATTTTAATCAACCTTCTGGTCCCTGGAAAGCAGCATTCTTCTTTTCCTTTGAATTTACTTAAACCATGGAGAAATTTCACGCAGTGGCCACTGGTATGGGAGGAATCTGTGTTGAAATGCCAGCAACTCTGCAAGAACTCAGGGCATTGAGGATTAGCTTTTGTGCTCTAGATTCCATTCAGAGCCTGACAAGCAGGAAATTTTCATGGTTTTCAGCATGCTTCTATTTTTTATTTTATTTTTAAAAAGACAAGCAAATGACTGACACACTGTCAGCAAAAGATGCTCTTATTTCCCTCACGATGGAGCAGAAAAAATTGACTGTTAAATGGTCAGTGCTTTGGAAGAAAATGTTCTATCAGAGAATAAAGTTTTGCATGTTAAATACATAGATTAAATTCAGCATTTGGTTTAGGGCTTCTTAATTGGCAGGCACTGTAGCAGAATCTGAGACCCCTTGGTTTATTTGTCTATTTGGTTTACTTGGCGCCTATCTCACCTCAGTTAAAATCGGAGTTACACTCAGCGTTTTCTAAAGTCAGCATCTCTTTCCATAATCTGGGTGATTCTGCAAAGAAGAAACTCTCTGCCTCAGAGCCAAACTGTAACTGGTAGGGGTGGGGCATAAAATTTTGTGCAAGCAAGATTGCAGTGTCCCAATTCTGATTTTGCTGAACTGTTGGTATTACCACAAGTTGCAGCAATAGCCTTTGTCTAAGGACTTTTTTTTAAAAAAAAAATCATTTTATAACTGTCAAAATCCATGACTTTTGTGTTTCTTCACTGATATTTCTTTTATAAAATAATGTCAATTTCTATATAGTTAGACTAAGTGTTATGACAATATAACTATAATTTCAAAAGAAAATTAAAATCACAACAGCTCTTCTGCTTTAAATTTATGTAGTTTATACATCTGTTTTCTGAAAGTATTACATTGAAGGTGCTTTAGCTATTACTCGCTGCATCTTGGTCATCTAAAACAAGCTTTTTCAAATGGAAAGTGTGAAACCTTAACATCCTGTGAAAAATTGATGGGGTTTTGTGAGAGACTTAAGAGCAAACAGAAAAAAAAATTCACTCAAATGTAGCCAATTTTCTAATTTTTGTAAAGTCTGATTTTTTTTAAAAAGAGACCCTGATCTACACACGTCTGCCAACTGTATTTGTACTGACAGTGACTGCCCTACTCCTACCCCCAAACCAGTAACTGGATGGATTTATTTGTTCTTTCTAGGATTTTACAAGGGAGAATAGGAAAATTGCATAGATCCAAGGGGTGTCTGATATTTATTATTCTGCCTTAGGGAACTTACAGTGGGATTCTGTCCATCCAATTTTTTTACTTTACATCTAGAATAGTTCTTTTTTAAGGAAAAAATCTTGAAGAGTCTTAGCACATTGCATGTGCCAGACAGTGAGACATACAATAAGAAAAAAAAAACTTTTACAGTTTTAAATCTATTTTGTCTGAGTGCTGATCAAGACTAAACTATAGATGGCCTTTCAGAGCGCATGAAATGCATTTTAGTTGTCATAGGTCTTCATGATTAACAGCTGTGTTCTTTGTCTAATGAAACCACAAAATATAACAGAGCTGTGACACATTCAAAGAGGAATGATAGTGGCTTTTAAATAATTTATTTCATGCGAGTACAGCTTTAGAACAATTTTAATGGGAAACTGAATGAGCTGCTCTGTTAAAAATGATTTAGCTTGGCCTTTTTCCAAATTATCTGTTCATAGTTAGCATAGTATGCTTCAGCTTAGTGACATCCAGAAATACTGAGATTATACTCTGTAAAATTTCCATCTGGTTGGTATAACAAGAGATCTAAAAAGTTTCATGTATTATTAATGAGGACTCCTGACAAGAACAAACACTGACCTTCTATTACTCGGTGCTTGCCTGAATTATGCTTATAGCTTAATATTAATTTTGAAATGGAATGCATTAGTTGGGTAAACCTTTGCAAGCCCCACTATAAATTATACAACTTGTTAGCCATAGCAGCGTTCTCAAGTATAGACAAATCAGCTAAAGTAGTCCTTGAAGCATTATCCTTCACATCTCCTTGATCTCTGCTAATTTTACCAGCCCCATCAAAATCACCCCATATAAGAAATATCAGAGAAATGACAATTGCTTTGCTATTTCATTTCTCTTTTTCAAAATTGTTAAAAAAAAGGAAATACTCTAGAAAGTTTTTGTCTTCCTCTGTTTTGATCCTATGATGTTCCACCCTTTCAGTGCCGACAGGAATTCCACATGACAAACATAGACAATTTTGTAGATGTTCGTCTGTGTATGCCTGCATGAGGGTTCAGTAGTAAGAATATCAGTGTTGATGAATCGGCCATAAGCAAAGAATAAAAACTTTTGCCCTGTTTGTTGTTCCACTTCCTCTTGGCTGGAGAGATGATGTCACCATTCTCAGAATGCTATATTCTCCTTTTATGGAGCTAAACAGAGTCAACTCAAGAGTTGCTCATGCAGAGGAAGTGGGTGATAAGGATGTTTGTTAATTGGCTTGTGAAGCACCCAACTACATATTGCTTTCATTCCCCACCTCCACTCTTCTTTTATGGTTTAAATAAGCTCTTTCAACTGCAAACGTTTTCAATGTGAGAGTAACGCAATCACATTTATTTAAAATGATAGCAATGAAACTGTTGGGTCTTTATGATGCATGACTTTTACAGCACTTATATATTCAACTGTTGGGACTCCACCAGTAAAAGTGCAATTAAGGTTGTGTGATGAAGTAATTTGTACAGTTGTTCCTTAATTATCTATTTAATAAGATGAGCTTTGGCAAGTGAGCCTACAAGTCTCTCTATAGCCTAGAATGAGATGACTTGTGTACTTTGAAAACCTGTATTACTCCTTGAATTTCTGTAAGCCGGAAAGTAGTCATGTTACTTAATGCTGCAAAGGGAATTAGTAGCCTTACAGTTATTGGGTATTAGCTTGTGTGCTGAAATATGAAATTTCTTTTACAGCCAGAGTAATGTGTCCTTTCTTTCAAGAAGCAGTCACAAGATACCATTCCTCCCTAGTAAAGCTGTTGTACATTCAATTCAGTTACATTCTGTCAATATTCTTATTGTGATGATTTGGATGTACGTTTTTCTCTTCCTTCTCCACAAAAATACAGCAATCTCCCTCACCCACTCAAACACACACACACACACACACACACATAATCCAAACTCAAAAATTTTTGCGGTGTCCTGGTCTTATTCCAAATGCAGAGAAGGAGCAGAGTCTGTTGCATTATCAGTTAGCCAAATTATTTGGGTGTCTCTGATGCTGGTGTGAACAGAATAGTGTCTGGATTTAGAAACGAATGTATATTCTGGAATGTTCAGTAACTGACTAAGATCATTATATGCCAGCTGTGTGAGAATGCATTTCTATTGTGTGTGTGTGTGTGTGGTGGGGGGAAGCATCTCTTAATACTGAACAACAGGAAATAAGAGACCGCACTACAATTGTCAATTGTCAGTATGCAAAAGAATCCCAGCTATCCTAATGATGTATGCTCTACAAGGACTGAGTAAATTCTTTTTCCTGGATTCCAAAAAGGATGTTTCCTTTTATGGTAGTGTCTGCATTCAGCCATGTGATCTGCCCATACATGCAGGTACATTCTTTAGAGTGTATGGAGCAAACAACTAATAAAAGTTGAAGATCAGAAGGGAGGGTATGAGGTGAAGAATGAATTGCTGGAAGAAACGGCCCATACTTGGAAGTCATGTGGATTTTTCTGATTGGCCTCTAAGTAGCCTTGTGGCATGAAAAAATGAAAATTGTAATCCCCCCCCAATCAATAGCTAATTAATCAGCTGGTGAGCCATTGTTTCTTCTTTGTGCTGAAATAAAAAAAAAACCAGTTTTGTCCATGTAGTATATCATCTCCTACAATTGTATGTATGGGGGCTGTTACAATTTCCGTAGACATTACTGAAGATATTGGTGTACAATGAAACTATAAATATAAAATTACTGTGCAGCTTCGTTTTACCTCTACTATAGAAGCAGGATTTAACTGTAATGTTGAAAAAACATATTTAAACTCCTGCAGCTTGAAAAAAAATAACTCAGAATAGTTTCCTAGTAATTTTTCTGGAACGGCTTGTAAAATATAGAGTCAGGTAGGTTTCTGTGCCACTAAATACAGATGAATTATTTGTAGGTGGTCTGATTTTCCATTTAACTGTCCAGTCATAGAAAATCCTTCTGTTTAATATATAGAAGAATAAGTATGATCTGTATAGAATAATTTTGTATAGAATGAATAAGATCTATATATGACAGAGAAATGCTACATAAAGAGTGCTGTATCTTTATCATCTATAGAATCTATATCTTATCATGTATGTGATCATAGAGATCCTGCTTCAACTTGAACTCTTGAGAACTCTTAGGTTTGATATTCAAAATATCAAACAAGCTGAGTACATACTTTAGGGTTAATTTGCACATGCAAATATGTTGAGATGCCAAATTACAAATTATGAAACTTTATCTTTTAGTAATGACTAAATAATATTTTGCTGGATTTTAGCAAATGGGTAAACATGTTTGAACTTGGAAAATGATCAGGAATGAGCCTGGTTAATATTTTTATCAGTCACCTGGCTGACTTTGGCTGATCTCAGAAAAGCTAAGCAAGGTTAAGGCTGATTAATTTTGAGTTAAAGGTGATCAGGAAACAATATGCTAAAGTTAGAGGTAAACACACACCTGCACACGTATAAAGAAAGCAGCTCTATGTTGCTGTGAAGTAAGATTGCATGGACGAGTCAAGCTTGATTTGATGTCTTTACTTTTTATTTTGCTATAAAAACGTTCAGCCAGATTATCTAAGAGCTCTGGATTGAAACTTGGCTTTGTGATCGGTACAGATAGTCCTCAACTTATGGCTGGTTGCTTAGCGACCATTTAAAGTTACAATGGACAACCCAGAAAGGTACTTACGACTCAGTTCCAAAGTTCTGACGGCTGCCTCGTTGCCCTTGGTTAGATGACTGCATTTCGGGCATTTGGCAGCTGACCCGATTTATGGATCTTTTCAGCATCCTGTATCATGGAACTGCAATTTACGTTTTTGCTGAAAATCAGTGTTTACTTCTGGTTTTCTACAAAGGTGAACAATGAGTTCACTTAGCATGGCATTTGCTTAATTATCACTGCAAAAAAGGTTATAAAATCAGGTCTGGTTACATGATTGCCACCATCACAATTTATGACTGTAATGGGCAGTCTCCATTACAGTCATAATTCAAGGACTATCTGTATTGCATGATGCCATATGAAGTTTAGTTGTGAGAGAGATGCAAAAACAAAAAAGGGACAGAGCCCCTCCCTTCCCCCCCAGTACCAGGAATTCTACAGAGAATGCAAGGTGGCAAAAAAGTTATACTTTTAAATGAATTTTACATGAATATTATAACATCATACGATTCTATAATCCATTCAGTCTTTAACTCATAGCCTTTCTGTTTCACCTTTAAATTCAACCAGGAAAAAACATAAAAACTTAGCTGTAGACTTTGCGAGTAGATGCATGAACATTGTCAAGTTGTGTGTGTGGAGAGATAACAGCAAAAGAAGAGATTTTGTTTCAGTCACCTCTTTCCTTTCTTTAATTTCAGATCGAGAGGACCAATCCATTCTCTGCACGTAAGTATTTAAGTGATTGGTTGTTTAAAATGGAGAAAAATGATTAAAGCATAGTTGGCCAGCAGAAGCATTTACCAAAAAAGCCATAACATCATTGCTTTAACTAATATTTCAAAAAGTATGTATGCATGGAGTCATATATCTGTTTATGTTCAATGGAAATAAAGACAGATAAAGTTCAGGAGAAGGTGTTTAAGGCTTTTTATTGGTCAAAGCGTTAATTTCTTTAAAAATGGTTTGGGAAGCTAAAAACCAAAATTTTGTTGGTGATGTTCATATTAGCAAAATATTTAAGAAGTTTTCTCCAAAAGCCTTAGTTGAAAGTTGTTATCCATCATATTAGATACCAGGTTGGGAAAACTAGAGTCCTATTTTTAAAAACTAGACCTGTTAGATTTGAGGGTGAGCTTTCATGTATGCAATATGTCTTAACTAGGGTTTTCTCTCTCTTTCTCTCTCTCTTCCAGAGGTGAATCAGGAGCTGGTAAGACCGAAAATACTAAAAAGGTCATTCAGTATTTGGCTCATGTTGCTTCATCACACAAGAGCAAAAAAGATCAAGTAAGTTCTGTTATTCAGTTAAGATATTTCTCACCTACTTGAATTGAAAACATAATTTGACTTCTTTACCTGAGATACTTTTACACAATTTGATCCTTTATTACCAATTGGAGTGTTCACTGATTCTTTGTGATGTTCCTTATCTGAATTTGCAACCTATGTAAATTATTCCAAGCCTGAAAGAATTAGAAAGGATAATTATCTATAGATTGAGCAATAGAAGCTTTGTCTTCATTTTGCTATCAGTGTACAGTTAGTGAACTACTTCATGTAGAAGTCACCAGTTACAATTATGGTTTTTTTATTTGTCTTTCAGTAAAGATATTTCATTGCTAGACTCTTTATTTTTATGAATAGTCATATAAATTCTGTGACAATGTGTATCTTTTGTGCCAATAAGGGTCTGTGAAATATTGTCTCACTTACTGTTTCCCCTTCTCTTGGCGGATTATGTCAGAATTCATCCCTTGGTACTTCGTAGGTGAGCTGCACGTTTGACTGCACGATCTGCACCAAGAATGTGTGTGTGTTGCTTCATTGTGTGATTTATAGCAGCTTTTCACTCCCACCTGTATCACACTTTTTGCTGCTAGAACTATTTTATTCACAATTCACATTGGCTTTTTTTAGGTGAGCTGAATGAAAGGTTGTAGGTTTTTTTTTTTTACAATAAATACACGATTGCTTATTATCTAAACTTAGTAATCACATTTGATCTGCCTTATAAAATTTCTTACGTGCACTAAGTAAGGCATTCTAAGCAGCAATATAGATGTCCTTTTAAAATAGTACTGAGTATCTGGTATCAGTGGTGATTTGGCCAACAGTGTGGACCCAATTTTTTCCAGGATTTCCAGCCCTACCCGATATACTAGCTGTGGGTGCAAGATGCTGAAAAATATTGAAAAGAAACTGCCCCTGCATAGACTGGATGTTCCAATTCCAAGCCTCTTTCCCAGAATTAATCTTGCAAACCATTATAATTTTCTAGTACACTTGATATTTCCATTCTGTAAAATCTTGATTTTGATATTAAATACACTGGCATGATGCGTGTCTATAGACTAGTTCTATGAGTATCTCTGCATGGGGTGCGTGTGCATATGCACATTCTAATGAGTGGCTTTTGGAAGAAAAAAAAGGTAGATTTCTCGTGACTGTTTTTTCTCCTCACTGCCAGCAGATATACTTAAAATATTTTCTGAACATTCTATGTTTCTAAGTTTCAGAGATCATAATTTTTGTTAAAGATTGTTAGCTAAGATATCTGCCCTAGTGGAAGAGAAAAATCAGTATTTTCATCTTCAACAGATTGTGTCGATTTAATGATTTAATCCAAAAATTGCCTCATGGCACCTGAACTTTTCAATATCTTTCAACTGGTTTGAATTATGAGTAGGCTGGTGAAGCTTTTGAAAGCTTTTTCCAGGTCAGAAGTTAACAATTTGAGGACTCCCAAGAGTGATACTCTTCATGGATTGTTTCCTAGAGGAAATATTTAAAACTGCTTTGTGGAAAAATTAAGAAGATTTCTGCTTGTAAGATCTTCTGAAATTATTGAAGGCAGAGAGATCTGCGTAACCTTAAGAATATGGTCTAACAGACTAGGAAGTTGGACTAGAAGTATAGCAGTGTTCCCAAGTCTAGATTTTATTGGCATTAAGGTAATATTTTGTTGTGCAAAACTAGATTCACTGCATAATTCAGATTGCAATTAAAAGAAAAAGTACTGCACTTCCTGAATATATAAAAATAGAATACAACTATCCTATTATTTCACATCTCTCATAAAAAATTAGGAAAACATTCACAAGTAAATGCAAACAAATATTGAATATTAAATATGAACAGTAAGTAAAGTTGAATAGATTATGTTACAAAATGTGCTAAAAGTATTAATAACTGTATAGTTGAAAAGGCTATACTGATGCAGAAACTAAACCATTTCTAAGACATGAATAACCGTGAAAAATTGAAACTGACTCTATAAAGATCATTTCTGAATATTATATCAGTCCTATGGTAGTCCATGAAGAAAAATCTGGGAAGATGAAGGTCTTTTCTCCCCCTACTAAGAAGGGAAAATCAATCCCATAATAGCTTGAGATAGATCTCACTCTGTGGAACTAGGTTTTCATGAAAGAATTAATCTGATTTCTTTCTTCGCAAATAGGAAAATCTATGAACAGGCTCTTATTCTTACGATATGGGTAATATTTCTTAAAATAGTGCTACTGTGTCCATAGTATACCGTCATCCTCTTCATTCATTATTTGTTATCTTAGGTAAGAAAAGGAACTAAAGCAGAGTAACTAAGAGGTGAATGAGAGATATAGCACAAAAATAACCTGTCTCAAAACATGGAGAACAACTTGCAATTTACTCCCCCACCTGCACCCTAACTCCAAAAGCTCAACAAGACAGCACATTTAGTATGACTGTGCAACACTTTGGATTTAAAAACAAAAAGTACTTGTGGGTGCATAGAGGTACCATGAAACATGTTCTGCCTTGATTTTCCTGGAATTAAATTGCAACTGTGAGGCAGAGTTGCATTGGCCTCAAGAAAAGACATAGATATGGTACTTTAAGAATTTACTAGCAGATGCTACAGGATGCTCCTAAACATTTATTTTTTGTCTTGACCCTTCTTTCCTGTTTTCCTTTATGCTGTGGACTTGTTGGATTAATTCACATCTCTTGGCCATTATTTTCTTAAAGTGGAAAAAGAACTACAAAATAATAACTACAAAATAATAACTACATGAAATACTCAAGGCATCCGATGGAAACTGTTGTTTCTTTTAGCCAAATGCTGCATTCCTGTAATGGATCTGTTCTTTGTTGTAAACATAGATTTTAAGATATTAAGAAGAATGGAAGTGGTAATGTTTCATTTTGTGATATCGCTCATCACCATAGCAACAAATTGCAATCAGAAGCAAGAGTTGGGATTCAATTGCTGGATCAAAGAAGACAATGAATGGGGGAAGGACAACCTTTGGGGGTATGAGCGGGAAAGGCAAAACAGACGAAAATCAACATTGCTGACAAAATAAACATTTTGAAGTCCATCTGAGACTTTATGACTTTGCTTTCTTTAGCCCACTTGATATCATGCTCTTTGATGGATAGCAGCAATGTGTCCCTAAATTTTATCAATTCCCATGGCTGAATAATATCCTGCATTCACTGTTGTTGCCACTGCCTTCTCCCAATAAAATTTTTAGGGCTTATTAATATGAATTGCTTGAGTAGAGTGATTTTACTGCAGTAATGGTACAACAAGTATTAATGCAACAGGAACATTAATGTTTCACCATTAATATTCTTGTTGCATTTTGAGAATGAATGTTAGAATGTGAGAGCGATAACATTAGTCAAACATAAGTCTGATGTTATAAATTGCCTCGGGTTTTGGAAGAGAATAAGTAGAAGTTTAAATTGGCATTGTAGCATTTGCAAAATAAATAATCTGCAACCATCTACTACTACAATTATTTGTGAGTTCACTTTCTTTTACTGTATGCCACTAGAGTTGCATGTCTGGGTGATTAATGTGTCAGTTATAAAATGCTACTACAAGATCATGCTACAATATTATTTTAAAAATCTTAAATAATTGGAATTTAGGATTGAATCAAAATGAAACATTTGGGCATTGTATAAAAAAGGATTCCTTAATTTCTGCAGACTTCTGGAATAGATAAAAATGAAGAAAAGAATTACAAACTTAAAAGGGAAACATTTATTTTGTAAAATTAATCATTCCCTACTCCTTGCTCAAATGGCCTTATCTTTGAAAATACCTCACTCACCCTTAAATATGGCTCTTTGTCCCTCATTGATTCCTATACTTAGAGCTATCATATATGAGCTTGAAATACCCAGATGTCCATAAAATAGCAACAAAGAGTTAAAAGTTATTTCATTGCTGCTATTTAGAGCTGTCTGGATATGATATTCCTGTTTTACCACATAGGAAAAAGGATTTCCTGGATATTCTGGATCGCAGTACTAAAGCTTTGGCACGCCTGTTTTTTGACAGCAATTTGGTTTTTATATTTTTGTTCTGAGAAAACTGTTTTGAGGTTTTTCAGTGACCTGATACTGAATTGTAGTTAAGTTTATAAAAGTGAGTTTTTGTTCAGAATGTTTATATGTTAGCTTTATATCTGGCTCTTGGAATAAACCATGGCCCCTAAAACCATAGACACATAGGTCAAAAATAGACCTATTTTAAAGCCTGATTCTAAAGTACGAGTCTTCAGTTTGCTAGATCAGTAAATAAAGTAGGAATTTTTATAATAGGTGCTACTACAAAATTGTCACCAAACTGGGTGCTGCCATAGGGAATCAAATTGCAAAATGTTCAGTTTATAAAAAAACCAAATTGTTAAAAGATAAACAGTTACCACAAAAACACATGATCCAGAAATAGCTCACTTCTTCCAACCAATACATTTTCTTATGCAGGATTCCTCAAAAGCATTAGTGATACACAAGACCCCTAATTTATTTATTTATTTATTTATTTATTAAATTTATATACCGCCCTATTCCTAAGGGACTCAAATTCCAGTCATTTAATTTCTTTTTCTCAATGTACAGTCTTTCCTTGATATACCCATATAATCTTTCAAGTTGTCTAGTAGCAGCTTTTACTCCTGTTTTGTTTGGTTAAAAAAGCCAGTAGCTGGACAATAATAGAATTCTGCTCACCAGGCACTCTAGTCAGGGGTGGGTTCTACTTACCTTTACTACCGGTTCACAACGGGATCGCACGTACACCTTCTGCGCATGCACAGATCGCTTCTGATGACATCAGGGTCAGTGGGCGGAGCCTCCCAACAGTTTTACTACCGGTTCTATAGAACCGGTCAGAACCGGGGACAACCCACCGCTGACTCTAGTCTATGGGAGGACTTTGAGGCACACTATGGACATTAAAGAATATTTGAAGGCTAATATCAAAAGCACCAACAAGGCAAAACCTCAATAAATCTTTAAACTTACAATTAACCTGTGTATAATAAACCAACCCTCCCCCAGATTCAATAATATAATTTAATTTGTCTTAACTGTATCTTAATCTTAATAAAATTTAATTAAAATTTAATCTTGATAAAATTATTGGTGATTATGAAGTATTAATCTTGGTAATAGATGAATAACTCTTCACGTTTATAGCTTCTGAAGATCAATATAGGTTGAAGTCAAGAGATAATAACATACTTGGCTAGTAGCTCCTGGAAAGTAACCAATTGAGAGATTTATATTTGATTTTCTTATTTTAGGGAGAGCTAGAGAGGCAGCTGCTTCAGGCCAACCCTATATTGGAGGCTTTTGGAAATGCCAAAACTGTTAAAAATGACAACTCTTCAAGATTTGTAAGTATTTTTTTTTGTTGTTGCTTCATTGCATCATTGTTGAATAATGCCCTCTGTTAAGGAAAAGATTGATTGCCTCAAATATATAATAGATTATAAAGGGAATGTCTATAAATTGAGTGAGGATTAAACTTCCTTTTAAAATAAGATAGGCTTCACTTTAGAAACATTTTGAAGATAGAAATATATGCATCTATATACTAGAAAGTAACAATAAAAAGCAGAGTTATTACTGTACATTTCTTCCTATTGCCACGAGGAGTATTTTAGGCTGATTAAAATGGTATAAAGCAGATACGATCTTTGTCCTTGCTATTCTGTAACTAACTCCAGGAACTTCTTACTGCCAATAAGGGAAACTCTCTGATTAGGTTCCTTTGAGGCTATCCTGTGGAATGGGTTGTTGATTTGTGGGAATTTAGAAGAATGATATGATACTGTCTTGCATTGTTTCAGTGGCAGTTGCTTAACTCCTATGCCTTTTTTTCCTTTAAGGGAAAATTCATTAGAATCAACTTCGATGTAAATGGATACATTGTTGGAGCCAACATTGAGACTTGTATCCTTTTCACCAGTAACACTGATACAGACATAATGAAATTGTATAATGGCTTACAAAAATAAAAATAAAAATGTAGCTGGACAGCATTTTGAGATTTTACTTGGAAGAGGCAGATTGTCTTAAAGAGTGGGAATTTCTGCTTTGTGGAAAATCATAATCACTTAAGATGGAAGTATTGGAAAATTTCTAATTTTAGCCCTGTGCTTTCTGTAAATGAAAACATTTTTCTTTTCAATTCTAGATATCTCCCCACCCCACCCCCTGCAGTTCACGATTGTCTATTTGTGAAAATTATACTTAAGACTATTGTGGGTGAGATTACAAAGACTCATGCCTGGAGAAAATCCCAAATATGACAAATATGTTTGATAACTTTTTTTAAATTAAAGCTTTGGGGCATATCTTAAAAAAAAAAAAATCTGCCAAAGTTATACAAACATTGAAAAATCTTTTGAGTATCTTTTAAAAAATAACATGGTGATTGAAAATGAAGATAATTCTAACTCTAGTGTTTATGCCGAAGTGCTGTGATAAGTACCAGTCTGGCCCATCTGTCTCAAGGACTCTGGTTTACAATCTTTCCTCAAAGCTTTTACATTCTCTCCCTGCCCCGCCCCCTCGCCCCTGACTGTAGTATGCTGCTTTCCTGCTGGTTTATCCGTTGTATCTGTTTATAGTAGTCCATCCCATTGTAGAAGCTCAGTTTTTGAATGTTGGAGTTTTTTTAAAGTGGCATGTCCATTGATACTTTACTTGACAAGTGCTTCAGTTATGAGATTATCTATGTGTAGCATTTAGGATTTCCTACATTCCTTAACATTCCTAAAGATCTGTTAGAGAAATCAAGAGCAATACGACAGGCTAAAGAAGAAAGGACATTCCATATTTTCTACTACCTGCTGACTGGAGCAGGAGAGCACTTGAAGAGTGAGTATTTGGACTGTAATCATTTTGCTGTTTGACCGAGGCATTCTGATTTATCAGATGTGTCCTCACCCCTTTCATCTTGCTGACTTTCTGTTCCAGAGTTTCCCTATTTATACTACCTGCACCATTTTGTAAATATTGGATATAGTTGCTTGTTATTAGGTCCAATTATTGTCTTTTATTTGACTGAGCAATAGGGAAAAAAATGTAATATTCAATTATGGCATAGTTGAAAATTTGCTCCTTACTAAAAATGTAATTAATATTGAAGAAATCTCTTACCACAAAACAGCTTAATGAAACTAAATTTTGCTATAGGAAACCTAATACAAGCAATCTTACTTTCGAGTAGTGATATATAATGCCATTCTTGTCAGGGAGGATTTAAGTCTAAAGTCTTGCCTTTGAATGTCTATCCAAACAAGATATAACCCAATAATGATGATTTCATTACCTTTTTACTGTTTTAGATGACTTGCTTTTAGAGCCCTACAATAAGTACCGATTCCTTTCCAATGGACATGTTACAATTCCGGGCCAGCAAGACAAGGACATGTTTCAGGAGACAATGGAGGCAATGAGGATAATGGGTATTCCAGATGATGAGCAGATGGGTAAGGAATTCTAGAAACTGCTCCACAAAAACAAGTGTTGTGACAATTATATACAGATCGTTCTCGATTTACAACTAGATTTGAACCCAAAATTTCTGTTGCTAAGTGAGACAGTTAAGTGAGTTTTGCTCAGTTTTGCACCTTTCTTCCCACAGTTGTTAAGTGAATCACTGCAATTGTTTAATTAGTAACATGGTTGTTAAGTGAATCTGGCTTTTCCATTGACTTTGCTTGTCATAAAGTTGCATAAAGTGATTACATGACACTTCAGCCATCATAATAATGAGCCAGTTTGCCAAGCATCCAAATTTTGATCATGTGACCATGGGGATGCTACAATGGTTGTGTAAAAAAACTGTTATAAGTCACTTTTTTCCATGCCATTGCAATTTCGAACAGTCACTAAACTAACTCTTATAAGTTAAGGACTGCCTGTATGTATATCATGTAATGAAATTAGTCTTACAACAGTTGAAAAAACAAAATAGGAACAATTACAAGTAATCAAGTATCAATAATAGGTGAACAATAGAAAATAATGAATACAGCCTTATATGAAGTCAACTAAAACATGTTATCTGTTTTCATTTAAACATGGAATGAAGGGGATTAGGTTTAATGTAGAAATAAAATAATTTGCAATAATAAAATAAACAAGATGCCCACTCTAAGAAATAACACACATTTCTCTACAATTGGTTTACCACTCATTAGCAACAAACACTGCTTGTTTTTAAGTGGGGTTCCTCTCATTTCCAAACTTTTCAGTGGGTCTAATTCTTTCAGTACTTGCTGTGACTTACCTGTGGAGAGAAAAATCACAATTTTTTTGAAGCACTGCTTGTTATTATGTGGTCCCTTCATCAAGAATATTGAATCTTGAATCTAATCTTTAAGGCATGAGAATTAACCATGAAACTAACACAAGATTAATAATCTTAACAGATTATTAATAATCTTAACAGAGAGGGCCTCCTCAGGGTGCCATCGGCCAGACAATGTCAGCTGGCGACCCCCAGGGGGAGGGGGTGGTCCCCATACCTTCTCTGTGGTGGCACCCGCCCTTTGGAACAACCTACACCCAGGGATACGTATGATCCCGGATCTCCGGACTTTTTGTCCGGCCCTTAAAACTCACTTCTTTCATCTAGCCGGGCTGGTTTGATCCCATCTTTCGGTTTTAATTCATATTGATTTTATTGGGGTGTTTTTAAATTGTGGGCCTAAACTATTTAATATCTTTTTAAATTGTTTTAAATTTTGTATGCTATGTTTTTACCTTGGCTGTTCACCGCCCTGAGTCCTGCTGGAGAAGGGCGGTATAAAAAAATCAAATAAAATCAAATAAAAAATAAAAATAATAAAAAGTGGCACAATATACATTTAGGCAACCTTATAATTATTATTTTCATGATGGAGAAAATTGAGAGCTGTATGTGAGTGGGCTGGTTACCGCAAACTTTTTATTATATTTACTTGAAAGCATAGCTAAAACTCCAGGTTTGTTGTCACTGTAACAGCTGTTCAATGTTTGCTGAACACTAATAAAAGTTTGAGATATTCTCATGGGTAATTGAGAAGACAGGATGTATGTTTCTATTTCTGACATGTTTCAACCCTTGAGTTGCATTAGGAACTGCATTAGTCAAACAGGCAAACTTGCAACATATGGAAGCCATTTAGGCTAAAAGTTCTACCCATCAAAAAAGTATTTGTTTAAAAAGGGAAATGGAACTAATCTGTTGGCTAATTACTGGGACATTTCATACACAAAATGTTCCAATAAGGTCTTGTTATTTCTATCTTAGAATATGTTTTGTAGAGAGATTATTAGAAACTGCTCACTAGTACCTCATGTGGGGAGCTATATAACTGCAATTCTATATTGGAAACAAATTTTGCATAATAAATGAGGCACAGGAAAATTCCTGTTGTAGCTTAGGTGCTTCTTTTATTGACTCCTATGTTTCTTTGTTCAGAAGGTGTGCTTTTTATTGAAAGGAAAATGCTTTTGCTTGTTGCTAAACTTCTACAGACTAGAAGTGGAAATAGGCCTGGAAAAATCTCAATGACTGTAAAAGAACAAGATTTTGTAAAGGGTGGATCTAAGAGGTGGGTGGATTGCAAAAACAATCTGCTGAGAATTGAGGCAGCTCAGTTGCCACAAAATGCCAGCTGGTGTGATAAGATAAAACAGAATGGGAAGGAGAATGGAATTACCATGAACAGGTCACATGGGTATAACTGTATCAAGAGAATGAAATTTTTTAGATTAAAAAATCTAACTGAACACTTCTTAAGAAATTTGTATTGCTGCTTTGTTTCCCACCCCAGGACTGCTAAGGGTTATTTCTGGTGTTCTTCAGCTTGGGAATATTATTTTCAAGAAAGAACGTAACACAGATCAGGCTTCCATGCCAGACAATACAGGTAAATACATTTCCCTAGATATCGATTAGAGAGCAATGTTTTCTTTTCTTTGTATACTTCATATTGTAAAATTGAGCCCATTTAAAAGCAATGAGAAATTGTCCTGGGTGTATCATTAAATGGTTGTTATGGTTGTCTCATCATTAAATGAGATCAGCTGGTATTTTC
This sequence comes from Arizona elegans, assembly GCA_022577455.1. Taxonomy (NCBI): domain Eukaryota; kingdom Metazoa; phylum Chordata; class Lepidosauria; order Squamata; family Colubridae; genus Arizona; species Arizona elegans. Next base: position 63,001,825 of record JAKOOJ010000007.1, read on the forward strand.
CTCTGAATATTGAAATCGGTGAAGAGGTTAAGGTTGAATTCTCTATGTCAGACTGCATGAATGCTTCTAATGAATAGAAGATAATATTCTGTAAGCATTTTACAGAAATAAAATTAGAGATGGTTCTCCAGTGGAGAAGTTCTCAGCAAAAATCCTCAAAAATCACTTCTCTATTTAAACAACACATTCATTAAAAATTATTTGGACGAAATGCTCTGGCCCTTTCATGAGTACAACACCTTTCACATATTTATTGGAATAGCTCCACCTGTTTTTCTCAAGCTTCCATGTATGCTGAAAACAAAGATGTCCATGCTTTAAAAGTCATTTTAATTTTAATGAGCGGGTCTCTTATAGCAGGAGAATGTTTTTCAGAAGTTTATTTTGTGTTATAAGAGCTGATATATATTTGGGAGCCAAGAACAATTAATCTTGCTTGCAGGTTTAGACCAAAACCAGTTTAAATGGTTTAAGTTTAAATGCCACATTTGGACTCTACCATCAGATGTGAAACTCATGTCTTGGGGGACTTGAATATGTACTGTATTAAGACCGTGGTTTCTGCTATTTGAGCGTAATATTTTTTTATTAGAAATTATTGTTCTTCATTGGAGTAGCTCAATATGAAATGAGTCTTGATATATACAATCCTCAGACGATGTATAGGAGTCATTTGTTCCCTTTTACAGATGAATCCTTTCCGTCCAGTTCTAGTCTCCCAGATGGGCTGGCTGTCATTAGGGATTAGGAGAGTTTGCTGCAAGTATTCATCTTTATTGAATAGAATATAAGAAGTTAAAATACTAAGCTTCTCCTTTTGCTTTTCTGTCTTGTAGCTGCTCAGAAAGTTTCTCACCTTCTAGGAATCAATGTTACAGACTTCACCAGAGGCATTCTCACCCCTCGCATCAAAGTGGGCCGAGATTATGTCCAAAAGGCTCAGACTAAAGAGCAAGTATGTATTATACAATATATGATGTCAGCTTTCTCAGCTGGCATTAATCAGATAGCAATGACCTTTCAAGCTGAATGTCCGTGGTCTACTTTTCTGCTATCCTGAATTTTATCCACATCTTCAGAAGCAGATTGAATTGCTTTGTAATATTATTCTCAGCAGCTCATAGGCAACTGGACAAGGATTGACTGGCTCTTGCATTTGAACTTGGCAAATTGATCTCTGATAGGTACAAATTTTGTGTATTATGCAGATGCAACATATTTAAAACCAGTTTTTTTTGTAGAAATAAGCCACTTAGATGTAGAAAAGTAAATAGAAAGAATGAACCTGCCTGTCCATCTTAATTAATTAGTCTGTGACCGCAATACTTAAAAATAATGCTGTTAAATATAAGTTGTCTTTCATCCTAACCTAGAGACCTAGAACTCACAGTCTCCTAGTTTCTAGGCCAATATCTTAACCAGTCCACTGCACTAAATAGGCCCTGGATGTTGCATGTAGAGAAGGACTGGAAAGAATTGAAATAACTTCAGAAATTCAGATCTGCAAACATAGATTCATTTATTGGAGGGTGAGGGTTAGTTTTCTTTTCTTTTTTTGCTATCTGGAGTGTACAATATTCTCACCTTTTTTCAGGCTGATTTTGCTATTGAAGCTCTGGCCAAAGCTACATATGAACGCATGTTCCGTTGGCTGGTGATGCGCATCAACAAGGCATTGGATAAGACAAAGAGGCAGGGAGCTTCTTTCATAGGAATCCTTGACATTGCTGGATTTGAAATCTTTGAAGTAAGTGAAACGGAACAGCTGTTTGATTAATCCATCTGACATAATCTAAAAATCTCCATGAAGTAAGCATATTTGATACATTTTGCAACAGAGAATTTATTAGAAAAGTGTTTTTATAGAACTTAACAGTCAAATTTATATTCAGTTACTAATTTAAAAATGTATCAAATATGCTTGAATTAAGTTAATAATATATGCCTAAATAAGTGAGGACTTGGAGTAGATGCTTTAGGCTGAAACATAAAAGAATCATAAATTACATACTGTTACCCGAAGAACTCATTGGAATTACCTTTGCATTTTTATGGTCTCCGACAGTAAGAGGATGTTTCATTACCTAATTTGACTCCAAACCTTCCTGAAATGCTAAAGAGGTCCACCTTCATTAACTTTAAGCACTATGATGTAATGCCTCTATGATATATATTTTCTTTAATCTTGGAGAGAAGGGACAAAATAATATGGTACAGCTGGAAAGTCAGAAGGAATGATTCTTTTGAAGAAACTGGATAAATTTGCTTAAGATGTGAAAATAAAGTGCAAATTGCTTTTCTGGGAGATTTATGTTTGTGAGATTTAATATACTAAAGAACTTCATTTTGCTTAAAAAACTTCATTTTGTGGCAGAAATTTTGCATTTGGGGATAGATTTGTTGCTATGAGATAATGTGTCAATAAAAATGACAATCTTGATTGTGAGGAATGAAAAAGCATATATATTACTCCACACTGAATGGCAGTACCCTGTTCTCCCGAAAATAAGCCCAATTGGGCTTTTGAGCGCATGCGCTAAAATAAGCCTCCCCACCAAAAAATAAGCCCTTCTCGAAAATATTTAAATGCAGAGCTGGAAATCAGGTAAGACGGCAAGGAGGAGTCCCATATTGCTCCACGTGCCCCAAAATAATAAGACCTCACCTAAAAATAAGGCCAAGTGCTTATTTTGGGGTTCAAAAAATATAAGACAGGTTCTTATTTTTGGGGAAACATTGTAGATGGTAAAATATGCTGTTTCAAGAAGTAGAAAAAAGTACAGCTAAACATGTAAAAATAATGCTCTTTTCTGTAGAGAAAACCAAAGAACAGAGTGGAAGTTGGCAGTCATTTGCTGAATGTGGTAATAGGTAACAGTTAATAATTTAAACATGCTTTTTCTTTTCTATCTGCAATAGCTGAACTCATTTGAACAGATGTGCATTAATTACACCAATGAAAAATTGCAGCAGCTCTTCAACCACACCATGTTCATTTTGGAACAAGAAGAATACCAACGGGAGGGCATAGAGTGGAACTTCATTGACTTTGGCCTGGACTTGCAGCCTTGCATTGATCTGATAGAAAAACCAGTGAGTGAGGCATCTTGTTGATTGTTAGCAGAGAGTAGCCAGATCAATAAGGAGAGCCAGTATGCGTTTATATCTACATATATGTGTATGTTAAATAGCGTAATAATTTTGTAGGGACGGAGAAAAAATGTTAAGGATGTAGAGTTCAGTTCCTCTAATTGGAAAGCACCTTAGGTTGGACAACATGAAAAATTAAGACAAGATTTGGTGAAAGAGGTGCTGAAAAACAGCTCTGACCTATACAGGAAGCCACTCTTGGGTACAAATGAAAATAGCATTTGTGCCTTTTATCCTGAAGTGTTAGATCTTGGCAGGAATGTTTATTACTGTTTTTTTTAAATTAGGCTGGTCCACCCGGCATTTTGGCCCTGTTGGATGAAGAGTGCTGGTTTCCAAAGGCTACAGACAAAAGCTTTGTGGAGAAGGTGGTGCAAGAGCAGGGCTCTCATCCTAAATTCCAGAAACCAAAACAGCTGAAAGATAAAGCTGACTTCTGCATTATACATTATGCTGGCAGAGTAAGTACTCCAAGTGTAAAGAGAGACTAAAATGCTTCTAAATCTGCAGTGGCAATAATCTAAGCTGATTGATATTTTTGAGGATTTTTTTGGGTGGGGGCGAGTTCTTCAATAGTGGAAGAGGGTGCATAATCACTTATCCCACAAGGTAATAGGAAGCATATTGACCACAAACTTTTGTGGTAGCGCACTAATATAAAATCCTGCCATGAAACAAGTCTTATTTTCTCAGGGTAATGGCTAAAACATGTTGTGAGCCTGCATTTTGGAAGAGCAGAAGGCTGTGTGAATCGTGACTTTTATGGATTCTGTGCCTTTGACTAGTAATTATTGGTAACTTGATGCTTCCAGCATTTTTAAGGGGTTTTAGGTCATTCACATAGAGTTCATTGTTTGTGCAATGGATCTAGACCAGTGTTTAATCTCAAAACAGATAGATTCTTAACCATGTCTATTTCGACATTACTGAGGCAATTTGATAATGTGTAGTTAATACCGGCAACAAATGTCTTGTCTAGGTTGATTATAAAGCTGATGAGTGGCTGATGAAGAACATGGACCCTCTCAATGATAATGTTGCTACTCTGCTACACCAGTCGTCTGATAAGTTTGTATCTGACCTATGGAAAGATGGTATGTAATCATATTGCTTTTCTTGTTTTCTTTAAGAGTGTTGTCCTTTGTTTGGAAGCATGCGTTTGAGCAGCCTCCCCTTAAAATTGACAGTTGCCATTTTCATTTCTCTTAAAATGTTTGACAATATGGTATTTCTCCTGTTACTGAAATACGTTTGACCCTTTTCCAGTTCATCAGGCAGCAGAATAACTTTCAAGCATATGTTCCTCAGAACACCCCATCCAAATTTGGGACCAAAAGTCTATTTTTGCCTATTCCAGTGTTCTTAGATATCTTTCTCTACAGAATATTTCTTGCTTTAAATCTTACTATTACTGTCTCTTTTCTTGGGTTTTTCTTTGACGTCTCTGTTGCAGAGATACAGAACGCTCAGAGAGCCTATTTCTATCAACATTTTCCTATTCTTCATCTAGAACCAGGTGACTGAGCAATGCAGCTATTGTGTTGTGTGTGATTCCTTCTAGAACCATGCAAGAAATGCTTCCATTAAATCTTCCTATTTTTTCCTGTTTTTGCTTGTCTGTCTCATTCAGTTCCTCTGCTTTTTGCTAGTAGCTTCCTCTTGAACATTGAAAAAACTGATTTTTAAGCAAGTTGTGATCTTCCAGATAGAACAGACATATATAGATAATATCTTAATTCTCTCGCCAACGGAAGCGGTTTCTGATTTGAAATAATTAAATACTGATTATGAAGCCAGTGACACCATTAAGATTGGCAACCATATGTGCTCCAACCTGATCATTGTGTGCATAAAGTGCATGAAATACATTAATGGCTACTAAGAACTACTGTAACTGGTCAAAATAATATAGCTGATCATCTTTGGTAAATTTCTTTTTTGAAATATTAAATATTTTCTGTCTCCAAATAGTTACTTGGACATCAATTCTTCCAAAGAGCATTTTGGCCAGGTCTCAATAATAGTACAAGTGTCATTATTTTACATCAGTTTTGAAAACTTTCTTCCTCTTGAGTCAATTGAATAGTTACTTTTAAGAGAAAAAAACCAATATCTTAATTTATAACCAAGCCATATAAAATCATGCTTCTTGTCATTTCCTCATTTCACTATTAGCAACTTTAAAGGCTTCCTTTGGGTATTTTTACTGATTTTAATAATTTTTCTCATATGATTGAGAACAGAAGAGTTGCCTTGGCTGTTATCAACCATCAGTGACTTGATTAGTTCCATTTTTTTAATTTGTCCAATTCCAAAAGATTCAGTCTTCTACAATGCCTATCATCCTGACTAATTCTATAAAAAATACTTTTTTTCCTACTAAAGCAGTCAGTGCATGATATATTCTTGTAATCATCTTAGCATTCTGGTACACTGACAGCAAGAAAATAAAATGAATGAATGGGTTTGGTTGCTTAGTGCAAGGGCATTATACATAGTATTGAAAAACTTTCTCTTCGTGCATACATCAGCTAAAATGCATTCTCCATACCACCTGGAATATTTGGTTACAGTTTCATAAATTCTACATATTAAACAAATTATAGTAGTGATATAAGTTTTGTATTACAGAAGAAATTTAAACACACTTTGATTTTTTTTCCAACCTGTTTAAGTATATGGAACTATTCCCCAGCGATAAGCTTATGTTTGACTGTTGGTCATAATTTAGAATTACTTGTTACCAGTACTTCAAATGGTTTGCATGGAAAAAAAAACACCCTTAACTTTTAAAGACAAACTTTATTCGAGTCATTGTTGGCATCTCGTTAAAGCAATCATGGTAACAATATTTTAACTAAAGTCAACCCTGTTGTCTCAAATTCTGTTTTATTCCTTGACCTAATATTGCAGTTTAATCTGCCAGCTGGATCTGTCAGGCATGAGGTGGATCCAATCTGTACTTGTTGGTGACTGTTTGCTTTCTGTTTTTGTTGTTATTCCAATATAAATTATGAATCAGAGTTCTATATCTATAAAGAGATGAAGCAAATTCCTTTTGCATCCTTGTTAAGTTATGCATTCAATCATGAAAATTGGGGAGAACAATCTAATAGTCCTGTGTATTTCCTACAGTTGACCGCATAGTTGGACTGGATCAGGTTGCTGGCATCTCAGATTCAGCATTACCTGGAGCCTTTAAAACCAGGAAAGGCATGTTCCGAACAGTAGGACAATTGTATAAAGAACAACTAGCCAAACTGATGGCTACTCTGAGGAATACCAACCCCAACTTTGTCCGTTGTATCATCCCTAATCATGAGAAGAAGGTAAAATTCAAATTTTGGATACTAGAAGTAATACCATATATGGACCATATATGAGGCTTAGAAGTGATTTAATGAGGAGTATAAATATTGTATTCTTTTTGGCATATTGATAATTGTATTTCTGTTTTGAACATAGTTGCCGTTCCTAAAATTTCTAAAAGGAATACTACATGTCAAAAGTGTTTCTATGGGAAACGGGGAATATACATATCAGACAAGATCTCTCTTTACTTGAATATAGCCTGCAAAGTTTTGTATGACAATAGATAATGGGCACATACATGTGCACATAAGATGTATGAAGCTGAGAAATAGAATTATAAATCAATAGAGCAAGAAGAAAATGTGGCACCAAAAGCAAGAAGTAACATTTTCCATACCTTTTAGTTGCTGAAATACACATACTTTTATTTTAAAAAGTGACCAAAAGAAACATGGTTTCTTCATCCAGCAGAAGGCAGTTGATATTGGAACAGAGAGATAATTTGGTAACTAAAAAGGCACAACTGAAGAAACATAGCTGCTGAACCCCAGATGGGTGCAGATGCAGAGATAGGGGATTCAGGGATAGGTGGGGAGGAATGCTTGACTTTGTCAGTATGTGATGAAACAGTTAGTAGGGAAAAAAAAAGATAACTTAGAAAAACACATTAATTTGGGCCTGAAAGTAAGTTTATTGAAACCATCTTGAAGTCATATGTTCCATCCCATCCCTCAAGGAGGCCCATTTTAATAAATATTACAGTAATCTGCTTTTGATGTTTTAGTATGATTTTAGCCAGAGATGTTCTCTAAAGTGTAAATCGGAACACACAGTTTAGATACTTGGCTGCAGTGTCTTGGTAACCATGTGAAATACAGAGATTCTGTTAATATGTGTCCTTTCTTCACAGTCTGGAAAATTGGATCCCCACTTAGTATTGGATCAGCTTCGTTGCAATGGAGTTCTGGAAGGGATCCGTATCTGCCGGCAAGGCTTCCCTAACAGAGTTGTCTTCCAGGAGTTCAGACAAAGGTAAAACTGAGTCATAGTTTCAGATTGTATGGTGGATTATTAACTCAAGATTGTTGGCTTCTGTGTTCATTTTTTAGAATGTCTTGGCTACCGCATTAAATAATGGTTTGTTGTTCATTCTATGGCAGAGAGCTTAAAACTTGGCAGCTTTAAGACTTGTGGACTTCAACTCCCAGAATTCTCCAGCCAGCATAGCTGGGAGTTAAAGTCTACAAGTTGCCAAGTTTGAAGACCTCTGTTCTATGGTAATATACAATCTCTGTTCAGCATTTAATAGTGTCAGAGATATGTGAATACTGAGTGCCCTTCAGTGGGGGAAGGTATAAGCAGGATCATACCTGCAGACACATCCTATTAACATGTCTTTTTGTGCTACTAAGTATGACCTCAAAAGCTGTAATGTCAGTTATGACATGTATTTGATAAAACAACTTTGCTTCATTTTTTTTTTTGTAATTAAAAACTGGATCTTCTTCCAGAATACCATTGGGAAAAAAAGTCTTGTTATTCCTAGCTTATGTTTTGTGCACTTGAATACAATTTAATGACAGAACTATATTATTTCTCCTCCTAGATATGAGATTTTGACTCCAAATTCCATTCCTAAAGGTTTCATGGATGGAAAACAAGCTTGTGTGCTCATGGTAAGTCTCCTGTTTGAAATAAAGTTGTAATAAGTATACCAGAGAAGCTAAATTTACTCCTTCATTATCTGGCATAGTCTGAAATTTGAATGTTTAAAATTTCTAAATCAGTCCTCCCAACTGATGTGTTCCAGAGAAAATAAAATTTCCTAAGTACATGACCATTTAAAGTAACCTGGAGGGCCCCAACTTGTGGAAAATGCATGTAATACTTTATCTATTGAATTAATCCCAGTTAATGATATTAATTAATTAATTCATTCATTCATTCATTCATTCATTCATTCATTCATTCAAAGTAGCCAGCTACCTCAAACCAGTGACACTGGGCGGCAAACAATCATTAAACAGAACAGTTAAAACACAATACAAACAAGGAATTAAAATAGTCAGGCAATATTATAATCAGTCAGTGTCAATATAACCAGGAAATGGGGCTCTTCACACACTAAGGACCCCAGGCCATTAATAGCCAAATTTTCAAGATCTTTTATTAATTAATTAATTAATTAATTAATTAATTATATTTCTATACCGCCTTTCTCCCGTAGGACTTTTGAATGGTCAGCAGGGTTAGAGCCATTCTAATCTCTAAGAAGGAGAATATTCCAGAGGCAGAGGCTATGGCATCACCTAGTCCCTACCAGCTGACATTCCTTGACTGGTGGGACATCCATTGTGCCAGACCAGATTAGAGGGCTAGAATCAGTTAGAATAAGACAGTCCCTCATGTAGTCTGGTCCCAAGCCATGAAGGGCTTTAAAAGTGACCACCAGCATCCAGAAAAACATTGGCAACAACAATGCAGCTCCTGAAGCACTGATGTTATGTGTGCTGAATAGCCCACACTATTTACAGCTTGTGTAGCTGAAGCTTCCAAATGCTTCTTAAGGGCAGCTTCATTAGAACATGTTGAGGTTATCCAAGCGAAAGGGCATGAGTGACAGTGAGCAGAATCTCTTATTGCTCATGGATCATTTCTAAAATTAAGTTTTTCTAAAGAAAAAAGAAGAAGCTGTTTTAAGGTGTATGTACTGCTTGTTGATAGTTTCAGAAGAGAAGATTATATGTCCTGAAACTTCTTTTTTAAGGAGTTTGCCTCAGTTAGCAAAGTTCTATGCTAATTAGCTGAAGATTGCTGAGTATTTGACTGCATACTTGAATATTTGAGAGGCTTGTGCAAAGTTCCCTTGGCTTGTTTTAAAGACTGAGCTTGATGATAAATGAATAGATTTTTCAATATTGACAACTTAACATTCTTCTCTTTCATTTTAGATCAAAGCCTTAGAACTAGACCCAAATCTTTATCGAATTGGACAGAGCAAAGTGTTTTTCCGAGCAGGTGTTCTTGCTCACCTTGAAGAAGAAAGAGACTTGAAGATCACCGATGTCATCATTGGGTTCCAGGCATGCTGTAGAGGCTACTTAGCTAGAAAGTACGTATACATTAATGCACAATCCCTTCTCATTAATGTCACTAGCTGGCAACAAATTACTGGTATTCTGATATTCTGGTATTGTCAACTTTGAAAATTGGCAAACAAGATCTTTAAGATAGGTAAATGGAACCAGTGTGTGTATGTGTGCGTGTATAAAATTTTATCATGGTGGAAAGGAAAGGATTGAGAATTAAACACAAGGATGGGGAAGGAAAAGTGCAATTGTGTGACAGCTCTACTAATTAGTAAGCATGAAAGAATCTGAGGTCACTTCTTTTTTTTCATTTCAGGGCTTTTGCCAAACGTCAGCAACAATTAACAGCAATGAAGGTGCTGCAGAGGAACTGTGCTGCCTATTTAAAGCTTCGCAACTGGCAATGGTGGCGACTGTTTACAAAGGTATGACTTGGAAGAAACTTCAGGAATAGGAAGGCCAGCCACAGCACTAGATAGGCATCCATTTTTCACTAGTTGCTCTGTCCAGTGTTTAAGCTTTGTACAGATTAGGCCAAATACTCCTCCAGAGATAAATCTGTAACTGTGAAATAACTTACTCCTGAAATGGTCTCTCGGCAGGTAAAGCCACTGCTGCAAGTGAGCAGGCAAGAAGAAGAAATGCTGGCCAAGGATGAAGAGTTGCTGAAGGTGAAGGAAAAGCAGGTGGCTGCCGAAAGCAGGTTGACTGAAATGGAAACTCTCCATACACAGGTGAATAAGTGGCTAGCCTTCTGATGTGCTACTTTGTTACTTGTTCATATTCTTTAAAGTACTGTAAATGACTTTGGGTAGCATTTTATAAATTTACCATATTTTTCGGAGTATAAGACACACTTTTTCCCCTCCTAAAAAAGGGTGGAAATGTTGGTGCGTCTTATACACCGAATACAGGCATTTTTGGCCTCCTCAAGGCCCGCTCCACTCGTCCCATTTTTGTGAAAAATGGACCAGTTTTACACAAAAACAGGGTGCGCAGAGGGTTTGGGAGGCCTGCAGAGTGCTCTAGGGGGCTGGGGGAGGGCATAAATGTCCCCGTTTTTCACAAAAACAAGGGCATTTTTGCCTTCCCCCAGCCCCCAGTAGCATTCTCTGCAGGCCTCCCAAACCCTCTGCGTGCCCTGTTTTTCGCAAAAACAGGCCCATTTTTCACCCATTTTTTGAAAAAATTGTGTTTTTGCCTTCCCCCAGACCCCAGGAGCACTCTGCCGGCAAAACCCCTTTCATTTACATGACTGTGAATTCCTTTCATTCACAGTCAGCAAGGCTTGGCAAACGGTCTTTCAGAGGAATATTTATCAACACAAACCTTATCTCGCTTGGAAAACTGCCAGATAACTAGTTTCCAAATGTAGTGTAAGGCAAAACTTGGCACAGAGTCTCTTAGAGTCACGAACAGAACTTTTCACTCTTTTTTTTTTATTGAAAAAGTTTTCAAATACAAATTTTCCCCCCTTTCCCCCCCTAACCCCCCCTCACCACCCATCCCCCCTGTGACTTCTTCAAAATAAAAACCTAATACATAACAGATTATAAAATATTTTACCATCCCCTTACTCCCTCCTCCAAATACTGACCCTTACTTTCTAATAATATTATTAATATTATTACTTCCCCCTTTTACCATACACTTCAAAATAACATTCTACTATAGCATTGTATAATAACTTCTGATTTAGCACAGTAATATTATTATGACTCCCAATTTGGCAGTAATCTGCCCTTTTTTTTTAAAAACGGGATGTTATGTTACCCTAATATGGGTGATCGAGTCAGCAATCCAGTGGAAAGATATCAAAGAAGACATTATATGGATTATAAGTTTAAAGTCATTGATTTTATCTATATAAGGGAATATTTTTTTAGTAGGGTGGGCAGAAGAATAAAGATATTAAGAATTGTTGTGTATGGTAATTTTGTAGGGAAGTGGGTGGAGACAGGTTAGTTTATTGATTGTATAGTTTAAGAAAAGGGATGCTTAAGAGATATATTTATGGGAGTGGAGGAAATGGATAGAGTTGAACAAATGTAAAATTAGAATTTATGGGGAAGGCTGCTTTGAAATGTTATATTAATATACATAAAAGATTAAATGTTAAAGTAGGATTTATTATATAGTCTTAAAGTGGAAGGTTGTTTTGAAATGTTATATTAATATACAGACATAAGTATGGAGGAGGGGGGAAAAAAAAGAACTTTTCACTCTTGAAATGACCGAACGAACAAATTGTTTCCTGCAAAAACCCACTCCCTGTTCACTCCTCTTTTGTTTCCTATGGGAGGGGCCAATCACCTCCAAGATGTGGCTTTACTCCCAAGCCGACCCTGCTTTCTTAGTTGTTCTTGTCTTCTGGCAGCTCTGTCCATGAGCACACTGGGAACAGGCTCCAGCTGTTTCTCTGCCTTGCTGCTGTCTTGCTCCCTCTCTGCCTCTGATGCAGAACCCTCGTCCAAGCTTTCCCCAGCCCCCAGAACTGGCCCATGTTCCTCCCCAACCTCCTCACTGTCCGACTCTGCTGCCAGCTCTATTGGCCGCTGGTGTGCCACAACAATATTAAAATGAAGGACAAAATTGTTTCTAGGAAGTAATGAAATCTTAGAATTGCTGCTGATACGGATCAATGGAAGCTGCACATGAATATCATATAAAACATAAAATTAATTATGAAAATTAATTAATTAAAACTCTTTGCTTCCAATTTTTAAAATCCAATAACATAGGAACGGAAATACTTGAATTTACACTACTGTGCTAATGGCATGGACAATAAAAAGACTGAATCGCCTATCCGTGGTGTGAATAAAACCTGCCATTGCTCTGCTTGCAGAAACTTTAGCAAAAATTATAAATTATTTTTCTTGTTTAGCTCGTGACAGAGAAAATGCAGTTACAAGAGCAGCTACAAGCAGAGATAGAGCTCTGTGCTGAGGCAGAGGAGATCAGAGCCCGCCTGACAGCTAAAAAACAAGAGCTGGAGGAGATATGCCATGACTTGGAATCTAGAGTGGAGGAAGAGGAGGAACGGTGCCAGCATCTACAAACTGAGAAAAAGAAGATGCAGCAAAACATTCAGGTAATGTACAGAATAGGAGTGTTGACATACTGCAATACCTAATAGTTGATGTAGTCATGGAGGTGAAAGAAGACAGTATAACAAAAGAGAGCAAAATTTGGTGGACAAAAGTGGATTCTGTAAAGTCATTCGTCCGTTATAGGTTTTGTTATTTCCATTCAGACATTCTAGTTGTTGAAAAAAAAAAGATGAACTTAAAATTCTTAGAACGGGATGGCAGAATCTAAGGCTGGCCTGGATACTTTATGCCGTGTTTTCCTTGTTCGTGCAGGAGCTGGAAGAGCAGCTGGAAGAAGAAGAAAGTGCTAGGCAAAAATTACAGCTGGAGAAAGTTACCACTGAAGCAAAACTAAAGAAACTGGAGGAAGACTTGATAGTCTTTGAAGATCAGAACTGCAAATTGGCCAAGGTAAACAAAATTTTACTATATGGTGAAGTGGCAAAAAAGATGAAACATACCATATCATTTTCATCATGAATGTGAGAATTCATATTACTTCTAGTTTCCTTTGCCAATCTCTAGTAGTGTTTAAATAACTGGAAATTGTTAATACAGATAACTTTGTTCTGTACGTACCAAATGGATATGGGGAAAGGCCTTAAATGTGAAAGGTCTTAAATGCTTGTAATTTCTGCAATTAACACTTTGAACAGATATTCTGATATCTGATTCCTTACATCCCCTGATGCAATTATTGTTCCATCTAATCAAACTATAGTTGCATGGTCATATTCAATTAGGAATACACTTAATATAAAATGAAAAGGAAGATTTTTTTCCCCACTATTCATTTTTTTGGAATGCTTCATTAAATGATTTGACAGGGTATCAAATTATGATTTTAATCCAACTGTTAAGTTGGGAGGTAGGATCTGTGTCGACACAAACTCTCCATAGGCCTGAAGTTGGAAAAAGCTGCTTCAGTAATTGATTGATTGAATATTTATCAATGATTGCTGTTACTTCCCTTAGTTCTTTAGAAATATCAATATTGATACTAGAGCCAGTAAGCCAGTAACGTCATTAAGAATGAAACTGTACAGGGACTAACTACAGCACAGCTATAGCTCACTGATGAGAAGAGTATGTGAACATCAAGATGATGATTAACAAATGTTGATCTTCCTTTCGGGGAAAAATAAATTCACAATACGTTTTATATTTATTGTTTTGGTTCTTTCAAAAGTATAAGGCAATTATTCAAAAACATGATCATGGCAAGTAAAATACTTTGAAAGATTGTTTGAATTTTGTTTTTATGCAACCTCTATTTGTTTAGATAATTTTACAGTTAATTTTAAATAATTTTGATGTGTATTTAATGCTTTTGGGAGGTGTCTTAGTCAATAAATTGCAGGAAGTTCTTTCTTGTGGAAATATAGAGCTTCAGCAAAAATTGCAGAAGATCCCTGTCCTGGGCTAAATATGTTGTGTTATGTACAGTTATTTCTAAATATTGAAACTAGGTAATAGCAAAAAGGGGTCTTTCAGTGGTTAAATGTTGGCTTTCTTTAAAAAAAAGAAGTCAATAATTATTTGGTTTCAGGCCTCCTAGCACTAAATAAACATTAAGGATCCAGGTGTGCTATATGCTGCCCTAGCTACATTTTTGTGAGCTCCAGTCTGTCCTCTCTAGATTACAATTGAGATTTGGCAATGTGATTTTTTCCCCCATATTATTTTTTCGCTAAAAGGATAAAATAAAATCCTTGGGTGTTTATTTTGCCTTGCAACCCCTATCAACACTTAACCTTCCTCAATATTCTGAAATTTTTGATCCCTTTGACTTTGGCGTCACCAGCTATGTTCTTGAAAAAGTATTAAAAACAAAATACATGCCCTTTGACCCCCTAAAGTAGTCCATATTGATCTAAAAAATTATGGTGGCTATATAATATTTCTGATTTTCAGTTATTGAGGCATTTCAGTATAGTGCTAGGAAACAGCTTGGGTGCAATTAATTTCATTTAAAAAGTTTCATTTAATAAATAACTTATCACCATGATATCCTGAAGGATTTATGATGGCAAATGTTTTTATCATGCACGTTTTGTTTTTTAGGAAAAGAAATTATTGGAAGAAAGGATTTCAGAGTTCACTACTAACTTGACAGAGGAAGAAGAAAAATCAAAGAGCTTAGCTAAACTCAAGAACAAACATGAAGCTATGATAACAGAATTAGAAGGTAGGAGAAAGAGCCTCTAAGAGATGGATTTCTTCAGCCTCTCCCCATCAGAATTTCTTACTTGCCATACAAAAGTCGTTACATCTTTATTGGAGGCTGAATCTCAAAGAGTTAATGTCACAGTCATAGAGTATTTGTATGTGACATATTGATCAGTCAGATAGAACCATTCAGTGGCTGCTTGGTTGAAGGTTACACACTCAGGCAAGCTGTGCTCTGAATAAAAACAATGTCTAAAATAGACAAGTAAGGATGAAGGGCTAATTTAATTTCTCCTCCTGGGGGAATAACATTCTTCTTGTGTATACAGTGGTGTCTGAATATTGAGGTTTCTGTTGCAGCTAGCAACCCTAAAAGAGAGATGTCTGTAGTTATTAATTATATTGGCTTAAGGGTTAAACATTTTCAAAATTGAGTATCAATCTAACATTCAGAATGTTAGTGATGGTTTTTCACCATCTCCATAAAGATGATGATGTCTGCTTTAGCCTCGATGTTTTATGGAGAGGAATGAATTAACCCAAAGAGGTCCAAGGGCAATTATTTCTCACTCTTGGATTTAATTTTAATATGGAAGCCTGAACTTGGAACTGTGCTATAGGCCATCATCTCTGCCACATACAAGTGTAAGTTGTTATCCTTTGGCTATTCGTATATTTGAATAGTATTCTGAAATCTGAGATGCATTCAAATCTATTATTTCCTTCAGAGCGATTACGCCGAGAAGAAAAGCACCGTCAAGAATTGGAAAAGACTCGCAGAAAACTAGAGGGAGACTCCACAGATCTGCACGATCAAATAGCTGAACTGCAAGCTCAAATAGCAGAACTCAAAATGCAGCTGGCAAAGAAAGAAGAGGAGCTTCAAGCAGCTTTGGCCAGGTGAACCTAGTTGTATTTCTGATTGGAGGTGGGATGGAGATAGCAGACCTCTAACTTAAAAAACAAATTGAGTCATGACGTCTCATGACCTATCAGTTGGCATCAGTTTAAAGCACTCTAGTAATTAGACTTCTCAAACTAACCAGTATTGATACGTATTCTGGTATGGAAAAATGAAACTAAGCATTTCAAATAGAATCCAATTATAGATGTAACAAGTTCACACGTTAATAACCTGTTAGAATAGCACTTAGTTTCTTTTACCATACAATTCTATACAAGTTTATTCAGAAGTAAATTCTAGTGAGTTCAGAAGGATTTTCTTCCAGGTAAATGTGTATTAAGAAGATACCTTCTCTGTAGAAAACCATGAAATAATGTAGCATGTTGTTTGTGCCTTTGAACTGTGCAGAGTGGAAGAGGAGGCTGCTCAGAAGAACATGGCTCTGAAGAAGATCCGTGAACTTGAATCCCAAATAACAGAATTGCAGGAAGATTTGGAATCTGAACGAGCTTTTCGAAACAAAGCAGAGAAGCAGAAGAGGGATCTGGGCGAAGAGCTTGAGGCTCTTAAGACTGAGCTAGAGGATACCCTAGACTCAACTGCAGCACAGCAGGAACTCAGGTGATTGTAACAATCTGTTTCTTAAATACATTAAAAAAAATACAGCCCCCCCCAAAAAAACTTGGGTTTTAAGATTTGCAGTTTTCCTAACCGAAAACTTTGTCATCTTGTGCAATTCCCTTAGATATCCCCCCTCCCCTCCATCCATCCATCTATCCAATTTATATATCAACAAGCTACTCTGGGCAGCTCTTTATATGCTACATTTCAATCTCTATATTAACTTTGGGATAAAAATAATGTAACTCTCTTAATGGATGTCTAACAGAGGTGTTTGTGACTTCCTGATAGGTCAAAACGTGAGCAAGAAGTGACTATCCTAAAGAAAACCCTGGATGAAGAGGCAAAAACTCATGAGGCTCAGATACAGGAGATGAGGCAGAAGCATGGCCAGGCGTTGGAAGAGCTGGCTGAACAGCTAGAACAAACTAAACGAGTATGTAATCGTTCGTTTTTTTTTTTTTTTTAAATCATTAGTTAAATATCCTGATAAGGGCCAAGATTGTGTTTTAGTACCTGAACCTGAGCACAGCACCGATGCAGTTTGCTGTTTTTAGAATAGATTGCCCATTGCATGAATTATATTCAGAAATGATGCAGTATAGATTAAAGGCGAAGCTGTCGGATAATGTTTTTGAAAATGGGTCACTCATTTCAATATCTGAAAAGCAACAGAGAGATACTTGATTTAAGGATAGATGGTAATTAGACAAGCTAATGTTAATTAAGATTGTCTTTTACCTATGAGGGAATGGGTATTTTGAGTATTATATAAATATTTTTTCTTATTATAACTGGTAAATCTGCAGAGTCTTTTCAGTTGGCTTTATTGGCATAGACATTGTGAGCATGCAGGAAGCTTCAGTTCATGGGAACACAAATCTCATTAACACAGGATTGAAAACCTACAGGCTCACTCTTCCAATAGCGTCCAAATCCATATCAACATTCTGACTCCTGCATCAACATTTTATTTTGAATTAGTGAAATTAAGACTTCTAGAGCAGTCATGCCTCACTATAAAGTGTTCTTGTCTTCTAAAGGTGAAAGTGAATCTTGAAAAGGCAAAACAATCCCTGGAGAGTGAATGTGCTGAACTCTCCAATGAGGTGAAAGTACTACTGCAGAGCAAAGGAGACTCTGAGCACAAAAGGAAGAGGGTTGACACTCAATTCCAAGAGCTGCAAGTAAAATTCACAGAAGGGGAGAGAGTCCGGACTGAACTCACTGAAAGAGTTAACAAGTTGCAGGTAAGGATTCAATACAAGTTCCTTTTGGGTTCTTGATATTTAGCTATCTTGCAAATGCAGGGGGTGAAAAAAAACCTGTGTTGAAACCCCTAGAAGTATTGCTTCACCCCTAGTTCCAGATTATATCAAATATACTAAATAGCTTTGCAAGAGTTTATGTGGTTACCACCTTTAAAGCCCTACATGGCACAGAATCAGGTTACCTGTGGGACTGCCTCTCTCTGAGAGGATCTGCCTTTCCTATTAGTTTTGTTAGGGTATGTTCCAGGCTTTTCCCTTAAATGCTGTTACCTGATTGTACTTTGGAGGCACACCTGCTCAGCCATCCCTCCAGCCCTTTGGAATAGCCTCCCACCTGACCTCTGAGGGATCCCTATTCTTTTAGCCTTCAAGAGGGCTGTGAAGACCTACCCCTTCTCTCAAGTATTGGGCTAGAATGGGTGTAGAGTTGTGAGAATGATTGGTCTGGCACTTGAGGGAAAGAGCATTTTTGTTTTTAACTTATGTTTTTTATGAATTCTTTTGAGCAGCCTAGAATTATCATAGGAGAATTGGTGGCCAGATTTTTTTTTTAATTTGATTTATATGCCGCCCTTCTCCGGAGACTCAGGGCAGCTTACAATGTGCTAAGCAATAGCCTTCATCCTTTTGTATATTTATACAAAGTCAGCTTATTGCCCCCACAAACTGGGTCCTCAATTTACCTACCTTAGAAAGGATGGAAGGCTGAGTCAACCTTGAGCCTTGGTGAGATTCGAACCTGCAGTAATTGCAGGCAGCTGGTGTTAATAACAGAGTGCTTTAGACCACTGTACTATCAAGGCTCTATATAGGTCCTCTACTATATAAGTCCTGTAAATAAATAAAATAGTGTGTTTGCAGTTTAGATGGATAATAAGCATCTAATATAAATATGCTGCTTGCTATATGTATCTCGCCTGCTATATTAAGATGATACCCAGTAATAAATGACAAGCCTTTTGATAATGGATGGTTTCAATGTTTTTTTAGGTTGAGTTAGACAACGTCACTGGCCTTTTGAATCAGTCTGATAGCAAATCTATTAAATTAGCAAAAGATTTCTCTACGTTGGAATCACAACTGCAGGATACACAGGTAAGCTGCCTAATATATTTTTTTTATGATTGACCACAGTGACATTTTAAAATATCATTACATTTTCTATTTACCAGTGTCAGATCTTTTAGCTTGACTGAGAAATGCAGATTGCATTTCGTAGCTAACTTCAAGTGTGATCAATAATCACTCTTTTTTCTGCAATAGGATCATATGATTCATACTGAACTTTGAATGTCTTTAAAACAGAAAAACTGCACCTTTTCTAAATCAAATTCTGTTCTGTACTTTGAAAGAAAATGCAGTATTCTTGATCCCTAGTTCTTATTTCAAGCTGGGACCCAGGAAAGAAACAGGGGATCCCCTTTCTAGTTAAGATGTAAAATAAAAGTACTTTTATGACTCTTCAGTTTATTGATTATTATAGGAACTGCTTCAGGAGGAAACCCGTCAAAAACTCAGCCTTAGCACCAAGCTGAAACAGATGGAAGATGAGAAGAATAGCTTCAAAGACCAACTAGAGGAAGAAGAAGAAGCAAAGAGGAACCTGGGAAAACAGATTTCTGCCCTTCAGTTCCAGGTACTATAGAACAAATTTATAGGCTAGATCTGTTAATATTAAATTAGCCTGAAGGTGGACAGATCCAAACAGGAACTGTGTTAATATTTTGTAAAATACTTTGGCATGAGCTTTTTAGGGTAAAAAATAAAATATAATGCTATTAATCTGATATGGAAGTAGAATCTTTCCATTTCTTTTTTAATACTGCTAGGGTTGGAGTGTGAGGAAAAATGTATGACCTTGAGGATTGCTGGATTGTGCAAATTATATCCAAATCAAGCTTTTAGAGATACTTTGTTCTGTTGTGTAAAATGTTGGATTAATATGTTGGATGGGAATGGAATATGATTTGAATAGTTTTTCTGTTTTATATAGAGCTACTCTGGATCTCTACCTTTACAAGCTGTATGGTATTTTGTGCCCATACTGCTGCATCTTACATGAGAATGCCATCATGCCTCTTCACTGTTTTAAAAAATTGCCCACCTCTTCAATTTTCTTACAATTTTTTTAGAGGCCTATTTTACATTCTTTTTATTTTTGCAAAATTGTGTTAAAATCCCATCTCTTATTTTCTAGTTAGTTAAACAATATTCTTTCCTTACCTAGATTGCAGAAATGAAGAAGAAGACGGATGAAAACATAGTCTGTCTGGAATCAGTAGAAGAAATCAAGAAGAAGCTTCAGAAAGATTTGGAGGCTATGAGCCAACGTTATGAAGAAAAAGCAGCTGCTTATGACAAGCTGGAAAAGACTAAGACCAGGCTCCAGCAAGAGCTGGATGATATTGCTGTGGATTTGGATCATCAGCGGCAAATAGTTTCTAACCTGGAGAAAAAGCAAAAGAAATTTGATCAGGTACATATCATTGTATTTTGGCCTGATACTTGTTCAGTGAAGGACTGGAGGTGTCTATGCAGTAAAGTATTTTACTGTATTTGTCTCTTGCAAACAAAAGTCACCACTATTTTATCACATTTTCTTGGTTTGAAAAGAGAACTATGAGCCACACTTGTACTTTTTCTAACTCAGTTGTAAAAGGGTGCCAACTGCTATATTTTGGGGCAACAGCTGATCAGTTAACTTTTCATCCTAACTCATATCTGGAATTGATGACTAACCTGTACGAGGTGCTCTTATTGTTTCATTGGTGATACCTGGAGGGACAACCATTCCAGATAGCCAGACATATCATTTGGAAATCTTATAGTCCCATTGTTGTTTCTTTTCCAGCTGTTAGCAGAGGAGAAAACAATATCTTCCAAATATGCTGAAGAACGGGACCGTGCTGAAGCTGAAGCACGAGAAAAGGAAACAAAAGCCCTTTCCTTGGCTAGAGCCTTGGAGGAAGCCATAGAGCAGAAAGCAGAGCTAGAGCGGCTGAATAAGCAGTTCCGGACAGAAATGGAGGATTTGATGAGTTCAAAAGATGATGTTGGCAAAAGTGTAAGTTGACAGTATTTGAGTGAAAGTGATTACCATAATACAGGCTTGTGATAAGAAGCCTTAGCAGTTAAATTGGATTACTTCGCACTTTCGGTAAGGTTATAAAAAGAGATGCCAAGCCAGAAAGGTTCGGGAACACTGTTTTAATGGTTGTATATAGGCTTCCTTGCTTCCTGCTTATATATGTATAAGTGCTAATATTTATTTAATGCTTTAATTTCCATATGTATTAATCGTTTGAGATGAGAACCTAGATGCAGGAACTGATCAAGCTAGTTTCTGTTTGTTTGTTTTTAAAGTAAAATGGCCAGAGAAGACTAGGAGTATTAAGAGAGGCAGAGAATTGTTAATAAGTGACTTACTACCTTTAAAGCCTTATGTAGCACAGGACCAGGTTATCTGTCAGACTGCCTCTCCCTAAGAACATCTACCATCCTATCAGATTGGTTCTATCCCTTAGATGTTGCATCTTATGGGACCTAGGAAGAATCCTTTTACTGAGGCAGCCCCTGTTCCCTACAGCATCCTTCCCCACTATCGGAAGGCTTCTACCCTTTTAACCTGAGAAGCATTTAAGACGTCCCCCCCCAACCCCCCCCCCCAAAAAAAAAACTACTGGGATAGGGCGAGATTGATGAGATGACCCTGTTGTGGGCTGCATGTGAGAGTTCAGCTATGGTGCCAAGTTTTGCTAGGTTTTATTGTTTGTGGTCTTCCAATTTTTTATTGCAAATTATAATTAATTATTATATGGTTTTTTGTTTATTGTGAGCTGCCCAGAGTTTGGTATAAGATGGACGGCTGTATAAATGTTTTAACTAAATAAATGATTTATACCTTAGTTTTTAAAATACTGGACAATAAAAACAATGGCTGTGCCAATATAGGGAAGCTAATTTTGTATCTGTATGCTATAGGTTCATGAGTTGGAAAAGTCAAAAAGGGCTCTGGAGCAACAAGTAGAAGAGATGAAGACTCAGTTGGAAGAGCTAGAGGATGAACTGCAGGCCACAGAAGATGCCAAATTGCGCTTAGAAGTAAACCAGCAAGCCATGAAGGCACAGTTTGAACGAGATCTCCAGGCCCGAGATGAACAAAATGAAGAAAAGAGAAAGCAGCTGACGAGACAGGTAGCATTTCAGAGATCTTGAAAATTCCTGAACTGTTGTTCGCAACCTTTAGTGGAAAACTTTAGCCAGGCAATAAGATTACTTACCAACTCTCTGATGAGTTAGTAAGCATTAATTTTTTTGTTCCCTTGCATTAGGATGTGGGACCTGGATTGTATTAATATATAAATTGTCTATGCTTTGATTCCTTTCAGGTGCGAGAAATGGAAGTGGAGCTGGAAGATGAAAGGAAACAGCGCTCTATTGCTGTAGCTGCCAGAAAGAAGCTGGAAATGGACCTCAAAGATTTGGAGGCCCATATAGACTCTGCTAATAAGAGTCGTGAGGAAACTATTAAACAGCTCCGGAAATTACAGGTGAGATTTGCCGCTTGTGTAATATTGATTTTTTTTTGTTGCTGTGTCACAAGCAATGAAATGAAATAAGCAGTCCAAACATTGTTCAAGGCTTAACAGTTGCTATTTTGATTTAGGAAAGAAGTCTAGATGTACAAATCTTCAGATGGGTTTTATGAAAAGTCTGTTTCCTTTTAGACAGAGGTGTTTCCTGCGTTAGCCAACAATCAGTTCCATCCTAGTCTTACTCATTAGTACATATGTCATAGGGGACTGCAGTTGTAGAGGAGGCATCTGGTGAGGTGAACAACATGAGGGTGTAGAGGTGAGCAGTGTGCCTGCTAGAGTTTGAGGTCTCCACCCACTCTGTCCTTATTCGGCTTTTGTCTTTCCTTCAGAGGTAGAAGAGTTTAACCAGTCCTTGACAACTAGGCTGAACTGACCTGATAACATCCCTTTTAAGTATTTCACAGAGAGAATGCTTTATGTGTAGAAATTCTCACATTGAATCTTTGGCTGCCCTAGTTAAAAATTGTTGGGTTGCGGAGTTGAAAAATATTAGATGTCTGAAGTCTTGGAGGCCTGTTAAGACTTTTCTTGGGCAAAGTACACAGTGAATCTGATTTGTTATAAATCAGATTCACTGTGTACTTTGTTATAAATTTATATAAACTGATATAAAATTTGTTATATAAGTTTCATATACTCATGAATTTATCTGTAACTTTTAGGCCCAGATGAAGGATTGCATGCGGGAACTGGATGACACACGTGGCTCAAGAGAAGAAATTTTGGCACAGGCTAAAGAGAATGAAAAGAAGTTGAAGAATATGGAAGCAGAAATGATTCAAATGCAGGAGGTAATCTAATATTTTGGAGGGGGAGAACCCTAATAAACCCTAATAGAATATACATGCCTGGAAAAAAAACCTGAAAATAGAACAGTTAAAAATAATTTATTAGCACCATTAATTATAACTCTCCATATATTTCTGTCCCTACAAACTCCTTTGTTACCACCACTTACATAAAATTATTTCGTTACATTGCTTTTTGTTCTTTAAATATCTCAGTTCATTCTTTTTGAGGATGTCATAGTATCTGTCACAGTTTCCTCTCCCTTCTCATTCTGTTCCTGGTCTTCCTTATGTTTCTTTTGCAATTCAATCCTTATTCATTCTCTCTGAATGACCTAAATACTGCAAGTACTTTGTACTGGTTACTTCAATTTACATTCATTCACTACATAATTTCAGTGACAGTATTTTGTTGCTTTATCACGCATATTTATAAGTACCTCATTTCCACCACATTCACCTTACTTATTTGCTTCAATTTCATTCTAGATAATTTCATTATTTTAAAACCCATTCACTGTGCTGGAGACTCCTTGTTAAGCCTTTTTCATCCACTTCCAAAACAATTTTGTTTCCATCAAAATTGCTTTACATTTTCTTCTCCTCTTTTTAACCTTTACTGTCACTTTCTCTTTTTCAGCCCTTTTATCACCCATTGTTTTTGCTGTGTAAACATTATATAATGTCATTCTCTCAGTCTGTCATTATATTATAGTGATACTGTAACATAATTTTATGCACTCCGTTCTAAACAGTATCCACATCCAATTTCCTTAAGGCCATTTTCCATTCATTGAACACTTTATTATATGGGATACATATAGCAATGTCCATTTTTTTTCCTATTCGTGCCACTACCAAATAATCATCCATCTCACATTCACAATAAATTATTATTCTTGTATTCATCACTAATTTTCTTTCAACATACCGGTAATTGAATCAATGATTCATTTGGATTTTTATTTATTCCTTTGCCATATGTGTAGGTATGAATAGATTTCATTTTGGAAGCAGTATTTGAAGCAGTTAACACCAATCACATTTTGATTTATTCTAGAGTCCCAAATCATTTTTTGTACTTGTCTCATTTCCATCCATCATCAAGCAGATGTCATTCATGTCGTCAAGCAAAATAATTTCCCCATTGATCACATTCATTCAGAACACTGCGCATTTTCTCACAAAAACTGTATCTGATTCTTCCATTATCACCAGTCATTGCAGCATAGCATGCAACTATCATTAATGTAGGGATTACTACATTACACACAAACTAAAGAAACCTAGATAACATATTTTGTAACATACATTTTATCCTTTAATTCATAATCAATCTTATACCATCACTTCTGTGTGCGTATCAATACTACTCTGCAAGATCAGACCACCTTCATTCACGTTTATCAAATCCTTCCTCTTTATTATTTTAATTTTATTTCATCTATTAATTCATACTTTTTACCATTTATTCCTCTTATATTGAAGATTATATAAGATTATGTATCTTACCAAATTAACCCATAAGTCATTGGCTTCCCCTGCTATCATGACTTGTGGTCAAGTAAGGCTTTCATGTTGCCTATTTTAGTAAGATAGGTAAGGTATAGACTTAGTCGTATCTGTGCTTCATTTAGTCAAGGACAGTACCAGTCAGTTTTGGCATATTTTAGCCAGCATGCCACAAGCACAAACATACCAATTTTTATATCGTGTATGTTCACACTATTCTTTGCAAGCTGGGATGAATTTAACTTCCAGGCCAGTCCACTGTTACTTGCATTCCATCGATTAGGAAGCAAATTCAGTGACCTAATGAGTTCATTTATCAATAGAATGATGTTAAAGTAGGAATTCAGGAGACTTTTGAGCTGTTAAAAATAGTTGTTTCTCCAGATTTTTCTTGATTCTTTCCAGAGATTGATGGATAGATAGACGGACAGATAGATCAGATTAGATAGATAGATAGATAGATCCATCCATCCATCCATCCATCCATCCATCCATCCATAAACATGGATGTTTTGGTTGATTTGTGATTGCATGCCTGGTAGCTTTAGATGCTGTTTTGGCAAGTAATTGCTAGTTCAGTCAATTTTTTAATACTAGGTTTTTACTAATAAATTAGTTTGGTTTCTTAAAAGGTTGCCAATTTATTTTATCTACCAAACCATTGCATCTTATTCTAAAACCTTTCTGATTATATATATATATATATATATATATATATATATATATATATATATATATATATATATATATATATATATATATATATATTAATAAATATATATAATAAATATTATACGTAAGTGACTATTGGTTATTCTGACACATAAAAGTATATGATTATCCTAGTTACAATTAGATTACAATATTTGATTTTTAAAGCTTGATTTTCACAAGGAGTTTGTGTACATCTTACTCTGATTTCAGGAACTTGCAGCTGCTGAACGTGCCAAGCGCCAGGCTCAACAAGAGAGGGATGAACTAGCTGATGAGATTGCTAACAGTAGTGGTAAAGGGTGAGTAATAACACTTTTTTCTTTCTTTCACGGAGCAATAAGGCTGTTCTGCAAACGATGTTCCATAGTGCCTGTATCTTAAGTGCTGATAATTAGATATATTGTATTTTTCGGACTAAAAGATGCTCCGAAGTATAAGATATACCTAGCTTTTGGGGAGGAAAACAAGAAAAAAAACCCTGCCTCCCAGCAATTTGTCTCCTTGCAGCAAACAGCGTGGTCAGCTTCAGCACAGCCTGATTTAGCACGAGCAGCTGATTGGCGG
This sequence comes from Arizona elegans, assembly GCA_022577455.1. Taxonomy (NCBI): domain Eukaryota; kingdom Metazoa; phylum Chordata; class Lepidosauria; order Squamata; family Colubridae; genus Arizona; species Arizona elegans. Next base: position 63,027,609 of record JAKOOJ010000007.1, read on the forward strand.
TTGGATCTGCCTCCCGGAATACCTCCTATCAGTTGTTCCAGGCTGTGGGGATTGCTGCTGCCCATCGCCGTCATCGCCACCCTGTCATCTATTGCCACCTCCGTGCCCCCCATTTTTGGCCTCCCTGCCACCCATTTTTGGCCCATTCCAGGCGGCATGTTCGCTGCTGCCGCCTATCGCCGCTGCCTGGAACAGGCTGAAAATGGGACACACGGAGGCCGATAATGGGGCGTGTGCAGGCCGAAAATGGGATGCATGGAGGCTGAAAATGGGACGCGCGGAGGTGGCAATAGATGACGACAATGATGGGTGGTGGCAATCCCTGCAGCCTGGAACAGCTGATTGGAGGTATTCTGGGAGGCAGATCCAACCACCAATCAGCTGCTCGTGCTAAAGCAGGCTGTGCTGAAGTTGACCATGCAGTTTGCTGCTTGCTGTAAGGAGGTAAATTGCTGGGAGGCAGAGGCCGAAGGGTGGGGGCCGGTGGGTGGGCGCGGCTTCGGCAATATTTGCTGTATAAGACACATAAACATTTCCACCCATGGTTTTTTTTGCGTCTTATACTCCAAAAAGTATGTAAAATGTTCTTTTTCTGGAGGTAGAGGGATTAACTCATAACTTTTTGAGAATTGCTTATACAAGATAAAGTATGTTTTTCTTTAAAATGTTGTATATGAATATATTCCTTTTGTATCTCAGAGCTTTGGCCTTGGAAGAAAAACGTCGCTTGGAGGCTCGGATAGCTCAGCTTGAAGAAGAATTGGAGGAAGAGCAGAGTAATACAGAGTTGGTGAATGATCGTCTCAAGAAGGCAAATCTTCAGGTATTTGCTTGAGAGGTTTCAATTAGTTTGAGTTTAGAATGCTGTGTGAAATCTAAATTAGTGGCTTTTAAACCATGGTTAATGGCTTAATATATCATGCAATATTAGCTGATTGTGATATATTCAACAAACTATCAATAAGCAAGATATTACTTAGATATCAAGCAGTGATAACTTGTGCAGCTTCTGATAAATGTTTACTTTATAAAAGTAAAAGAAAATTACATGTGAAATATATATAATCTATATAATTATATGTATATAATTTTCCTTATTGGCACTGAACACAGATTACTTTTCTATACTCTCCTGCCCCGCATCATTTCAACATAAAGGATAAGATTTTAGTAAAAGTGATGAAAATGGGGAAAGGAAAGATTAAAGGATGTGGAGGAAGAAATATTCACATACATGATGTTAACATACCTCTTATTCTCTTTCCCAGATTGATCAGATAAATACAGATCTGAATGCAGAACGCAGTAATGCCCAGAAAAATGAAAATGCTCGGCAGCAAGCAGAGCGTCAGAATAAGGAACTAAAGGCAAAACTTCAGGAAATGGAGAGTGCTGTGAAATCTAAATACAAGTCTTCTATCACTGCTCTTGAGGCAAAAATAGTACAACTGGAGGAACAGCTCGACACTGAGACAAAGTAGGTATTGATAATCTACCACAAATTCACTCTCCAGTTGTTGTAGTTTAATAGCCCTGTACATTTATTTTATTTTATTTTATTTTTGAATTTGTATACCGCCCTTCTCCCTGAGGACTCAGGGCGGTGAACAGCCAAGTAAAAACATAGACTACAAATATTAAAATACAATTAAAAAGATATATAAATTTGGCCCCATTAATTAAAAACGATAACGAAACAATTAAAAACACTTAAAGACAAATCAAAGACATGATTTGTCTTTACCTAGAGGAACAATGGAAGGAGATAGAAGCTGGAGTTATTGAGAGCGATTTACATGGTCAAAATTCAGCAGCCTTTTGCACATACCACCTAAACTTTGGGTGCTGATTATTCTATCCTTCATTAAATCCTGGAAATGACATCCTTAGAAAAGGATTGAGTGAAAGGCAGATCTGTCAGTGTGACTGCTGAGGTCTTTCAAGTTATCTAGAGTACAAAATTAATCTTTGAAGTAGATGTATATGGAAAATTGTGTACTGGCCCTCAGTGACTCCAGTTTCTAGTCCCTTCAATTGTTCCACTGTACATTAAACTGTTATGTTTCTCCTGTTTAGCAGTTTTTGGATTAGGAAAATGTTGTTTCAATGGAAGAGAATATTTATAGCTCACGGTGGAATTGTAAATTTTTTTGTACTTTCTGAACTTGGTTGTTTTCTTGTAGATGGTTCATTACCAAACTAGGTAACATTTTCAGTGCTAGGAGTCAGATTTGCTCTCATTTTATATACTAGTGCTTGCTCTGTCAGTGTTGGTGGTAGTGGTTTCTGGATTAGGCTACTGTTTACTGTTAGCTTGTTTGCCTTGAAGGACAAACATAACTGTTCGGTGTAGTGCAGCAGGGTGCTCTTTTTTTTTTTTAATTTGATTTATATGCCGCCCTTCTCCCGAGACTCATGGCAGCTTACAATGCGTTAAGCAATAGCCTTCATACTTTTGTATATTTATACAAAGTCAGCTTATTGCCCCCACAATCCGGGTCCTCATTTTACCTACCTTAGAAAGGATGGAAGGCTGAGTCAACCTTGAGCCTGGTGAGATTTGAACTTGCAGTAATTGCAGGCAGCTGATGTTAATAACAGTGCTTTAGTCTGCTGCGCCACCAGGGCTCTTCATCTTGCTTGATGATGGCAAGCACACACATCATCTTGCTTGATGATGGCAAGCACACAGCTCAGACTACAGAAAGCCTTCATAGAGTAACCAAGTGGCATCCCATTTTCTATTTGTTTTGGTCCTAACTGAAACTTCACTTAGATATTGCAGCTTGTTGCAGTGCCAACTTCAAAGCCTTTCAGTCTTTTAACCTTTAGTCTACTTGTGCAGTTAATAAGCAGACATGCATGACCTATCTGCTTTCTTTAAAGGGAACGCCAGGCTGCCAGCAAGCAGGTCCGACGTACTGAGAAGAAACTGAAGGATGTTGTTCTACAAGTGGAAGATGAAAGACGCAATGCTGAACAATACAAAGATCAGGTATGCGCATTTTCAGAACCGATGCTTGATAATCCAAGCTGCATGGCAGAAACCATTATCTATCACACTACAAAGTTCAACTGTTTAGCAAGTTAATATATTAGCAGTATTGCCCTTTATTGATTTCTACAACCTTTTTGCTACGACCAAATATTTCTGCGTTAATACATTTTTGTCAGTCTTGTATGTAATTGGGTAATCAGGATGTCTAGTAATGGAACTTCTCAATTTTAGGATTGAGGTATCATTTGTATTACTTAACTTCTAAACCCTGGAATCATAGATCAGTCTCCAAGAGAAGAAGGAACCTAGTGTATTCAAAGCGGATACAACTGAATGTTACATTAGGATCAGGAAACTTTGTTCAAGTTCTCATTGTATGACTTTGGGCCAGGTACTAGCAACTTGGCCAAACATACCCATAGAACACTTACTTTGATACAGATTGTCCTTGTGTAGTACTGTGAGCTATTAGGGGAAAGGAAGGATTTCAAAATAATAATAAATGAAATTGACTTTGCATAGTCGTGTTCAGGACTATTCTATATTAGAAGTGTACTAGTACTTCAAAAGAAGTACTTATGCTATTTCAGATTGTGAGGCAACTTTGTCAGAATGGACAAAAACATGACTTAATAATTTGAAATGTTTTGCTAGGCACCTCTTTTAAAGAATTCACACTTAGTTTATAGGCGGCATATCAAAGATTCCAAGTCAGGATTGATACCTGCATGTGAATAAACTATGACCCTGATGATTCCTCTTTTTTGCACTACAGGCAGATAAGATAAATGCGCGCTTGAAGCAACTTAAGCGTCAACTGGAAGAGACAGAAGAAGAAGCACAACGAGCCAACGCAGCTCGCAGAAAGCTGCAGCGAGAACTGGAGGATATCACTGAGACCGCTGATGCCATGAACCGGGAGGTTACTTCCCTGAAAAGCAAACTTAGGTAAAATTGCTGTTCACATGAACTTGACTTAATGTTTCTACCTTGAGCATGCTAATGTTTGAATGAGTAGATTGCCTAAGAATGGAATACCAGTGTTCCCATTTAACTTGTGTTACTTTCTCCAATAGACGAGGAGATATACCCTTTGTGATGACACGCCGGATTCCCAGGAAGGGACCAGGTGAAATATCTGATGAAGAATTGGATGGCAAGGCAGATGGTGGTGATGCCAAAGCTACTGAATAGAATTGCTTCCAGGTTACCCATTATCAAATGACCTACCCTCCCTTTGTCACAAAACCGTTCTAAAGTATGCTGGGGAAAGCGGATCATAGTGTTGCAATGTTTCTTGGACTATTTGGAGCCATCAGACATTAGTGTCATCTCTCCCAGCATCACACTCTTTTGTATTGAATGCCAAAGAGTCTGTAGTCTGATATGAGACTGGGCACTACAGATGCCTATAACATTGATTGTTCTTCCCACAGCTGCCAGTAAATGTTTGTAATTTGGTGGGAGAGTACTTTTGTTGCTATAAATCAACTATTTTCTTCTAATAACGAGTTTGTGATAGAGGCAAGGAATCACCCTTTATTCCTCCTCTTTTGTTTGCTTTTGGCAATCATGTTCGGTGACCTCATAGTTTTGACTTCTTCAGTCTGTCCACTTAGCAGTGTAAGGTCATGTTGAATAGGAAAAGCAAGGATTCCCAGCATGCCTTCCAAATGTCTTTGAAATCATGTAGATCACAAAGTCTCAGGAATGGATGAAGGAGAAGGAAGCTTCTCTTACAAGAGACTTTATTAATTCGATCCCTCCTTGTAACCAATACCTGGACAGTTCTGAAATGCAATGTTGTCTCAGGCTTTATGTCTAAGATGGAATGAACCAATAGTTAATGACAAGTCAAGAAAGCATCAAGTTTTTCTATGTTCTTATTGGAGAACCTGTTTGGGACCAAATATATTTAATGGTAAGAAACAGAACTTAGTGGGTTTGAATGGAGTATGGGCAAGGAAGTGCTTCTTTACTATAATGTCCAAGCCTCTAGCTCTATAATCAGGGGATAGGTTTAGTTATTCTGCACAGTGACTAAGAGTATATTAAATAAGAAAAAAAAAACTTTTAATCTGCACAGATGATATGTTGAAGACCTTGGTATCTCTTGTTTATAAGTAATTAAGAAAATACAGTAAAGGTCTTTATCACTGCCTTTCTATGGGGACTGCAATTATATAGATAGTCTTTACTTTTCTACACCATACACTGGTTGCTGGATTTATCTGTATACTTAACCATATTGTATATGCTGCATTTAAACTTCTAAGTAAATGACAAATTAAAATAAGAATATCCTATACTGTATGGTTATTGCTCTCACTGCAGGAACCTCCTATCCTTGTTGCTGTCACCAAACCAAATTTGCAAACCTTTTTTTTATATGATAAGTGCCTTAGCATGTGTCTCCACTACAGTCAGTAATGGATTGCCGGTGCTCCTCTAACAATAAAGATTATCCATGTACTACCATCTGCTGTGTGTACTTCTCTACCATATGTTGGAATATAGTGAAAGTGAGAGGAGCTGCCCTAATGGAGCAAATTACATGCCTCTGTTTTGTACTAACAGGATGCAGACAGGTAGATATTGCTAGAGATCGATAAGAACTGTCTTGCTGTGAAGAGTTTCTGATGAAAGACTAGGGTTTCTCACAAACAGCACATAAGATAAGGATAGTGGGGAATATGTGTTTGGATATAAAATAATCCAGCATGATTATGGTAGCCCTATCATTTTGCATTAAAATAAAATAAAAAAAAAACCCAAAAACATTCCTAGAGTTCTTGCAGAATCCCAACTATAAACTAAAGGAGGCCAGTACTGGCATTGTATCTGTTATCTGCGGCTAAGGGCTATATATAAATAACACGTTTGACTATGCATTTAAAATGTTTTGTTATATAAAATGGAATTATCTGAGGCAAACAGTGACTTCGCAGGCAACGCTGGGAATTTGCTAACATGGCTTGTTGAACAACCAACTCTATTCTGCTTTCCATAAGTCATAATGGATGTGTTACATCATTTTAATTCAAAACTCAACAAACTTCATTAAACTTTAGCGTCGTGTGTTAACTTGGTAATAAGATCTGAACACGAAGCTCTGTACTAGATAATGGAAAGTTTTCAATCAAGCAAATATCTTTATGCTTCCCTAGCAAATAATTGGAACCCACCCCCCCAAAACAAACAAACAAACAAACAAAAAAACTCTTGGATATTCTTATAGTGTGTAATGCTGCTGTTTTGCAAAACCCACCAGCCAAGAACTGTAAGTGGCAAAAAGGCAGTCTTGATTTAGTATCACAGTTGGGACTGGAATTTCCAGTGTAAGTGTGTGGCCGTAAAGTGAGACTTCACATGACTGGACCCAGTTTAATGACCATTTTACCACTGCCGTTAAGCAAATCACATGGTCATTAAGTGAATCACACGACTGTTAAAGGAATAACAGTTATGTGACTCCAACTTCCTGTTGACTTTGCTTGTCAGCAGCCAGCTAGGAAGGTTGTAAATCACGATGCAACCTGTTGCAAATGTGAGCCAGTTCACATGACTGTGGGGGGTGGGGGTGTGTGATGGTAGTAATTTTAAGGACTGGTCACAATTCACTATTTCAGAGATGGGCATAACTTTGAACCATTGTTAAACAAAAGGTTAGGGTTAGGTTTAAGGACTACCTGTAGTCCCATTTCAATATACCTGTAGGAAATGGTCATCTGATTCCTTTAGAAAGGTGGCACAGTCCAATTCTATTTTCTAACTGCCAAACTGGTATTCATAAATAGCAGAAATGAAATAATCCATTTTAACTAAAAACCTTTGGTCATTTTGATATATGGTATAAAATAAGAAGATCAATATTTTAGAGCTTGATTTTTAAAATTTGATATATTTTAGTTGATAACAAATATTAGTAATGTAATGAAAATCAACACAGCTATATTCAAATACAGAAATTTCTTTTAAAGAATAAACAATCTCTGGTAGTCTAGATATTGCTGAACTATAATTTTCAGAAACCCTAGGTAACACACTGGGAAGCATATCATGATACTAATTTAATTTATCTCCGTCAATTCCTCATAATCCTATTAGAGTAACAGTTATAATGATTAAGGATACCTTTTAAAATAATGAAAAAGATGCATCTGAAAATAAAGTGCAGCACTTCAAATTAGTTGGTACCTTAGTTTAGATGTTTATATTCCTTTTTTAAATTAGTGTAGAACAATTCACAAAACAAATGATCTTAAACAAAAGCACAATAAAAACAGCTCCTAAACTATGTTCTGCAATCAAGTTAATTTCCAACATTATTTTAAAAAGAAAAAGCAACATGCTAAGTAGATCACATATATTAAATAATGACTCTCTTCCAAAGAGTACATTTATAATAATTTTTACGACCTGAAGAAACATAACACAGTGATATTCAGGGGTAGGGGATGGTAGTAAGGCTCAAAACCAAAACCAAAAGGACTGATTGATGTTAGATGCAAGGGATAAAATTCAAGGATTATGCTCAGGCCCTCCAAAGCGAAATTTAGTCACCCAGAGATCTCTTCTAGAGCTCAATTGGCTGAACAGTATTTCAAGATTGCTTTTCTTCAATTCTATGAAGACACAACTGAGATTATGCACTGCATCTTGTGGTGAGATATGGAGTTTGATTAGGAGTTGTATGATATAACTGCAACATAAACTTACACTGGCTGATACATACAGTACAACATGTCAGGCTAAAACATAGTTGGTAGTTTGTGATACAGCTTGAAACAGAATGGGAATGGGGAGGAAAAGAATTTAAGTGCTGAGAGAAAGGATGTCTTACTCAGTTTTTGAGAACCCCTGCCTACATAAACTTGTAGATTGCCAAGATTATACCTATGTTTTATAGAGATCAAACGCAAGACAATTCCACCTCCCCAAGTCTTGGGAAGACAAGATTGAGAAAATTTCAAATATACAAAGGGATGTTTTTATATTATCATCGAATATATGTAGTAGAGAGATTCAAACCATTATTGGAGAGTTGGGAAACAAGCTGTAAGGAAAGGACTTTGCTGCACTTATTTATTTTTAGTTATTTCATAGTAGTAGCCGTTAGGCAATATACATTAAAAATAAAAAACAAAGTCACTATTTTCAAAAAATACAAATACATAAATGTAAATGTAATTTGAATTCAGAACCAAAAATCGGATAATTTTATTTACCAATCATTGTTTTAGGTTGAACAGTGAAGTGAAGTGTCTGAAAAATGAAGCTAAGAATAAGTTGTCTTTGGCATCATTGTCAATAAAACAGTCTGACAACTTTTATAAAACAGCTCAGTTTCCCTTCAAAATCTAAAATAAAAATAAATTTACAACAATTTCCATCTTCTTCAACCATCACACATTGGTTGGGGCTTTAAATTTTATATCAAGAAGTCCACTGAGAATTAAGGAGATGGAAACCGGCAACTCAGTTATCAACAGGCAGACAGCTATCAGATGTCCTCCTTTTGACCACACAGAAACAAAATCCCAACATTAATGAGGACAAGTGAACAGTTTACCAACGAAACTAAATATGACTGCCAAAGATTCAAAATTGGAAGCAAAACTATATATTGGGTTGCATTATTTATTCATGCATCAAATAAGTTTCAAAACTGACTTCAACTACACGGGAATGTTTTTCAACTACACAAAAAATGATGATAGAAAAGAGACAAATTTTCATGGCTGACGGGAATTCTAGGAGTTGAAATCCCTACATCTTCAAGTGGCCAGCAGTGAGAAACACTTCTAAATATACAAGCTGAGATTGGATTTTACTTTTTTCCCCCAGTTACATGTTTCTTTATCATTCTGCAACCTTTCTATTTATCAGACCTCTAGATCTGAAAAAAAACCCCAGGGATTGAGTTATGTATGAAATCTTCCTTAAGACTAAGAACTTCTCTTCTACTGTCTGATTTGTGACATAGGAAGGTTACACACACATTACATACACATTACACACACCTACTTCCTGGACATCTCAACTCACTGGGCCGTGTTTTTCACCTTTGGCAACTTAAGATATGCACTTTTAAAGTCCTAGAATTCCCCAGCCACCATGCCAGATATGGAATTCTGGGAATTGAAGTCCATATCTTAAAAGCTGTCAAAGTTGAGAAACACTGCACAACAGTGATAGCTGAAAAGCAACATCTTTTACCTAACATTGTCAAATACACTTTTATACAATCTTTTCAATCAAGTTTAACAATGGTTGAAAATGCAGAATTTTTAGCACACCAATAGTATCTACCATATTATTCCAACACCTAATCTCTGCTATGTTCAAATGGTAAAGCATCAGTAATTAATGATCTCCCTAAAAGTCTTCTCAAACTTAGAAAGATTTTGGTTCCCGTTGATCACCGGATATCCTTTTCGACCCTTCTGTATCTAATACAAAGACTTCAGGAGGGCTTGACCAGAGAGAAAGACAAAGTGTATGTAAGTGTGTATACAGAAATACATAATTAAAAGAAAAGAATAGAATAGATTTTTTTAATTGGCCAAATGTGGTTGGACACACAAGGAATTTGTCTTGGTGCATATGTTCTCAGTGTACATAAAAGAAAAGATACATTCATCAAGAATCATAAGATACAACACTTAATGATAGTCATAGGGTACAAATAAGCAATCAGAAAACAATCTCAATATAAATCATAAGGATACAAGCAACAAAGTTACAGTCATACAATCATAAGTGGAAGGAGATGGCTGATGGGAACGATGAGATTAATAGTAATGCAGACTTAGTAAATAGTTTGACAGTGTTGAGGGAAATATTCGTTTAGCAGAGCGATGGCGTTCGGGAAAAACCTGTTCTTGTGTCTAGTTCTGATGTGCAGTGCTCTATAGCGTCGTTTTGAGGGTAGGAGTTGAAACAGTTTATGTCCAGGATGTGAGGGGTCTGTAGATATTTTCACAGCCCTCTTTTTGACTCCTGCAGTATACAGGTCCTCAATGGAAGGCATGAAAGTGCCTTCCAATACGCGGAAAATAACAATCCTAAACCATACTATTTCCAAATTAAATTCCATAAACTTCGCGGTAAACTTGCGGGTTTAGTGTTTGAAGTATTTACAGTCGCAAATTGGAATCCCGGGAATGCTGCCCCTTTTAGAAAAAGGGGAGCGATTATAAACGTTTACCGTATGGCGCTGGCAGCGAAGGAACCGAACTAAGGAATGTGACTGTCTAGCGCGGTTTCTTCGAGTGGGGAGAGAGACAGACAGACATGAGAGGACACTGATTGTTTTATCTATAAAAGAGAGACCCAACGATCTTGCACTTCATCTTGCATCGCCTTAGCTGGGGGGAAAAAAAAACGCCGCCCCGAGCGCCTGGCTTCCTCTGCCGCCGCCCGACAAAATCAGCCACCTCCGGCCTTCCCTCCTCTCAACGCGCCCGCCGAACCGCCCTTCCTGGGCGAAGTATCAAGTACGGCCAGTAGCTCCGCCCTTCGCCTCCCCTCCTCCCCCCCCCAGCCCTCTTCGCCATTTACGAAGATTGCCGAACGGGAAGGAAGGAGGGGATCGTAGGGCGCCGTAACTCCTCTCCGGCTTTTCCGAAGACAATCGAAGGGCTTCGGCCTCTCTTCCTCCCTCCCCCCCTCCCTCCCTCCACGTCTCTGGCGGCGATTGCTCTTGCTGGGGCCGCCGCGATCTCCTCCGGGGCTTTCAGCGCTGCTCGGCGGGCCCTTGTCCGAGGTGCCTCGCGGCGGGGGCTTCCGCTGGGGCCGTCTGCTCGCAGGGCTCCCCTCGGCGGGGGCAGAGACGTTTTCCAGCCGTGCTCCCGGGGGTCCTGGCTGGACCCGGCGGGCTGGGCCTGAGAACCGCGGCGGAGAAAGAGCGATCGGTGGTCGGCTTGTGGGGACTGTGAAGCGGCGGCGGCGGCGGCGGCGGCTGCAGCGGCTCCCCCTAGGGGAAGCGGGGCGGCCGGGGTCCGGCTCGGATGGCGGAGGGCATCCAGCACCAGCAGCTCGTGCCCGGCGTCGGCGTCTCAGCCCCTCGAGGGCTCAAGCGGGAATCCGAACTGGAGCAGCCCATGTCCGGCGGGGACGGAGCCGAGAGCGGCCAAAGCAAGAGGCTGCGGACGGAGGCGGAGGCGGACGGAGGCGGCATGCAGGTTAGCAGCGTTGGCGGCGGTGCCGCCACCCTCGACGGTCCCCCGGTGGCCGTAAAAGGCGCGCTTCCCTCGCCCACGTTCACGCGCAGCGCTTGTGGGCTCAGCGGAGCTCGGGCAGCAGGATGCTAGTCCCGTGGAGGAGCCCGTTCTTGCGGTGTCGAGGGTGGGGGGGGTGCAGGCAGGCATTCGCAAATAGGAGAGGCCCAGGAGCCCCCACCGGCTCGGTCTTGGAGGAGGAGAGCGAAATGCCTCACGGCCTCCCTCCCTGAGGGCTCCCTACAGAGCAGCGCCCTGGCTGGGACACGAGTGGTAGTGGACGTAGAGGTTGTGACAACAATTGCACCTACGTAGACCGGTGTTTTGTTGCACGGCCGCGTGCTGGGAAGCCTTAATCCATTAGGGCATTTTCGAAGGGACTGATGATCAGAATGAGGAAGCCTGGAGTGGAATGAGCACACGATGGTTTAGGTGGTTGCTCTATAGGTTACAACTAGGTCGCCTTTTCATCTGGATTAGACTTCCTCAGTGTGGGTAACCTGAAGGTGTGTTCATTTGCAGCTTCCACCACCTCCAATAAAGGTAGATTGTAGTCCAGGACATAGTAAGGATTCGTCTTTGAAGGTTGCTCATCTAGAGTAATAATCCAAACTTTAAGAAAGTTTCTTAGGGCTCCCAATGCCTTGGTTATTTAATTTTGGAAGAACTGTAGCCAGTGTTTTAGGAAGCCACTTTGATCTTGTTTGTTTCTGTCTTAAAACTGCAGCTAGATAATACTCACCTGGGTGCAAGAATGTAATCTTATCCATACCTTTCTGGAAGTAAGCCTCACGCTGAAGGACTTATTTCTGTAACAGACATTTGTAGCAGTGAACTGTTAGTCCTATTGAACCTTGAATAACTTATTTATGAATGGATATTCCTAGGATTGTATTTCAAATGGAATTACGTTGAATTTATAAAGTTTTATGTGAGTCATAAAGCAGGTGAATCTGTGGGTTCTTTGAAAAAAATAAACATTTGTTCATAATAAAGATAGCAAATAGAGTTCATTCACATTATATGTTGGCCAACTCATCTGGCCAAAGAGCAACTGACATTTCCTACAAAAAGTAAGTACAGATGTGAACCGATTTAAACAAAAAAATAAATAACGAGCAACTGAAATCCTTTTGGGGGCATGAGCTGTATAGCATTTACCACCTCCCTTTTTCTAAAGGTTTATTTTATCCTCATGTTATGTGAAAAGTTCCGGAAGTTTCAAAAGGGTACATGCTATTTTGCAATCTGGAGTTGACCTGATAGGGCTGTTTCCTCAATATGGATTTTGGATTCAGTATCTCTGTTCAGATATCACCCAGCTTGCCATAAGAATGGCAACCTCAAGCAGAGCAAAGATTTTCTGTGCAAAAGAATCCTGATATATTTTAATACACAATTATATTTTGAATTACGTGTGGCCTTTGTTACTTTTTGACATATAGGTCTGGATCCATATTTATTTGTTCAACTTTTATGGCACAGATCTCATTGATACAGCAACTGTGGGCAGCTTACAACATGATTAAAAACTAAAAAAGTACCACAAACAATTAAATTAGAAGAATTAAATAGTGCTCTGAATAAATATTCCTGTTAGCTTTAGAAATTTTTATGTCTGCTTACTACAGTTGCTAGCTTGAAACATGTGGCTTGGGTGAAAACGATAGGCAAAGCTACTTAGTTACGATGACCATAGTAGAGGGATTTGTAGAATAGAACATGAGGTTTTATAAGGAAACTGATTCTAGGGTAAGTGTTCTTTGACAAGCCTTATTCAAAATTCTACACTTGTTTTTTTTTAAAAAAAACAATTGAAATAAAATTAATAATAGTCAACTGTTTATAGCTGTATACTTCAAACAGATTTCCCCATTTCTTCTTATGGAAACAGCGTTAAAGGTTGATAGCATTCTTTGGCTACTACCATCTACAGATATTACAATAGTGTGAAAGAGCCTAGAGAGTATGGTTCACATCTACTATATTACAAATTGCGAGTAATAAAAATGGCAGAGAGGAAGCAGAAAGTTTACCAGAAATTACAGAAAGGATATTGTTTTGGGCTAAACTCTAAGCTACATACTGCATCACTTTCATGCAAAAGTTCTTCGTTTAGGGAACCAGTGTGATGTAGAGGTAATGCTATTGGAATGACATTGAGAAAACCTAGATTGTAGTCAGTCATCATGAATCAGATTCATTCTCTCTCAGCCCAACCTGCCTCATAAGGTTATTGTAGGGAAAAATAGAAAGAAGGAATGCTATCTATGCTGCCTTGAGCTCCTGAATAAAATACTGCATGTAAATTACAAATTAATTTTGTTTTCCAATAGTTTTTCATTTGAAAGATTCTGATTTAATTAGGAAACAAAGGATTTTGAGGTGAGGATGAAAGAAAAATCTTGAAATGGTCGTATAGAAAGAACGTGTTCAAGTTGTAGAACAATATATGAAGGAAGAGTGAATAAGTTGAAAAGAAAAGGAAGAGCGAGAATATTATAGTTAAATGTCATTGATGAGATCTTTAAAAAAGTGAGAAGTTTAAATAATAGACGATCGATCTATGAATTGGTGTATGAGCATGATGGAAGCAAGGATGGTTAGCCTGGTTCAAACAATATGGGGAAATACACTTACATGAAAAACTTTAGAACAAATTGTAAGTTTCACTGAATTCCAAAATGAACAGGTTCTGTTTTGCAGTTCTGGCCAGTTTGGGAGACTATTTTAGCAAAGGTTTTTCGTGGTCTTCAAACTAAAGCTGAAAAGATTTTGGATGTTTTGGTAAACAGCAATCTGAAACATGCTTCCAAATTAACATTAGGAGCCTCGGTGGTGCAGCGCACTAAGTGCTGTTAAGTGCTAGCACTTAGCTGCCAGCTGCCTGCAATTAGTGCGAGTTCAAATTTCACCAGGCTCAAGGTTGACTCAGCCTTCCATCCTTTCAAGGTAGGTAAATTGAGGACCCGGATTGTGGGGGCAATAAGCCAGCTTTGAATAGAACAACACCGCTGGGGGGGGGGCGAAAGCCCTAATAAGCAGGTATATACATAAAAGTATGCAGGCTATTGCTATAATGCATTGTAAGCCGCCCTGAGTCTACGGAGAAGGGCGGCATATAAATTGGACTAATAAATAAATAAATAAATTAAATTATTTACAACAGCAGCCCCAATCTTTTGGGGTACCAGGGACTGGTACCATGGAGAAAGCTTTCGTGTGCTACAGTGTCTGCATCCTGTGGATGGGGCTTTGCTTGTTTGCGGGGCACGGTGCCAGTCCATGAACTGGAGGTTGAGGAACCCTGACCTACAGGAAAGAGGAAAAATGTTTTGGAATGGCCTGTTCAGGTCCTGGTGGAATACTGTTGAAAATCTGTGGGGAGATCTCAAACATGAAGTGCCTGCAAGAATCCTGATTATTTCTGAGCGAGAAATTTTTATAAGGAATAGTGAGGAACAATTCTCAAAACAGAAACAAAAAGATTTATCAGTCTAAAGGAAAAAAGCTATTACTTCTGCCAAAGGAAATATTTCAAAACACCCACTATAGTCACTCTTTTCTAATTTTGAATCTCCATATAATTTCACATATAATAAGTAGGCGTTTCATGCAGAAGTTGTATCAGTTTTTATTCACTCTAGAGATTTATTGAAACATACAATTTGACAAGGGGTTATATGAATTTTTGCACTTCGACTTGATCTTGTTAAATTTTCTTTCCTTTTGTTTTATCTCCTGTCTATTTTCTTTTCTTTACTACTGTTTACTTTTTTGTGCACTCTGCATAACATATCCTGAAGGGAATAGTATGATGGCTGTTACGTTGTATTTGAAAATGTCAGAATTTTTGTATGTTTAGTAACACCTGAATTTATGAAAATGGAGGCTGCACCATCTTTGATAGTTTTAACTGTTTGAAGAGCAGATGAGTTGTTGTGAAACTTCATTATGAACTACAAAGCTAATATGCTCTGTACTCAGAAAAATTGCCTAAAACAAAACTATATTTAACAGAAATATAATATGTTGCTGGCTTTACTTGGACAAGTAAGTAGGTGGCGTTGGTACTCATTCTGTTGTTGACAATGACAATACAGTAGTACTACTTTTTAATATTCGCATATTTCTGTATACTTTAAAAAATGTTTTAGATATTAAGGCTTGCTTACCTTGTAGATTTAAAACTTTTAAAGCTTATTTTGTTAATATAGTTCCTGATGTAAGAACATTGAGTGAATTTGGAAGAAAAATTGAAGAAGAAAAAAGAATCTAGTCAGAATCTAGATGACAAACGTCCCTTGAGAAGTATTTGCTAGAACAGGAATTATGGTGACACACCATTTAGAATTAGAATTAGAATTTTTTATTGGCCAAGTGTGATTGGACACACAAGGAATTTGTCTTGGTGCATATGCTCTCAGTGTACATAAAATAAAATAAAATAAAATAAAATGTATGTGTATACTATTAAAACTCTGATATCTGTTCATAATTGGTGAAATGATACATCATAGGGCAACAATTTTTGAATCAACATATCTCACATAGGATAACTTACATCCAAAATCCGGGATCCATTACTCCTTTGGGAATGAAATTTTGAAAAGTTGTTGCTATGGTGCTGCCACAATCAGCCACACTCATGTGGTCATCATATCCAACACTCCTGACAACTTCCTGCATATTCTTCTTGTTACACATGGCAACTCTTACATACCCCCTGTGCACATTTCCTGGTCTGCACCCCTATGTGCCCTCCCCAGCTTTCACCGCACCTCTCATGCCTACTATGCACCCATCCCAAGCCTCCACCATATCGCCACGAGCCATCCCTAATTCTTGTGACACCCATTATTATTTATTCAATCCACCCATTATTATCTATTAAACTTAAGTCATTAAGCTTTCTTGTGGGAAAAGCCAGTAGGAAGTCTAAACTCAGAGGAAAGAAAGGGAAGAGAAGGAGGGAGGGAGGAAGGAAGAGTTTGGAGGGAGGGAACAAAGAAAGAAACTAACAAACAGATGGGAGAGAAGAAAGGAAGGAAGGAACAAGGAGGAAGAAAACAAGGGGAAAAGAATTAAGGAAGGGAGGAACACATGGATGGATGGGTGGAAGGAAGGAAGGAAGGAAGGCTTCCAGTGCTTCTTGCCAGCTTTCCACAAGGAAACTGAGTGGGGAAGACAACAGAGGTTAGAAGTTTTCACTGACTCCCACTGGTCTGTTTCACTGGTTAGGTAAGGAAGTATCTCTGAAACCATGACCCAACTAGGCACAGTTGTCTAGTCTAGAAAATAATAATAATTGAAAGGGGACAAATGGCTGGTTTTTGGGCAGGGTGGATTTGATTTAAATCAAGTTGATTTAAATCAAGCCTCTTTACTAGTGATTTAAATCGTGATTTAAATCACTAGTGAAAAGGCTTGATTTAAATCAACTTGATTTAAATCATAACTTTTAAAGAGCAACTGTCATCTCTGTCCCGCAGCGGCTCCTCCTCTGACCCGCTGTTGACTCACTGACAGTCCCATTCACTTTAAAGAGATGTCTGGTGATGCGGCAGTGACACAACAAGGTGAGGGACATGGCAGGCAGCAGGTGAATGGATGCCCGCTAACAAGCACTGCCGTGATGAATCTGAAATGACAGGTGCTCTTTAAATGTAAGGACTCATTCTTCCTGGTAGTTAGAATCTTTAATATTATTATTTGCAAACAAAACTACAGGCTTCAGATGAATGTTGGCAAAACTGAATGGCTTTAGCTTTGGGGGCCTCCTGCTGGTTCTAGAACTACCATATTTTCCGGCGTATAAGACCACTGGGAGTATAAGACGACCCCCGACTTTTCCTGTTAAAATATAGGGTTTAGCTATACTCGCTGTATAAGACCACCCCTCTTCCAACGCACACCAAATAAAAATAAAAAAACATCAACTGGCTCACCCACAATGTAAAAGCAGCTGTGCTAGACCCAAAATGGCCCCTGCAACAAGCAGGAACCTCACACAGCCACAAAAAGCCCAAAAAAACAACTTTCACACTTTACACACACAAAATTCCACATACAGTTTTGTGAGATTTTGTGTCTTTGTGTAGTTAGAGTGAAACACTACAGAAACACACTAAATCTCAGAAAGCTGCACAAATATTTTTTATTTTTATATGAAAACTAAATTTAAAACTTCCTAAACTTTAAATGGCTAGGTCTAAAAAAGAACAATTAAAAAAAAACCCAATTAACTATTTTTTTTAAAGCTCCCAAAGGGGAAAAAAACTTACCCAATAGAACAGGGGTCTCCAACCTTGGCAACTTTAAGACTTGTAGACTTCAACTCCCAGAATTCCTCAGCCAGCTTTGTTTTGCTGGCTGAGGAATTCTGGGATTTGAAGTCCACAACTCCCTGCCTGCTTGATTGCAGGCAGGGAGTGGCTTGCTGAAGGAATGGATTCAGGCAAGCGAAGCAAGGCAAGCGTTGCGACTAGCAGCTAAGGTAAGCAAGCTGGAGGGGGAAAACTTTTTTTCTTTTAAATGGCTCTGGCGATCCCAGGTGCGTTGCCTGATTAGCAGGCAATGCAGCTGGGATCGTCAGAGCTTGGATCGCTAGAGCCTTTTAAGGCTCGTCAGAGCCTTTCAGGCTGGTCTGCTTGGTTACAGGAGAACGACACCCGGCCTGTAAGACGACCCCCGACTTTTGAGAAGATTTTCATGTGTTAAAAAGTCGTCTTATACACCGGAAAATACGGTATGCCATCTTTTGTGCTGGAGAGGGTTGCACTGCCCCCTGGCAAACCTGAGGCACAATTTGGGGGTCCTCTTAGATCCATAATTCCTGCTTGAGCAGCAATTGCAATTATGGTTAGGAGGGCCTTTGCACAGCTTCATTTTGTATTTCAGTTGCACTGTTCCTGGATCAGGAGCTCTGTTCACATTTACTTCCTAGTCACCTCCAGATTGAACTACTCCAATGTTCTGCATAGGGGACTGCCCTTGAGTATCCACAAGCTCCAACTGCTGCGGAAGGCAATAGGACAGACACTTATATGTGTTTCTGGAATAGCAATTGTCACACTTCTGCTCCATGAGCTGCATTATTGCCCACTTGTTTCTGGCAACAATAGAAGGTGCTGGTTTAACCTTTAAAGACCTTCGTGGTATGGGACAGGAATATCTGAAATACCGTCTCTTCTCAAATATTTCTGCATATTCCATTAGATTGGGCAGAGAAGGCAAACTTTAGGTCCTGTCTACCAGGAACTTACCACTTGGTGGGCTCTAGAATGCCAGATTCTTGGCTGTGATGCCCACCTTATGGGACATCCTCCCCCCCCCTTCTGAAGTGAAGTTAGCTCCATCCCTGACGTTCCATCAAACCTTCAAGACCTGGCTAAATCATCAGATTGGGGGTCCCAGGGTACCAGTGATACTCTAAAATGGCTCCATCTTTGTGCATAATTTACTCTCTCTAGTGGTTTGTATTTGAATAAAGACTGTTTTATATTTTTAAAAAACAATGATTACTTTTATATACTTATTTAATTGTACGCCACCAAAGTTACTTCTTGTGAGATGGTTGGCCATAAAAATTTGATAGTTAGATAATAGATGGTCCTATTTTCATCCCGTTTGAGATGGGGTACTGGAAGCCACACGTGGCTGTGTAAACAACCTGTGTAAAGTTCTTGGTTTGTCCAAGGAACCATGTTGGGAAAAAAATCTCCATGCTGCTCTAACAGCCTTCCATTTTATGGTTTGGATCCATTTAATTTTTGGTGTATATAGTGGCATGTAACAGATCTTGACTTTTCCAGTAATCTGTTCCTTTCTCAAAGGATCCTTTGGGTATTGGAGAATCTTACTGAATCCCAAGGGTAATGGCATAGAAGCATCAAGAGGGAAGAATTGGATGAAGGCCAGAAATGATTTTTCCCCTACCATGCACTTCTGTCCTATATTCCATATCATTCAGCAAGGTCATCCAGTCCTCATAATCAGTTTCACAAGGGAAGTTTCAGATGTGTTGATCCAAGCCAATATTGCATTGTCCTTTTTGTTTATTATTTTGTCCTTTTTGTTTATTGGAAGAATTTTAACATATTAGTTTTACAAGCATATTTCTTTATTCTTAATAGTAAACATTTCAGTTAGTTATACTACAAATATATAGTTTCTTTACTACTGTTCAGTCCAAATAGAGATAGAACTCTACCGTCAACTTAGGGTTTATTGTTTGTTTGTTTTTTTGTAGGGTTTTCAGTACAGTAAGCAAAATAATGAACCTATCACACCACAATACAATAAATATTGGTGATAGACCCTTTTTCCTGATTAATGAGATTTCTTATATGAATTAATACTATCATAAAAAAGTTGAATCTCCCTTAGTGCTTACAGCTGATCACCTTTTAATCAGGGAATTGTATTATAAAAATAGATATGATGACAAGTATTATCTTCAACTATTGGTAATTAATTACCATGATTATATATCACCTATTAGACATGTGAAAATACTGCATTTTTTTTCTTTTTAAGTTACACTTCATTCCTCAGCCTTGTGCTTTATAGATGCATTATACTAAGATTCCCAAAGTTGCTAGCTGGAATTACTAAAATTACAAAAAAATATCTGCTTCAGTGGATTTTGTTGCTGATATTTTTCATGTTTCACAATTAAATTGCCATAATATTTCTTCTACATTTCTATTTTTACCTAACTATTAGAAAGTCAGTGGTTTGCATATGCTGCACAAGAATGAATTGAGTTCACAAATCACACCCATAAATAGAAATAGCACTCAGACTTATATATTACTTTATAGTGCTTTACAGTCCTCTCTAAGCAGTTTACAGAGTCAGCATATTGCCCCCCCCCCCAATAATCTGGGTCCCCATTTTACTAATCTTGGAAGGATGGAAGGCTGAGTCAACCTTGAGCCTGGTGAGATTTGAACTGCCAAATTGCAGGCAGCCAGCAGTCAGCAGAAGTAGCCTGCAGTAATGCACACTGCTCCACCATGGCTCATTAAATGATGGATTACAAGTATAGCTGGACTCTCATAATCAGTTACATAAAAAACAAGCACCTTAATATGGCTTAGCAAGATGTGTGAACTTAACCTAGGTTAATACAAGCTATTATTTGTAGTATACAATTGCCAGTTCCAGAGTGCAAAAAACTATAGATCTATAAAGTTGGTATTAGTAGATGCAAAAAACCTAGTATAAATTTTTGCACCCCAGATTTGGCAGTTTTCTATTATTGCTACAAACAGATTTAGATTGCAGAGGAGCAAGTAATGGTACAGTAATTCAGCAGACTTAAACGTCTAGATATAAGCATGCTTCATGTATGATATTTTAAATTCCAGGCCAAAGAACAGAGCTGGAAACAATATCTTGATACAATATATGGTATCAAGAAGTATGGACACTGTGCCATGCATTTCTTTGTGCCATTCGTGATCCCCTTCAGGAGCAGATAGCTTTATGTAGTTGGGTTTCATTATCTAATCCATCTCTGATCAGCCTGGATAAATCCTGTTTAACCTGCCTTGATCTTGTTAGCAGAGTGGCATAAAGCTGCCTGAGCTGGGATTGGGATAAATCGGATCATGATTGCTGTATGAATCTAGGATTTATTTCCTGTAGAGATGAAACAGCTGCAGCAAAATGTTTGACCTAAGTGGTTTCTTTAAATGGCAGATGTGCTATGTTTATACTAAAAGATTTGGGTGCTTTTATAGAATCTCAGTAATCCTCCTGCTGTATCTCTGTCTCTGATACTAGCAGTGCTTATGTAGTATCTTAATACATCATCTACTTTTCTGCTGATGTACTGCACTTTTGCTAAGCATTACTGTAGGTACAAATATACTTGAACTGTATAATAGATAGCATTTAGGGCATTACAAATTGCAAACCAGTTTTGGTCTACAAGTACATAGGAATGAATTTGCAGTGCAATCTCTAGGATTCCTACATGATAGCAGGAGATAAATGCAGAAGTATTAAAATGTTTATGTGTTTAGTTATTGATATCCTATGGCTGCTGGAGAACTTAAAATCCTTGTAGTGTAAGAAATTGCTTAATAGTATTGCTATTAAGGAAGGGAAGCATTTTCCCCAAGATACTTAACATTCTTTACATACCACATACCTTACATCCTCTGTTCATACTGATCGTTAAAAGAATTTGCTAGTTGTACCTGATTATATCCTACTTGCAATGCAATCTTGGATTTATTACTTATCTCTTACGCTATCTAGATGCTGAGTCATCTTTACAGCCATAGGAAAATTGATCACCAGAAGTACTTATTTTGTCATGGAATACTCTCCCAATAGCTATTTTGTGTTGAAGGGGTCTCCTAGCATTCAAAATCTTTTTTTTTTTAAAAAAAGGTTAAATTGCTTTTTAGTACAGCAGGTCTCTTAATTCAAATGGAAGGAAGAGAAAGAATGAATTTGAATTCTTTCTTGAATTTTACAGGTAGCCCTCGACTTACGATCCCAATTGAACTCAACATTTCTATGGCTATGCAAGGCAGTTAAGTGAGTTTTGCCTCATTTTACAACCTTTCTTGCCACAGTTATTAAATGAATCACTGTAATTGTTAAGTTAGTCGTATAGTTATTAAATAAATTGGGCTTCCCCATTGATTTTCTTATCAAAAGGTCTCAAAAAATAATCACATAACCCAGTGGTGAAATCCGGCCAGCTCTATCCGGCTTGCGCGAACTGGTAGCGCCGGTGGGAAGAAGCTCCGCCCACGCGAATCCGCAAGCTCACATTCCCGAACCAGTAGTGAAGGTAAGTGCATTTCACCGCTGACATAACCCCAGAACACTGCAACTGTCATAAATACAAGTCAGTTGCCAAACATCTGAATTTTGATCATGTGACTGTGGGGATGCTGTAACAATCGTAAAAGTGAAAAATGGTGATAAGTTACTTTTTTAAAATGCTATTGTAACTTTGAACTGTCACTAAACAGATAATTGTATGGCATAGTCTGGATGACATTGTTATAGACTAAGAACTCTAAAACATTTGACTATATTGTTGAGAATAATTTTCTTTGCTTCTTTGTTGAAAAAAAAAAGACTAATTAAAATATTGACAACACATACCAACAATTCATCCAGTAAGATCAGTTTTAATTTTCTATTTCCATTGCTTTTTTTACATTAAACCTATTTCTGAAAAAGCCACAATCGTATACATAGGAAGTTTATTATTTATTTTACAAATTCATATGCTGCCCCTTTCCAGATGGGTCTAGGCAATTTACAGTATAAAAAGATAAACATTAAAAATCACACATAGTCCTTTAGAAGCCAGCAACATATAAAACATTTAAAAAGCCTGCATGAAAAGGTTGGTTTGGGGCCCCGAGTAAACTATAAAGAGGAGAGGATATCCCTTATCTCTGACAGCCATTTGTTTCATGTTGAACAAATACCAAAACTATTGGAAACGTTATTTGCTTGCCAGAATCCATATGGATTGAGGCATTTTATAAAGATTCCAAATAAATGAATGAATATCCTAGATTTTGTTATAAGACTTTTTACAGTTAAATAGAATAGATAGAATATCTATTTTGATTTTAATAAAAATCAATATAATAAAGATGGTGACATTTCAAAATTGTGCAGCAGTTTTGTTGGCCATTTTCTTTAATTTCTACCTAATGTGGCTATATGCTGCAAAGTTATCCATAATCTGTTAGCAAACCATTAGAAGCCAGATGATTGGTATTTTTTGTTACAGAATAAAACTTTGTGTATAGATTGTGCTGCCTGTCATTTTATGATTTCCTTTGTAGTCTAAAAGACTGTGACTTGGTAGGGCTTCATTATAACCATGAGTTTATCAATTATAATACAATGAGCAGTAGTTTTTTTAAAATTCTTGTAATGGTGATGACGATGAAATGACAAAAGAATGATGATAGCAATGGAAGAAAAATATAAAAACAACTCCAAAAATTGTAATAGAATTAATTGCTGTCATTTATGCAGAGATTTGCCAAAGTTACTATTTCTAATGAATTGTAAAAGTTGATAGGGTTATTGAATGATTATGCAAATTTTCATGAAAGAAATATTTTGACAGAGTTGGTGCTTGAATTTTTAATACAGGTAGTCCTCGGGTGCCTATTATGATTGCAATGGTCGTAAATGTGACCAACATTATTTTACCACATTTTTTGTAACTGTTCTTTGCAAAAGTGATGGTTATTATTGTGAATGCCACAGTTGTTAAGCGAATGTCACAATTGTTAAGTGAGCCCATTGTTCACTATGGTGCGGTTTCCCCAAAACCCAGGAATGCTGGGTTTTGATAAAACCATTGTAAAATGTGGTCACATGACTGGGATGCTGCAAATGGCTGTAAATTTGGTCATATTGCAGAGCACCTAAAATATCCTTACATGGTCGCAGTGGGGTGACATCAAACTTTGGGTTGCAAGGCCCTCTTTTCAGGTACCGTATTTTTCAGAGTATAAGATGCTCTGGACTATAAAACACACCTACCTTTTTTGGGGAGAAAAACAAGAAAAAAAATCTACCTTGCCTCTCAGCAATTTGCCTCCTTGCAGCAAACAGCCTGTTTCAGTTTCAGTTTCAGCACAGTCTGATTAGCACAAGAAAAAAAAATCTGCCTCTGCCTCACAGCAATTTGCCTCCTTGCAGCAAACAGCCTTCTTCAGTTTCAGCACAGACTGATTAGTACAAGCAGCTGATTGTCGGTTGGATCGGCCTCCCGAGGATCAGGTGTTTCAGGCTGAAGGGATTGCTATAGCCCCGTGATGGCGAACCTATGGCATACGTGCCACAGTTGGCACGCTAAGCCATATTGGTGGGCACGCGAGCATTGCCCTAGCTCAGCTCCAGTACGCATGCACAGTGTGGTAAAATCATGTTGGTCACGTTTATGACCATTATAACTTATAACCATAATAGGCAGGCTCTAATATGGTCAGAACCTGAGGGCTACCTGTATTAAAAATTCAAACACTAATTCTCTCAAAATTTTTCTTTCATGCAAATTTGTATAATAATTAATAACCCTATCATTTTTTTAAATTTATTAGAAATTAATAAACTTTGGCAAACCTCTGAAAAACAACATTGCTTAATAAATACATATTTTTGTAAGCAATTTTCCCTGAGGCAATTGTTTGTTTTTTTAGTAAAGTGTGTATAGTTTTTGTTTGCAGGTTACCATAAACCCCATATACAAATAGTCCTAGACTTTCAACGGTTCATTTAATGACCACTCAAAGTTACAAAAAGTGACTGATGACCGTTTTTCATACTTATATCCATTGCAGCAGCCCCATGGTCACATGATCAAAATTTGGATACTTGGCAACTGGTTCATATTTATGATAGTTGCAGTGCCCCAAGGTCATGTGATCATTTTTGCACCCTTCTGACAAGTAAAGTCAATGGGGAAGCCAGATTCACTGAACAATCGTATTACTAGCTGAACAACTGCAGGGATTCACTTAACAACTGTGGCAAGAAAAGTCGCAAAATGGGGCAAATGTCTCACTTAGCAACAGAAATTTGGGCTCAAATGTGGTTGTAAGTCAAAGACTACCTGTATATCTCCACTCTCAGCAATAGAAACTCACTGACACTGATCTGATTACCGTCTCTCAGCCCAGCCTGCCTCACTGGATTCAATCTGTGGGGGACAACAAGGAGGAAAGATTTTTTTCCTGTAGGAAAGGATGATGGAAGTCTAATGAAAAATAAATAGTGTAGACATCTTTCTTATATTTTAATTGGATACAGTAATTGCTTTCTAAGTTTGGACAAGAGCAGATTTTTTTTTTTAAAAAAAAGCATATGAATTTTTTATTTTGAAAATGCAAAATTAGATAAATTCACAGTACAGACGCGATGTTACCCTCCATCTGGAAGTAAGATAATTCTAGCAGTGTAGCACATTTGCAATTTTGATAATTATGGCAGAAATGTATTAGAATTTTATATGACAGAAACTGATTTTCTATCCATTCTGACTGGGATAGATTAACATGTGCACATACGTTTTTACTTGGATTTATATGCAGAATGCCTGCGATTCTGATTACTTCAATCAAGTTTGATAGTTGGCTTTCATTGGAAGAAATTCCTGTAAGTTTCTCATACATTAAAAGTGTAGAGAAATTTTCTTTAAAAAAGGAAGTTTCTTCTTATACTGATATCAGTTTCTTCCAAGGGTGCTTGGCTGCAGCAAAGGAAAACATGCTATGTGATTCTCTGCTATAAAAAGCATAAAAATAGCCGGACTCCATTTCTGTGTCTCTGTAGATGCTCAGATTCCTTTCCACTGCTAACAGCATGAACTAAAAATAAGAAGTCTTATGTAATGTTTGGCTGTAGCATCAACACATTCCCTGTCTCTAGTGGGTCTTGAGGTCCTGAGATCTGGGCCCAGCTCAAGCTCCTCTTTCAAGGCAAAGATGTACAGTAGCCTTCTGGGATGTTTCTGTGGTGTATGTGTGTTTATGTGTATCTGCTTTTTTATGTAGACTTTGCAGCTAACATAGTGCCTTTACAAGAAACTAACTGTGGTAGAAGGCATATCATTAAATATCAGTGATTGCAGTTTTCTTTTAGTAGAGGGTGGGGTGGAGTTTTGTTATTGTCCATTGCAAATATAGAAACAGAATTGTAGCTTGCATTAGATCATTTAAGTCCTTATTCCCTGAATTCAGTTAGATCAAATGGCTACGTGCAGAATATTTAGTTTATTATTTAGGAGTGTGAGAGAGTGACTGGCCCAAAGTCACCCAGTTGGTTTTTATGGCTAAGGCAGGACTTGAACTCACAATCTCCTGTTTTCTAGCCTGGTCCCTTAATTATTATGTTTGGTTTTTTCCCAAGAATGTCTGTTACCTTTTTAAAAAAATCATACAAAGAAGGAAGAATATTGACTAACAAATTCTGTAGCATCGTTATGTAGAACTGCATACATAGTCATGAAACGCCTTTAGCTTGTTTTAATTTGCTTTTCCATGAAAGTAAAGAAGCCCTGACTTGGCATAATATTACGGTTTTTGAGACTACCAAAGTAGGAAGTGGGTTTGTGTCAACTTGTATGTCTGAAGGGATTGTGCAAAGCATATTAATGTAGTATTTCCTGTGGTTTTCTCTTCCCCTACGGAAATGATTATTATGTCAAGTTGTTTCAGGAAGATGAATGTCTATAAATGAAACATTGAAGTGATCCAAGTCGAGTTATACAATGTACCGTATTTTTCGGAGTATAAGACGCACCGGAGTATAAGACACACCTACCTTTTTTGGGGAGGAAAAGAAGAAAAAAAAATCTCCTTCTACCTCTGAGCAATTTTGCCTCTTTGCAGCAAACAGCAAACAGTCTGCTTTACTTTCATTTTTGTTTTCAGCGTAGCTTGATTAGCACAAGGAAAAAAAAATCTGCTCCAGCAATTTACCTCTTTGCAGCAAGCAGCAGAGCCCTGCTCAAAACAGCAGGGAGTAAATCATCTGAGAGTCGGGAGGCCTATCCAATCAACTTGTGCTAATTAGGCTGTGCTGAAGCTGAAAGGAGCTGTTTTTTCTTGCTGTTTGCTTGAAAGGATGTGACTGCTGCGAGGCAGAGGCCAAAGGGCGGGGGCCAGTGTGTGGGTGGGGCTACATTCGGTGTATAAGATGCACCTAAATTTTCACCCCCTTTTAGGGGGAAAAAGGTGCATTTTATACTCCAAAAAATACGGTAATCCTGGGTGTAAAGTCCTAATGAATTTTGGTATTGGATTAATAATATTTCTCTCTCCCCCTCTTCTTCTCTTCCTCCCTCTCCTTCTCTCTCTCACCATCATCATCATCATCAATTGACAGCCTTTATTACTTCTATAAATAACGTAAGGCAACAAACATACCTAATGTTGTTTCCTCCTATTTTCTCCACAACAACCGCCTTGTGAAGTGAGTTGGGCTGAGAGAGAGACTGGCCCCAAATCACGCAGACTGCTTTTATACCTAAGGTAGCTCTAGAATTGATGGTCTGGTTTTTAGCTGAGGACATTATCCACTAGACCCGTGTTGGCGAACCTATGGAACACGTGTTGGAAACGACACACAGAACCATCCCGCGAGGAATACATGGTCTCGCTGGCTCCTCTTCCGCGTTCCTTTGCACATGCGCGCACCGGTCAGCTGGCGGTTGTGCATGTGGGACCGGCGAAACCTGGAAGAGCGGCATTCTGTCACACATGCGCAGGCCGGCACCTGAAATTCTGGGTTTACATCGTACACATGCGTGATGGCCAGCTGTTCGTCAGACGCGCGTCCATGCTGAAAACCGGAAGTTCAGGTGCTGGCTCGTGGATGCACGACAGACCGTCGCTCTTCCAGGTATCGACGCTCCCGCACGCACAAAGGCCAGTGGGGCCATAGTGTCCAGGTGAGATGGTTGCACTTGCCATTTCCGGCACGCAGGCCGGCACACGCTGATGTAAAAGGTTAGCCATCATTGCACTAGACCAAACTACCCAATTGTAGACATACTGTACAGGTCTTTGTAGTTTGGATCTAAGAATCCGGGTGCTCTTGGTATGTCTACTGTGCAGTATCAGTTGCATCTTTAAGACAGTCTGAAGTTGTAGGGCTGTGTGTGAGAGAAACAAAAGTGCTTTCATTGCCTTGTTCCCACTGCATATGACAATATTATATGTGTGCAGGCAACACTTAACTCAAGGTTTGTTTGCATTCAGAGTCGTGTGCTCTTTGCCCTGGATTATGCTCAGCTTCTTTTCAGACTCATAGGTATCCTGGAGAACATGGATTATTTATTTGAGTTCTTTATAACTAAAAGAGAAGAACTACAGACTTTTTAAAAATACTTATTCATACTTCTGAATATGAAAAGAATTACTTGGGGATGAGAATCTAAGATTATATTGGCAGCATCCAAATTTTTAACTGTGGCTGTAAAAACAAGGTTTTTAGTAATAAATCAGTGAGATAGGGTTTTGAATCTATTGTGTAATATTTATTAAATATTTTATAATGTTTTATATTTAATTCTTTTATCCAATGCCAAGTTAGATTATGTTTGTAACTTGCTGTTTGGTCTTTTGGCCATAAATAAAATTGACTGGTTGATTATTCTTGCATAAGCCTTACTCTGGTTTGTAATATCCTTGTCTAGGGGAGAGATGGTCTTTGTTGAAACGGGTTGGACAAGCATTTTTGATGTTTTGATTTGAATTATTAACAGATTAACATCTGCTGCTTGCAATTACTGCAAGTTCAAATCTCACCAGGCTCAAAGTTGACTCAGCCTTCCATCCTTTCAAAGGTAGGTGAAATGAGGACCCAGATTGTGGGGGCAATAAGCTGACTTTGTATATAAATATACAAAAGTATGAAGGCTATTGCTTAACGCATTGTAAGCTGCCCTGAATCTCCGGAGAAGGGCGGCATATAAATTAAAGCAAAAAAAAAAAAAAAAATTCCTGCACTGACTAAGGGCTAGATGGTAGAAATGGCTCATTCCAATTCTACGATTCTGTTCTATTCTTTAGGGTTATGCATGGAACAGGAAATGCGTTTATTTTGAGCTTGGGACAAAATAGACCCATTTGAAATGTTCTGTTAGACTGAATATCCGATGAAAGAAAGCTTGGAATGCTTCAGAACAAAAACTGAAGTATTTTGAATATTCCAGCTACTTGGAATCCTGCAAAGGAACAAACATCTATAGTATAAAAGTTCATGTTGATTTCTATTACTTTGAAAACAACAAAGAAACTAGATAAAGGGATTTTTTTAAAAAAGAAAAATTTAAAAATTCCCCTGGCAAACAACAAGAGTAGTGTATTCATTTGGTTGGAAATATTGAGTGGGGGAGAAGGGAGGACAACCAAAACTTCTGAAACAACATGCTCATCAAAACATCAACTGGGCTTTGTTGTGTGTTTGTCTCCATCTTGGAATAAAACCTACAGAACCTACAGTACATATTTTCTGGTTGGAATATTATAAACACCCATGCTAGTTGCTATAAGAATGCTGCCAAGTATTTTATAAGCCTGTTTTTAATAAATTGAATTATTCCATTGCCTAGTTTCTGTTTATTTCATAATTACTGTAATGAACAGAATTGCATACATTTGTTGCTTTTGTTTGCTCAAGTATCACTTTATTTCCTCCTCTGTTAAAACCATTGGGCTTTAAATGATAGAAAAAGCAATTCTAACTAATTAAACTATTCTTACAGTACATTTATAGTAATCCACCTTCTGCAATAAATTGCGGCATTATCCTCCCTGCATGTTACTAATATATACTTAGTGTTAGTGTAACACATTTTCAAGAGTTATACAGGTAGTCCTTGACTTATGACTGTAATTGGAATTGGAATTGGAATTTCCAATGTAGGTTGGTATGATTGTAAAGTGAATCATCATGGGGCTGGACCCAATTTTATAAACATTTTTACCATCATTGTTAAGGGAATCGTATGGCCATTAAATGAATCCAGCTTTTCTAATTGACTTTGCTTGTCAGAAAATGGTTGAGAAGATTGCCAATTATAATCATGTAACCACCAGTCTTCAGCCATTGCAAATGCAAGTTGGTTGCCAAGGGCCCAAAAAGAATGGGTTGTAAATTACTTTTTCTGAGACCATCATAATTTTGCTGTAGCAACTATTACCACAACAAATAAGAAAGTTATCTCTCTGCCTGCTGCTGTAACCCCAAGTTCGATGTATTTAGTTTCTAGAAGAACATCGGAAGATATGTCGGCGACGGGGAAGACACCCTCTATGCAGGGTCTTCAAAATATGTTACAAGCCATCCAGGAATCAATGGCTAAAAACCAGGAGTTGACATCTAAGAACTTTGAGGACTTGGGAGCAGATGTGAAAGCGGAAATGAGAGGGGTTAAAGAAGAAATTAAACAGATGCGAAGTGAACTGGGAGATATACGACAGACATTAATACAACAAGAGGAAAAAATGAAGGAGATAGAGAAGAAGATGGAGAAATGCGAAGGACCGATGGACAGTTGGGAGAAGAGACAAATAACGATAAATAGAGACTTAGAAGAAGAAATAATTTTTCTGGAAATGGAGCGATCTTTTTTTCTTAGAAAACAGAATGTGGCGGAAGAGAAAGGGGAAAAACTGGATGACATTGTAGGAGAAATAGTTGCAGAAACTTTGGAGGCAGATAGACTCATGATCCAACGGGATATTGATGAGGCCTTTAGAGTATTCACTAGCTATGCACAAAGGAACAATTTTCCTCGGGAAATTCATGTTCGTTTTAACAAGAAAGCTTTGTGTGAAGAATTTTATAAACGAACAAGGGATCAAACTATTACATATAAAGGCCAACCGATGATAGTTTTGAAACAAATCCCACGTCAGGTAAGGGAACAGAGAAGCAGATACCAATTTTTGACGACTTTCCTGAGGAAAAATGCAATTTCGTATTGTTGGTTATTACCTGAAGGTTTATTGATGACATGGAGGGATAAGAAAGTGAGGATTCGGAGTCTTCAAGAAGCAAGAGAATTCATGGAACAACAATTTAATCTGTCAGAATTAGATGTTGAAGGAGAAGGGGAAAGTAGAAGTTTGGAGGAATCGCAAGAGGAAGAAGAGGTAGAGGAGAGGAGAGAAGGAAAGGCAGGAAAGAAGGGTGGGGGAATACGAAAAGACAAGGAATTAACAGCACCTCAGAGGGAGACAAGACAAACAGTTAAGAAGGCTATAACGGCGGGAAAGTAAAAACTTAGGTGAGAAAAGGAAATGGGGGAATTAGTGCGTTTGATATCTGTAAATATTAACGGTTTAAATGCTCCTAATAAACGTAGTAGGATTTTGAATAAATTAAGAAAGGCTAAGTATAATATTGTCTGCATGCAGGAGACTCATATAAAAAAAGATCAAAACCATTTGTTAGAATGCCGGGTATTGGGTAAAACTTATACCTCATTAGCAAAAAAAGAGGGATAGTGATATATGTACGACATCATTTGAAATCCCAACAGGTTTTTGCCGACCAGGAAGGCCGGGTTCTCATGCTCGAAATAGAAATTGCCCAGTGAAAGTCTTTATTGGTTTGTATTTATGCCCCTAATGACAGAGGACTTTTTATCAAAACTTATATGTTAAATTGGGGAAACTGGAATATGAACATGTCTGTCTAGTGGGGAATTTCAATGCTGTAACGGATAGAATGCAGGATTATGTCCCGGGAAACATACAAGGAAAGTTAAAGGATATTAAGAGAACATTACCAAAAATATGTAATGATTTAAGGGAGGAATTTGGATTACAGGATATATGGAGGTTGAGAAATCCCAATAAAAATCAATATACTTATTTCTCTCCCAGACACCACTCGTGGACCCGAATAGATATGATATGGATGTCTCTTGAGTTGAGGGGGCTGGTCTTGGAAGTGGAAATAGGGCCCAATCAGTGGGCGGATCATAACCCGCTAATGGTAACTTGGAAGATCCCACATTGTAGGAAGAGTAGATGGAGAATGAATATAGGTATTCTGAAAAATGAAGAATTCATGAGTAAATTTAAGAAGGAGTTGTATCTTTTTTTCCAGGAAAATAAGAAAGAGGATACTTCAATACACAATACATGGGATACAGTTAAGGCAATGATGAGGGGATGGTTAATCAAATATATGATTGACAAACGTAGGGCGGGTAAGAAACACCGAGACAACCTCTTGAATAAATTACAACAGGTGGAAGAAAGGATGCAAAATGGATTAACCCAGACAACATTGATAGAGGAAAGGGAGTACTGGCAACACCAGATTAAATTATTAGATCAAGAGGAATTAGCAAATAAAATAAAGTGGACTAAACAAATTTTTTTTGAAAGGGCGAATAAAACAGGAAAATGGTTGGCTTACCAGCTTAGAAAGGAGCAGGAACAACAGAGAATAGAAGGGCTGCAAGATGTAATTGGGAATCTTCATTGTACTAAGGAAGGCAAGAGAATGGTAGCTCAGGATTTTTTCACACAGCTTTATCAGAAAGGAGAGGAAAATATCTGTGAAATTCGGAAATATTTGGAAAAGACAGACTTGCCTAAAGTCTCGGAAACAATGAAGGAAATTCTTAATGCAGAATTTACGATGGAGGAAGTAGAAACAGTTATGAAAGCACAGGCGAATGGCAAAACCCCGGGTAGAGATGGCCTTCCAGTTGAATTATACAAAATAGTGTTTGACGTGATAGGAAGACACATGACGGATTTATTCAATGCGGTTATGAAAGAGGCTCAGGTTCCAGTATCT
This sequence comes from Arizona elegans, assembly GCA_022577455.1. Classification (NCBI taxonomy): domain Eukaryota; kingdom Metazoa; phylum Chordata; class Lepidosauria; order Squamata; family Colubridae; genus Arizona; species Arizona elegans. The sequence goes on from JAKOOJ010000007.1 coordinate 63,060,159, forward strand.
TGGACTGAGGCTTATATTTCTATTATCCCAAAAGAAGGAACTGATCTATCTCTTATTAAGAATTATAGACCAATATCATTACTAAACTCCAATTATAAGATATTTGCGGGGGTTCTTGCAGCTAGGCTTAGCTGCTTCCTTAACCAATTCATTCATTCAGACCAAAATGGCTTCCTTCCTAATAGATATCTACGAGATAATCTTAGAATTATCATGAATACACTAGAATTTTTCAAAAATCGCCCGGATAAACAATTAGCTTTAATTTTTGTTGATGCCCAAAAGGCGTTTGACAGAATCAGTTGAGAATTTATGATTTCTCAATTGGAATATATGGAGTTTGGTGGGAATTTTATTCGGGCAATTCGAGCTATCTACCGGGAGCAGACTGCAAGAGTTCTCATAGATGGAGAGGAGACGGAGAGAATTCAAATTCGTAGAGGTACAAGACAGGGATGTCCCCTTTCCCCATTGCTATTTATATTAACTTTAGAGCCCCTGCTTAGAGAAGTGAGAGGAAACATGGAAGTAAGAGGAATGAAGATTAGGCAGGAGAAAGTTAAAGTTCAGGCTTATGCAGACGATCTTGTATTTATCTTGGATCAACCACTGGACTCGGGCCTGAAATTATTATGCTTGATTAGAGAGTATGGGAAGGTAACGGGGTTAAAGATGAATGAAGAAAAAACTAAAATCCTCGTGAAAAATATGACTCAGATGCAAAGGCAACAGCTGGAGCAGTTAATGGGTTTAAGAATAACAAATAAAATTAAGTATCTGGGTATATGGTTGACCGTCAGATGTTCCTCCATAAAGGAGGATAACTATTTTCCTCTTTACAGCCAGATGCTCAGAGACTTAGAAAGATGGAAAAATCTCCAGCTATCAATTTTGGGAAGGGTGGCAACCATTAAGATGTGCGTGTTACCCAAATGGTTATTTCTATTCCAAACAGCCCCGGTAAGGTTGAATAAAGAGTTTTTTACAAATTTGGATAAATTTATCTGGCAGGGAAAGAGACCACGGATTAGATTTAAAATGTTACAAGAACCCAAAAATAGAGGAGGATTTGGACTCCCAAATTGGGAGCTCTATCACCAAGCAGCGAACTTGATTTGGGTGAAAGAATGGATGGTCCTACAAAAGAGACGACTTTTGACATTTGAGGGAGCCGGTCTTCAACATGGCTGGCACTATTTTCTATGGCCGGGAGCATCCAGCCGCCCTAGACACTTTGATGATCACTATGTACGTGGGATGCTTGGGTACACTTGGGAAAAGGTTAGAAGAAGAGTATATTCAAAAGTTCCATGTTGGATTTCGGCGCAGGAAGCTCAGATTTACCCAACATTGTATAAAGGGGAGAAAACCTTGACGTATGAAGGTTTCTTGGATGTTCAGGGTAATCCGAAGTCACGAGAATTATTAACTCTTCAAGGATATAAGATAGACTGGTGGTCTTATTCTCAAGTGCACTCCAGGTATAAAAAAGATTTACATAGTGAAGGAATTTACCGTAAAAGACAAGAATTGGATAAGATCTTATTAGAAGGAGGGAAAGGGATATTATCTAAATGTTATGCATATTTATTGTCTCTGCAGATAGGACAGGATGTAGTGAAGGATTGTATGATAGCATGGGGGCGAAATTTTGGATATCCCCTTGACTTCCAGCAATGGGAACAGATTTGGTTGAAAAATATGAAATTAACCATGGCCGCCTCATATAAAGAAAGCATATATAAAATGGTCTACCGGTAGCATCTCCCCGTGGCGAGATTAGCTAAAATGTTTCCCAGGACATCTGCCTGCTGTTGGAAGTGCGGCTACAGCAATGGAACCTATTTTCACCAATGGTGGACCTGCCGGCAGGCGGTTAAATATTGGAAAAAAATATGGCAATGGATTTTGGAAATCACACAGATTAATTTGGAATTAAGACCTGAGATTTTCCTATTGGGGGCAAAACCTTTGAATGTTAAATCAGATATATGGTTCTTGTTGATTCACATTATCACTGCAGCAAGATTAGCATATGCGCAGGAGTGGAAAAATCAATACTTACCGATAGATTTGAAAATAATATATAAAATTAATGAGTGTGCGGAATCAGATAGATTAACTAGATTGATCAATGGTAAAAAAGATTCAGAATTTTATAACAGTTGGAAAGTATGGTATGATTGGGTCCAGAAAAGGTGGGATAGAATAGATATATGATGATGTATATATATATATGATGGCAAATATGTATGTATAAAGGAATGATTTTATATTTATGGACAATGTAATCATATTATACCATGGTGGCAGGATTGTATATTTTATTTGTATATTAGTGTATAGAATATATTAATAAAAATTATATATATATATATATATAAAATAATAATTTTGCTGTAGCAGCGAGATAGGTGGCATAGAAAGTTAATAAATAAATAAATAAATTTTGAACTGTTGTTAAATGAATGGTGCTAAATCAAGGACCACCTTTATATGACCTCGCTTTTAGGGAGAAAGGCTATCCAATTCTTTAGTTTTAAATTGTTTATTATTATTATTTATTAAATTTGTTTGCCGCCACCTCACCACAAGGTGATTCTGAGTAGCTTACAAGGTTAAAATGAATAAAACAATACAAAAACATGTATATAATAAAAAATAAAACACTATAAAAATACAAATTATTAACTAACTAAAAAATGGGGAGGGAGGGAGGGAATAGGATGAGCAGGGCAGGGAGGTGGGATCTGTTCTTAATCTATCATCCACCTCCAGTGTGATAGTCCCCCTTTGGAGTCCCAGACCAATGGTCTTCAAGCCCTTGTGGAAGATCAGGAGGGTAGAGCCAACCTGGAGTGGAGAGAGGGGAGATGTTCCAAAGGGCAGGAGTTAGATAGAGAAGGTTCTTCTCTTGGAAAGATTCAGATTTAATGGAGTATAAGAGTAGAAGTCTTGTCTTCAGATGTTTTCAATGAACCGAAGTTCACTTAGTATCTTAATCTTCTGGCAGATGTCTGATGTCCAATAAAATAGGCACTCTACATGCCACATGCTGCCAATTCAGTTAGGCAGATAAGGGTAGACCTTGTAGATTCCTGTCAAGATGACCTTTTAAATATATTTTGGGCATGTGGCATCATTAGAATTTACCACTTGTTTCTAGAATTAATTGATCTGCAAATTTCTTTCCCGGACCTGGCGGGTATTACGGAGACCTGGTTGGGCCTGGAGGGAGGGGTCCCTCTGGTAGAAATGTGCCCACCAGGCTTCCACGCATTCCATCAACCGAGGTCACAGGGGAGGGGCGGGGGAGTAGCGGTTATTATTAGAGAAGGTTTTAGGCCGAGGGAGGCCACTGTTCCTCAGACGGCCGGTTGTGAGACCCTCCTGTGAAGTGGGGTCATGGGGTTCAGATGGGTTTGCTGATCACGTACCTGGCTCCCTGCCACATGGCAGCAGCCCTGCCCGAGCTACTCAACGTTATCACCGCGGTGGCGGTTGATACCCCCAGACTTATGGTCATGGGGGATTTCAACCTGCCGTCCGTGGGTGAGACGTCTGAGGTGGCTCGGGAGTTCATGGCTTCCATGACGGCTATGGATCTGACCCAGCTAATTCATGGCCCTACGCACATGGGGGGAAACACACTGGACCTGATTTTTGTCTCTGGACAGTGGTTGAGTGATCTCGAGATAGGGGACATAGTCATCGAGCCCTTGTCATGGTCGGATCACTCTCTTCTTCGCCTTGACCTTCGAACCGCTGCACCCCGCCGCAGGGAGGCGGAACCGATAAGATGGTACCGCCCCAGGCGCCTGATGGAACCTGATAGGTTCCAGACGGAGCTTGGGCCAATCCCGGAGGTCCTGGCTCACGCCTCGACTGGAGACTTAGTGGCCGCCTGGGATAGAGCGGCCGCTGGAGCTCTGGATCGAGTCATGCCTTTGCGGCCTCTGACCCGGCGCCGATCTCACCTGGCTCCTTGGTTTACTGAGGAGCTGAGGGAGATGAAGCGCCGAAAAAGACGCCTAGAGAGTAGTTGGAGGGCCAGTCGCACTGAATCTGACCGGACACTGGTAAGGTCTCACATTAAGAATTACCTAGTGGCGATAAAAGCAGCGAAATGTACTTATCTTGCTGCTCTTATCGCGTCATCAGATAACCGCCCGGCCGCCCTGTTTAGGGTGACCCGCTCCCTGCTCCATCAGGAAGCGAGGGAGGACCCCTTGGAGGGAAGAGCCGAGGATTTTGTTCAGTATCTGCATGACAAAATCACTCAGATTCGGGAAGATCTGGACTCCGACTGGGTAGATCCAGCGGGGATGACAGAGGCAGGTCCTGAGAATGTTATCTGGGATGAGTTTGATTCTGTGACCCCTGAGGACGTGGACAGGATTCTGGGTAGACTGAATGCGACCACATGTTTGTTGGACCCGTGTCCCTCCTGGTTAGTGCTGGCTTCCCGGGAGGTGACGCGAGGCTGGCTCCAGGGGATTATAAATGCTTCATTGAGTGAGGGTGTCTTTCCCGCCGCCTTGAAAGAGGCGGTGGTGAGACCTCTCCTCAAGAAGCCTTCCCTGGACCCGGCAATATTGGCTAATTATCGTCCAGTCTCCAACCTTCGCTTTGTGGCGAAGGTTGTTGAGAGTGTGGTGGCACGACAGTTTCCCCAGTACCTGGATGAAACGACGTATCTAGATCCGTTCCAGTCGGGTTTCAGGCCTGGGTACAGCACGGAAACGGCATTGGTCGCGTTGGTGGATGATCTCTGAAGGCTTGGGACAGAGGTTGTTCCTCTATCCTGGTCCTATTAGATCTCTCAGCGGCTTTTGATACCATCAACCATGGTATCATGCTGCACCGGCTGGAAGGGTTGGGGATGGGAGGCACCGTATTACGGTGGTTCTCCTCCTTTCTCTCCGACCGCTCGCAGTCTGTGTTGACAGGGGGGCAGAGGTCGACCCTGAGGCCCCTTATATGTGGGGTGCCACAAGGATCGGTCCTCTCGCCCCTTTTGTTCAACATTTATGTGAAGCCGCTGGGCGAGATCATCCGTGGTTTCGGGGTGGAGTACCATCAATACGCTGATGACACCCAGCTGTACATCTCCACCCCAGACCACCCCAACGATGCCCTTGAAGTGATGTCCCGGTGCCTGGAGGCCGTACGGATCTGGATGGGGAGAAACAGACTCAGACTCAACCCATCCAAGACCGAGTGGCTGTGGTTTCCGATGTCCCGATATAGTCAGCTGATGCCATCGCTGACTATTGGGAGCGAAGCATTGGCCCCCACGGAGAGGGCTCGCAACTTGGGCGTCCTCCTGGATTCACGGCTGTCTTTAGAAGAGCACTTGACGGCCGTGACCGGGAGGATTTTTCATCAGGTTCGCCTGATTCGCCAGTTGCGTCCCTTTCTGGATCGGGACTCGTTACGCACGGTCACTCATGCCCTCGTCACCTCTTGTCTGGACTATTGTAACGCTCTCTACATGGGGCTCCCCTTGAGGAGCACTCAGAGGCTCCAACTGGCGCAGAGTGCGGCCGCGTGGGTGGTGATGGGAGCAACGTGGCGCTCCCATGTAACACCTCTCCTGCGCGAGCTGCACTGGCTCCCGGTGGTCTTCCGAGTGCGCTTCAAGGTTTTGGTTATCACCTTTAGAGCGCTCCATGGCTTAGGACCTGGCTATTTGCGAGACCGCCTGCTACCACCAATAGCCTCCCACCGACCAGTACGCTCCCATAGAGAGGGGCTCGTCCGGGTGCCGTCGGCCAAACAATGTCGACTGGCGGCCCCCAGGGGGAGAGCCTTCTCTGTGGGGGCACCTACGATCTGGAACGAGCTCCCCCCCGAGATACGGAGGATTCCGGATCTGCGTACCTTCCGTCGCATGCTTAAGACGTTCCTATTCCAACAAGCTGGCCTGACCTAAACTTTCTCCTCTTTTAAATGGGTATTTTAAATTCGGTTTTAAATTATTTGGGGTTTTAATATGGTCAGCCAAATTTATTTAATCTGTTTTATCTCTCTTTTAAATTTTGTACTTTATATGTTTTATTTTATGGCTGTTCACCGCCCTGAGTCCTTCGGGAGTAGGGCGGTATACAAATTTAATAAAATGAAATGAAATGAAAAAAAATCAGAAGGTCGCAAAAGGGGATCACATGACTTTGAGACACAGCAACCGTCATAAATAGGAACCAGTTGCCAAGCACCTGAATTTTGATCATGTGTTCTGCCCCAGCTACGGACCCCAAAGAACGCAGCACACACAAAGTCCATTCAAACCTTAGTTTACTGAATAAACCAGTCTTTTACAACAACGGCTGTTAATTAACTGCATTAACAGCCACCAAGAATTCAAAGAATAATAACTGAAAGCTTACTATGGTTGGCAGAATGCCCAGAAGCAATTTGCAGGAAGCTGATAAGATAAGCAAGACAAGACACGAAGGTATGTATGTATGTCTGTATGTATGTCTGTATGTATGTATGTATTTATTTATTTACTTATTTGATTTATATGCCGCCGTTTTCCGGAGACTCAGGGCGGCTTACAATGCGTTAAGCAATAGCCTTCATACTTTTGTATATATCTGTTAGTAGGGCTTTTGGCCCCCCCTAAGTGGTGTTCTTTTTTTATAAAGGGAGAGCCTTCTCTGTGGGGGCACCCGCCCTCTGGAACGAGCTACCCCCAGGAATACGACTAATCCCGGACCTCCGGACCTTCCGTCGAGCTTTTAAGACCTTCCTATTTCAGCAAGCTGGGCTGGCTTAAAATTTTAATGGGTTATTCTAAGGGTAATGGGTTTTAATTTTTGGGAAGTCAATTCGATTTAATTCTGCTTTTAAATTATTTTAAATTTTATATTGTATGTATTTTAATTTTGGCTGTTCACCGCCCTGAGTCCTTCGGGAGAAGGGCGGTATACAAATTTAAATAATAAATAAATAATAAATAATACAAAGTCAGCTTATTGCCCCCACAAACCGGATCCTCATTTTACCTACCTTGAAAGGATGGAAGGCTGAGTCAACCTTGAGCCTGGTGAGATTTGAACTTGCAGTAATTGCAGGTAGCTGGTGTTACTTAACAGTGATTTAGTCTGCTGCGCCACCAAGACTAGGTATGTGAGACTTTTGTCTCCTCGAGAGGAGCCACTCCTGCCTTTTGGCAGCTCTGCGCGCCCGTGCATCGAGAAGAGGCTCCTCCTCTTCATCCTCTTCACTTAAGGGAGTTTCTGGAGGTTCTGAAGGCCCTGGCTGAATCCCCGCCTCTGGCACCACATCTTCTCCAGCCTCCTCATTGTCCGACTCGAGTGCCATCTGCACAGGTTGCTGGCGCAGCACCCCACCAGCCCCCTCGCTGTCTGAATCAGCTATTAGTTACACAGGCTGCGTACGGGCCACATCATATGACCATGGGGATGCTACAGCTGTTGTAAGTGTGAAAAACAAAAAACACTCTTTTTTCAGTGCCATTGTAACTTTGAATAGTCACTAAAGGAACTGTTGTAAATCGAGGACTACCTGTATTCTGAGTGCTTAGTATCAATAAAAATCCATTAAGTTTTTAATGTTACAATCTGGAGATTATAGGAAAGATCCAATCTTGGATTTAAGTGTGAACTTTAACATATTTCTTTGGGGGAGGAAAACGCCAATTCATTCCAATAAATTTTGAGGTAGAACAGGAACTCCCTCCTCTCCCCCCCCCCCCCCCCCGGGCCTCTCCCTATATATGTAGGTATGTATGTATATGGAAGTCAGCCAGAAGCTGACTATCCCTCCGCTCAGATTTCTATCTTGAACATTTTAGGACTGTACTAGACAATATAGGAAACTGAAAGATGAGAACATTTAAAAGAAAGTAAAGATTCCCGCGTTCTTTGTGACTGCTTCTTATTTAAAAAAAACATTCTGTTCCCATTTTGAATGGCCAGATAGCTTTGTAGTTATTTGTAAAGTAACTTATTGAAGTAACTTTTCAATTTATCTCTGCATTAGTGTAGAATTTCTTTCTGCATTACTATAGAAGATTGTTAGCATGTAATTTCAATTAAAGAGTGCATAAAACTTTAATTTCTGAATTTTGAATAGCAATGTTATTTTGTTTTTGTGTGTGTGTGTTGATTTACTGTGACTTGATAGAATCGAATGTTTGTTGTTCTGTTGTCTTTCATATCATTTTTCATTCCTTGTGGAAACATTTTCAGACCTACCTTTTCAGTTTGAGCTAAAAGTGTGTGACTGGCCTAAAGTTATTCAACTGGCTTCTGTGCTTAAGGGAGGATTAGAAGTTGTGTCTCTCTGCTTCTGTTCCTGCCTCTTAAACCACCAGACAGGTAAAAGGTTTATGAAGTGCTGTTTGTGGCCCTAATATTGGCTTCATAGCAGGGGTAAAATCCAGCAGGTTCTGACAGGTTCTGGAGAACCGGTAGCGGAAATTTTGAGCAGTTCGGAGAACTGGCAAATGCCACCTCTGGCTGGCCCCAGAGTGGGGTGGGAATGGAGATTTTGCAATATCCTTCCCCTGCCACACCACGCCCACCAAGCCACGCCCACAGAACCGGTAGTAGTAAAAAAAATTGGATTTCACTACTGCTTCATAGCATTCCATTTCTCCTTCAGAGGTTCTGTGCTTTTTGTGGTTCAGACTTTTTGCTTGCTTTAAAATTTTATCTGGTGAGGATATATATATATTTATTTTTTTAAAGTTATAAAATTGAATTAATAGAAAAACTAAAACTTTCTAATTTAAAGTTTCCCCCTCCAGGGTAGAAAACGTTTGTTATTTTCATGCCCGTCTTGTTGGCCTTTGAATAATAAACCTCTGACCTTGCAGGTTGATGATACTTTCCCTTCCCCCCTCATGCTATCTAGAATGTTGTCACTGCCAGCATCCATGTGCTGTCCTTGAAAAAGCAGGCTGGATTTATTAAAATCATTGCTAGTTGCTATGGCAGCTGTTTTCACAGTGTACTAATGGGAAAAGGCAATTACTGCCACACATCCAAAAAGCTTTCTGAAAACGGAGAGATGGAGTATCCTGTGGTGATTAGTGTATGACTGACAGACTGCCTGACTCAGAAAACGCATGTGCAAGAAAGTTGAATATGCCATCTGCTAATAGATTTTGGTTCATAGTATCGTATGTTGATTCTTAGATAAATCCAAATTAGAAAATTCCTTTCTTTCAAGATACTTGCTATTAATTCTAGTTTGGGTTTTCATTATATTCTTCACTTGCTTACTTGATGTGCCCTAGATGGGTTTGATATCCTGTCTCAAAAGATTCATAATCCAAGGTCAATGTTTTAAAGAATCATGCCTGATGGAATAGTTGAGCTGCATCAGTTTGTAGTTTGTGACATACGCACACATATTGCCACAAGAATATGCCATAAGCATTCAAGAGCAAAGGGTTAGTTTTCAGTTTTCCCCATAAGCTTGCATATTGGAATAGAAAATCACAATTTAACAGAATAACAGAGTTGGAGGGGACCTCAGAGGTCTTCTTGTTCAACGCTTGCTTAAGCAGGAGACCATATACCAGTGATGGCTAACCTTTTTGCTGTTGCGTGCCAAAAATGGGGGGAGCGTGGGGGGGTCATGCCACGCCCATAATTCAATGCCCCCCACGCCCTACCCTCCACGCATGTGCACGCAACCCCCCCGCGCTCCGCCCACTTTTGGCACGCAACAGCAAAAAGGTTACCAGTGGGCCTGGTAGGCCCGTTTTTCACCCTCCCCAGGCTCCAGAGGCTTTCTTGGAGACTGGGGAAGGCGAAAATGGCCTTCCCATCCACCCCCGGAGGCCCTTCAGAGGCCAGAAACAGCCCATTTCCTGACTTCTGCTGGGCCTGGAAGGCCCGAAAATCAACTGGCTGGCACGTGCATGCGCGCTGGAGCTGAGTTAGGGCAACGCTTACTTGCCCATAGATATGGCTCCGCGTGCCACAGGTTCGCCATCATGGCCATATACAATTCCAGACAAGTGGCTGTCCAGCCTCTTCTTAAAAACATAAAAGAAGTTATGAGTGATGAAGCACTCATAACTTCTGACAGCAAACTGTTCCTTTGTCAATGGTTCACGCAGTTAGGAAATTTTTCCTTACTTCTCTTTCCTTACTTCTACATAAATGAACCATTTTCTTATCAGATATGAGTTGCATGTTTTTTGGGCCAATAGTGAGGTAGGAGGAGACTTTTGGGTTTTAAGAGCTTTTAAGAGTAAAAAACAAGAAAACCCCACTCCAGAAATAGATCTTACCTTTTCCAGTGACATCACCACTGCTCTGGACTCTGGAAGTTACAGTTGTATTTAAATATTACTATAACTCCCCCCCCCCCCCCCCAATCCATCCCTGAATACAGCAGGGATCAAAATTAGTTATAGAAACTGGCTATCCTCAATTAGACTGTCACCAGGCAATGCAGTTTCTTTGATTTTCTGGTTTTTGGGATTCTGCAGTAGCACTGCCATTCTAAGAGGCTGCTGGGAAAGAAAAGGAACCTGTACCATCTCCTGTTATCAGAACAAAGGACAGGTATAAATTGGGCCTTCCACTCAAGAGAGAAGACCAGGCAGACTGTTGTGCCGTACAGGCAGGAGAACAAGAACTAAAAGGGTTTGAAGATTTATTCTATAAATAGGTGCTCCTCTGAAACACTGCAGTCATTGGAATTCCTTTATCTCTTTCCTGCTAAAACTCTGGTGTCTAGCCTTTAATTGAGAGAAATAATGCATCATATGGCAAACATTTTCAACCAAGGTACCTCAAATAGACTAACTTACTGACTGCCTGGCCCCTTCATTCCATGGGATTGAAATTTTGGAAAGTTCTTGCCATTTCAGCATCATTACCATGCTGCTGTGGTCACATGATCCTTATTTATAACATTCTTTTGACTTTTCTGAGAAGAAAGTCAGTGACAGTCACATGACTGTGGCTGACAGCATGTTTGGTCTTGCTCCTTCCTTCCTTCCTTCCTTACTTCCATCCATCCATCCATGTGTTCCTCCCTCCCTTAATTCCTTCCTTCCTTCCTTCCTTCCTTCCTTCCTTCCTTCCTTCCTTCCTTCCTTCCTTCCTTGTTGGGAGAAAGTCAGAGGGGAATCTTGCAAGGAAGATCACAAGTTGCTTGGATAAGTCTTATACACACACACATACACATACACATACACACAAACACATTCCACCTATGATCATTCTATTTCTTTTTTTAGGTGAGGAAATATATCTGAAACAATGACCCAATGGGTAATAGGAGGTCTAGTGTTTTTCTAAATTGCCATCCATTAAAATTATTTCAGAAGTTCTGGATATTTGTGCACTTGCCTTCTTGGTTCCTGTTCTACCTACACATAGTCCTCGAGTTATGACCAGAATTGAGACCAACATGTCTATTGTTAAGCAAGAAAGTTGTTAAACGAATCACTGCAGTTGTTAAGTTAGTAACAGGATCGTTATGTGAATCGGCTTCTGTATTCACTTTGCTTGTCAGAAGATTGCAAAAGGTGATCACATGAACCCAGGATATTGCAACCATCATAAATTCAGTTGCCAAGTGTCTGAATTTGATCTTGTGACTACAGGGATGCTGCAATGATCCAAAGCGTGAAAAACTATCATAAGTCACTTTTTTCAGTGCTGTTGTAACTTTGAATGGTCACTAAATGGTTGTAAATCGAGGACTACCTGCACTATATATGTGGTCTAAAATCTGGGTGGAGGTCTCTCTGTGTGTATGTTGGAATTTATTGCCATGACTAGGAGCGGACTCCTCAAAACCAGGCTTGGGTGCAGCTTTTTTCAGTTTCTGTTCTTTCTGTTTTTCTTTCTCTTCTTCATATGATGACCCATTTGTAACATTTAGACATTTGTTTTTGAAAATAGAACATTTCTGTGTCAAATTAATTATTTTGATGTTCTTCCAACTTTTGTGTCTTCTAGCTCCTCTTTGGTTTCTTTTCTGTTTGGCTTCTGTAATGTAGTTGTTAATGAACATTTTTCCTCACTTGTAATGGAATAATAGGTTATGAGAATGAAAACAGAAAAAATATGTTACAGGCCGTTGAGCATATTCCTTGTGCTAATTTTCCTCCTCTGGTAAGCATGGGTACTTTCAACATGAGTCTTGTTGTTGAATGATACCCTCTCCGACTGTATTCATTTGTATAAAAAAAGGGAAGTTTATAATTTCCTACTTCTCCAGAAAGACACATATTTTCAATTCAGTCTGGACAGTTGATAAGTTCCACTGTAACAGATTCATGGATGAAAGGGAATAAGCTAAACATTTTCTGGGGAAAGCTATCTAGGTGTGCTTCATGTTGGTTTTGTGATCCTTATTCAGTGTATTGACATATTAAAACATGATTTACCCATTCTTTCAATTGTAGGTTTAAAGGAGTGTTTGGTAGCAACTCCAGATTTGGTAGTTAGCGCCTGTTAGGAGAAGGCAGGCCAGGCCAAGTTGGAGCTATATAGGAAGGGCCAACTACTAATGCTACTGTTGATACATTTAGGACATGTTTGAGTCAGAATCTATTATATAACTGGACAGATTCATGAGACTGAGAAGGGTCAACAGGAGTTGGTTGGGGTTTTTTTATTTTTTTATTTTTTTGCTTTTTCTCCCTCAGGAGAGTTTGGATAAGGGATTGTTCAAAAAGAGGAGCTGTTCAGAGCTGAACAATATAAAAGAGAGTATAGTCATGAACAAAGAAATTTACAACTAAGGAGACGTTTTTAAGATGAGATTGGATAACCATTTGTCTGAAGTGGTGTAGGGTTTCCTGCCTAAGCAGGGGGTTGGACTAGAAGACCTCCAAGGTCCCTTCCAACTCTGTTATTCTATTCTATTCTATTCTATTCTATTCTATTCTATTCTATTCTATTCTATTCTATTCTATTCTACTCTACTCTACTCTACTCTACTCTACTCTACTCTACTCTACTCTACTGGAAAGAGTGCAAAGAAGAATCATGAAGATAGGAGAAGTTTGGGAGCTAAATCCCAACTTTCCAGAATAATGAATGCTCTGTCACTGGTTGGATAACCATTTGTCTGGGATGGTCTGAGGATTATTGCCTTGGGCAAGGGATTGGACTAGAAGACCTCCAAGATTCCTTCCAGATCTATGATTTGATCTGTAATGCATTTCTTTTTTGCTTTACACATTTGTTGACTCTAATAATTTAACTCACACTTAAAAACTAACTATCCTACAGTAGCTGAAATTTCTATCTGCTTTGATTTTATTTATTGTTACTGTTATATTAGTTTTCTGTTTTCAACTATGACTTTTTTTTTTTTTTTTTTTTGCTTTAATTTATATGCCACCCTTCTCCGGAGACTCAGGGTGGCTTACAATGCGTTAAGCAATAGCCTTCATACTTTTGTATATTATAAAAAGTCATCTTATTGCCCCCACAATCTGGGTCCTCATTTCACCTACTTTTGAAAGGATGGAAGGCTGAGTCAACCTTGAGCCTGGTGAGATTTGAACTTGCAGTAATTGCAAGCAGCAGTTGTTAATAACAGTGCTTTAGTCCACAGTACTACAGGCTCTGTAGTACAGTGGACTAAAGACAACAAGACAAAAACGACTTGTTCGTTTTTGTCTTAGAATTACATTTTTTACATACATGGTCCTTAAAATGCATATTGATGGTATAAATGATATATTAAATTAATATTTATCTAAATTTTTAAATTATGTTTTTCTTTGTCTAAACAATCTATTATACATTTAAGGTACGAGGTACAAAAGAACAGAACTACTTGAAGCAGGTAGGGAAGTTTTCATTTAGTTTTATAAAGATTTATTTGTGGCTGGAGGATAAATTTTTTTACTCCTGTTCCAGTGACCTTTAAATTGGATCAGTTTCAGCTTGTAAATGAATCTTTTTACGTGGTATTATTGTGAAGACTGAAAAGATGGGGGAAGGAATTTTTCATTTAGATTTTTTGTTTCTTCTCTGTCCCCTTTTTATGTCTCATTTCAACAGTGAATCTCTCACCTTACATACTTTAGGAATAAATTATTTTTTTAATGGACCAGCATATTAGACCTTAATAGAAAAATAAATAAGATAGCATATTTCACTGTCTTAAATTATATGCATTCATCAATGGGTAATTAATTTGAATAATCCACAGTATATGTAATGTCTATGAAGAATTTTCAGCCCAGATATTATAGCGGCTTTCTTATTGGCATTGTGTGAGCATAAGAGGTATTATATTTTATATTTTCTTACACATGTTTATCTGGGCATATTTTTGTCTTGGCTTGAAAAGCCGTGGTTTTGACATGTTTAAGTGGTGTGCTAGGCATATTAAATAAGATCGCTAGACTGAGAAAATGAAGATGTTTTATTTTCGAATACTTTAGCTATTTTTATCATTACTGAGTGGAGACAAAAACGTGGAAAGAATGGTGTACTAAAATAGTGTTTGCATCAGCATATTTCAGTTTGGCGTCATGGATTTTAAAAAATAGTCTGTGAAGAGCCACTGAAGATTTGGGTGAGTCATTAAAGCAACCAGAGGACAAATCTCACATAGAACTGACATTTGCTGTAAAATTAGCTGAATAAGAAATTTGAAAGTAAAAACTTGAATGTGGGAATTCAAGTCGAGACAGTTTATGTAAAAGGTTCATTAGTGAGGGAATCAATTTTAAAGATACCCTGTTTTCCCCAAAATAAGACATCCCCTGATAATAAGCCCAATCGGTCTTTTGAGTGCATGGCAATAAGGCCAAGCACTTATTTCAGGGTTCAAAAAAATAAAATAATAATAAGACAGGGTCTTATTTTCAGGGAAACACGTTACCTTTATTTTTGAAATGCAACTAAGTAATTTTCATGGCGTGTAGTTAAATGTCTAATTTGTATTGATCAAATACTGGAATATTTGATTCATAGAGACATAAGATTAGGGTCGGTTTATAACTAAAGATGGACATATCACCTTGTTGAATGTTACCCTTTGTAATATATGAACATATAGTTTATACATGTATACAAACACTGTAAATATGTAATTATGTAGTTTTCATTTCTCCTAGTCTCAGATTCTCAAGTCTGAAGTATTCAGGTTACTGGAACTGTTCATTCTTCCAATGTGAAAGTAGTCAATGACTCTTTGAAGAACTTTCTTTTAGGTTAATTTCTATTATATTTTATCATGCTATGAAAGTATGATAAATCAAGTATTAGAACTACAAAAATAATGATAATAATTGCAGGAAGCAAAAGTTTAAACATTTAGGTTTATAGACCTGAATCACTAAGCACATTTTTATGGTTTAAAAATAGACATATAATTACACATAAGCTCTCCCTCTTCAGATGGCAAAGTATTCACTATAATCAATTCAATTTTGTTGGCTTACATTTTTTCCATTCTTCCAATCTATTATTGATCAATTACAGATTTCACATTGCAGTGAAAAGCAGAAATACAGATGGATTTTCTTGGAGAAGTGGCATCTTACAGACTCTAAAGACTTCTCCCTGTTATTTCATGTAGATCTTCAATGATTTCCATATGAACAATGTTATTTTCTCAATTCTCTGTCAACCCTGTTTTATTATTTCTAGCCCACTGAAATGCTGGAAAGAAATTATATAAAGTGGGTCTGGATTTTGTCTATCATTAGGATAAATCCCACAAATAGAACAGAGTGGATCAGGCTTTGTGTGCAGGGAAAAATGGACAAAAGAAAGATTGTATTTGAAAATGGACCACATCTGACGGGGGTTTGTAGAGGGGGAAAAAATGTCAGAAAAATTGTCAATACATCCTTATGGAAGAGGTAGTAGGGCAATGGCTTGGAATTTAAACAACTGTTCAATTTTTAAGTCCCTCCCTTCAAATCACATAACTCAGTGGAACTACTATTAAAAACTCCTTTTTTACAACTCTGTAATCTCTTAATTTGGAGTTGAGTTGGGATGACTGGATGTATCTGAGCATTTACTGGCCAGATGCCCTTCCTGACTCCACATGGTGTTCACAGCAGATATTTTTTTTCTGAGCCTAGGAGAGAAACATCTGCCACTACCTAGGATTGAACTCTCAACCTTCTGAGCGGGAGGCAAGTGTCTTCACCATTAGGCCACCACGCCGCTCAGAGTGGAGCTGCTATTAAGGGATTGGAAAGAATTTCAGAAGACACAATCTGCATGCTTTCTACTTTGTTTTACTTTTCAGTTTCCAGATAAGCGTTCTGTGTCATTTGCTTCCTGTCATATTACTGTGTCATCTCTCTACAATGCAGATGGAGAAAGAATCTTGGGATGCTTTCCCAAAGGATCTTGGGATGTTTGCTCAAAGGAGAAGACAAGTTCTTGCCTCACATTGAAATCCATATACTAGTTACATACATTAGATTTTCCAAGCAGATATCAATGAGTTGTTTGAAGAAAAAGATTTAGCTGATATGTTTATATGGTAATACATTTTTCTTAATTGGAAAAATTAGAAATGTGTATATGCATATACATACATACATACCATCCAGGTTATGGACTTTTTTCTGACTAAACCATATTTTCCCCAAATATAGTTTCATTATGACTGAAGTAACTGTACATGAAACAAAATATTTTCTTGGGACACTTTTTTCTGCTTTCTAAAACAAGAAACAGGTATTTTGAGGCTGTAATGGGGAGCATCACACGAGGTAATTGGAAGATAGTAACAGAACCCACCTACCCCAACCCCCCTGCTCATCGTACTCCCTTCTTACCGCCATCTTTTCGTTATAGCTAATAATTTGTATTTTTATAGTGTTTTATTCTTAATATAAATGCATGTTTTTGTATTGTTTTATTCTTTTTACCATTGTAAACTACCCACAGTCACCTTGTAGTAAGATAGGTGGTAAACATATTTTATACATAAACAAACAAATATTCATGGTGTTGGAAATGGTGTTTCACTATTCATGGTGTTCAGTCTTCAGCCATTTATTGACATGGAGTAAATCAATTAATTCTTGATTTTTATTTGACTTAACAATAGCCATATGTGAATTGGAACATTTGAATTATTCAGCTTACTGTTAATATCCAGTTTCAGTTGTGTTGAAGGCGTTTTGCCAGGCTTTTGCATTATCGATTTCATTTGTTCTTTGGGGACAGTGTTTGCTGAACTCTGAGAATGGGGGAAGGTAAAAAGCAAGCTGATCAATTTAACTGCTCCTTTTCTATCCATTAGTTGTTTTAAGCTTTCATATTTTACAAGGGAACATAAAGCAAGCTCTTCAGCACTTTCATGCCAAACTTTGTGTATCTTTACAAAAAGATGAGGGTGAATGTGGGGGGAAAATTCAATAAAACTTGACTCAAAAAAAAGAAAAAAAAAGAAAAAGAAAAAGAAAAGTAATTCTTTGTAAAACACAGGACTAAGAAATAGTAAGCCAAAGAAATTAAAAGCAGGAGCTAAGAAAAAAGAAAAAGGAATTAACTAGATCTAGTGTACGCTGATGTATCACTTGATATATTTTTTGCAGACTTTTCTATTTCGCAAACAGTCCTTGCTTCCAGTGTCTCCATGCTCTGATTCCTACTAGTCCGCCTTTTGTTCTATTGACATTTTACCTGTGCCCTTTTCAGGATCTATCAACTGCAGCCAGCCACGACTTTCTAGCTTTTCCTTTGGTTTTCTAGGAAAAGCTAGAAAGTCGTAGCTGGCTGAAGTTGATATATCGCCTTCTGTCATATATTCTTCTTTCAAATATTTGTGTCTGTGATTTGATCCTCCTTCATTCTCTTTCTATGATCACGTAATGCACTTCATTTATACTGGTTGTCCCCACTGTAGTGCATCCATGTTCAATCAGCCTATGTTCATTGTTGAATCTATTTTTTCTTTCTTTTGTTATGTTCCCCCTCACCTCAATGCTCAATATTTAATTTTACCTACATGTACCTGGGTAAAATAACATTTTGATACACAACTATTTTATTGCTTCTTTTGATGAACATTTATTATTCAGAACAATCACATATTCACTGTTTTAGTGGAAATAATAATACTATTAATAAGAAATAGGTAGAAATTTTACAATCCATTTTCCTGTCTTGACTAAATGTTTTACCAAGTATACATGTTCTTCAATTTGCACTATTATTACCCTTTATTCATAATTGCATAATTGCAGCTGTTCACTGCATGTTCTCCTAATAAAACAAAGCTAATCTGATTTTTGATATATTAATTATGGTTGATGGATTGATTCCTCGCAGTTCTATTATGCTCAGCTCCCAAGATTTTGGGTCGTTTGCAGCCTCCTTTACAGCTCATTGAGTAATCTATCCATCAGATAATAAGTTACTGTGGCAGGGTATTTTGATTTTGGGGGCCTGTAAGAGGGATACCAGTTTAAGTTGGGCAAGAAATCTCCTGGCCCCAACCTCTGCCTGCTCTCTGAAAGGAACCATGAGTCCATGAGAATCCCCCAGTTGTGGACTAGCACTTCAGAAGAATGGTACCGCATCCAGAGTAATAATCAAATTAAAATTAGAGCACTGGTGTTTCTGGATGAACAGCAAAGTCATCTTGATGGAATCTGGTCTGAATTTAACTTGACCAATCCAATCCCTAACAGTATTCAGTCACTGTTTCACTACTTCTGTAGCATCTCCAACAAGTCCTGGGGTGACAATGTTGTAAGAGTTTATGCTCATACAGAGTTACTACAAAGCAACATAATTTATTTTACAGTACTTACACCTTGTCCCAATCCAAATGGACTTTGGGTGTGTACAATAAAATCAAAAGAAAAATTACAAATCACATACAGGTAATCATTGTCATCAGTTAAAATAACCTGAGGGGCAGAATCCGACTGGAACGATACTGTAGAAGGAAGGAAACCCCTCACTGACAAAGCCTTTTTTCTGGCCTAGACATCATTAACCTTGTGAGCAGAAGGAACCTGCCATAGGCCATCTCTAGATCAGTGGTTCTCAGCCTTCCTAATGCCACGACCCTTTAATACAGTTCTTCATGTTGTGATGACCCCCAACCATAAAATTATTCCTAAAAACATTGAAAATATGTGTTTTCCGATGGTCTTAGGCAACCCCTGTGAAAGGGTCGTTCGACTCCCAAAGGGGTCGCGACCCACAGGTTGAGAACCACTGCTCTAGATGAACACGCCTGATAAACATTTTCACCAGGCATTGTCTAATATGGCTTAGTTCTGCACGATGAAAGTCTTTGAGGAAATAAGTAATATTTTGAATTGGACCTGGAAACATATTGTCAACCAATGCAGTGACTTCCAAAATAGAAGGTATTCTTCTTGCCTGATGGATTTTATCTATCAGGACTCCAGTGACTGCATTTTCTATCAACTGTATTTTTGAGTGGTTATCATGGCAAGATTTGCTGTTGCTAAGGCATCTTGCTGCAGATAAAGTTCTACATGGCCAGCCCACCATCATAAATATGAGTCAATTTCCAAAAGTCTGAATTTTGATCAAATGACCATGGTGATGCTCCAATGGTCATAAGTGTGAAAATTGATCATAAGTCATTTTTTTCAATGCCATTGTAACTCTGAACGGTTACTAAATGAATTGTTGTAAGATGAGGACTACCTGTATATGTTAAAAAGAAGCCCACAAAGCAGGGGCTGTGAGCTGGACTTCTTGTTCCCCATCAAGACCATGTGGGAGCAGCTCCAGAGGAAGGAGTGGACCCAACAAAACTACCACCCACCCACAACTTCCTGTGTCGGCTGAAAATGATATCATGGTTGATGGCATGGAAAGCCACTGATTGATTAAAAAGAGCAAGGATAGATGCGCCATTTCCATCCTGCTCCTGCCAGAGGTCATCCAGTGCTCTTTTGGTCCCATATCTGGGTCTGAAACATGACATGAAAGGGTTCAGATAATCTGCTTCTTCCAGGATCCTCTGGAGGGGCAATGCCACCCTTTTCTCAACCACCTTCCCTGGAAATTGTCCAGAATGGTTGGGTCCAGCGATGGCTTCTTGAAGAGAGGGCATAGTAGCACTTTTTGAAAGAAGTTGGGAACACCTCTTTCCAACAAGGATGAATTGACCATTGCTTGGGCCCACTCACATGACACCTCCTTGATGGCCTTAACCAGGCAGGGGGTGGATCCCATGCATAGGTGGTGGAGTTTATATTCCAAAGAACACTGTCCACTTCCTCAGGTCCAACAGAATCAAACCAGGCCCAGATAACTTAGTAAGTCCAAACACAATACAATGTATCCTGAAGTCTGGTCTAGTTCACTGCAAAAATACAAGACAAATGAGGGCATCTTGTGCATTCCTTGGCATTGCAGCCATACATACTCATTTAAAAAATGTAATTATAACCATTGCAATCGGGCCTGAGGCTTATGGAGGTATTAGAGGAATATGGAGAAGTAGCTGGATTAAAAGTAAATAAGGAAAAAACTAAAATGATAGCCAAGAACATGACAAACGAACAAACAAAAAAGATGATTTGACTAAAGGAATAAGTATTCAGTTAGTGAAGAGAGTGAAATATCTAAGAGTCTATTTAACTGCAAGGTGCATAACGATTAAGGAGGATAACTATACCAAACTAACAGACCAAATAAAGGCAGACCTGGAGCGATGGAAGAACCTGCAACTTTCCTTTATAGGCAGAATAGTGGCAATAAAAATGAACATCCTGCCAAAGATACTTTTTTTAATTTCAAAACATGCCTGTAAAATTGGAGAAAGAATATTTTGGAAACCTGAATAAGATAATGTCGAAATTTATATGGCAAGGAAAGAAACCAAGAATCAAAATGAAATTACTGCAAGAATCAAAAGAAAGAGGAGGGTTTGGTTTGCCCGATTGGGAACTGTACTATCAAGCTGCAACAATTACTTGGGTTAAAGAATGGATAACATTACAGAATAAGAGATGATTAACACTAGAGGGCCATGATATTCAATTAGGGTGACATGCATTTATATGGTATGGAAGACTCACGGCACATCAATATTTCCAAAGGCACTATATATGACATGCTTTACTGGTGGTATGGAACAAAATTAAACAACAGAATTACATGAAAATACCAGTCTGGCTCTCCATCTTAGAAGTGCTGGTACACCCAAACCTCATTAATTTGGGAAAAATTGTCTCATACAAGGATATACTAAATGAAAAAGGGGAACTGAAAACTAGACTAGAATTAAAAGCACAAGGGGTGGAATTGGAGTGGTGGTCATACCTATAAATTCAATCTTGTTATACAAAGGATGAGAAAACATGGGGTATTAATAGAGAACTAGTGACTCTAGATAAATTATTATTGGGGACAGATGAGAAATTGATAATGGTAATTTACAAATATTTACTAGAGTATAAAATGGAAGAAGAACAAGTTAAAGAGACGGTGGTATGGGCTAAAAATTTTGGGTATAATATTGAGTTGGAAAAGTGGCAAAAGTTGTGGGAAAGAAATAGGAAATTAATACTGGCCACATAGTACAAGGAGAATTTATATAAAATGTTTTATAGGTGGCACCTTCCACCAGCAAGATTGGCTGAAATGTTTAGTAAACGTATCCCCAAAATGCTGGAAATGCAATCAAGTATCAGGCACGTACTGCCACATGTGGTGGACATGCAAAAAAGTGAAAGAATTTTGGCGACAGATTCAGATGTGGTTAGAAAAAACAGTTGAACAAAGATTAAAATTTAAACAGAATTATTTTTATTAGGAATCATAACAGAAGACTATAGTAAAGGGTCAACATATTTAATATTACATATCATAACGGCAGCGAGAATGGTATACACCCAACAATGGAAAAATGAAAATATACCTTTAGAAAGGGAGATAATAAAGAAAATACTGGATTGCGCAAAAATGGATAAATTGACGCTAGAATTAAAAAATAAAGCAGAGACAGAATATCATGATATATGGAATAGATTTTACCAATGGTTGGAAATGAGAAGCAGGAGTTGGAACAGGAATAACTAGGATTTGTAGACCCCGAATGCAGGGGTGAAATCTAAAACTTTTTGCTACCGGTTCTGTGGGCATGGCTTAATTAGTGGGTGGGGCTTGGTGGTAAGGTGACTGGATGGGTGTGGCAAAGTCAATGTCACTTCTTTGCCCTTTTTTAACCTACAAAACACAACACAACACAACAGGCTCACCCACAATGTAAAAGCAGCTGTGCTAGACCCAAAATGGACCCTGCAACAAGCAGGAACCTCACACAGCCACAAAAAGCCCCCCCAAAAATCAACTTTCACATTTCACACACAAAATTCCACATACAGCTTTGTGATATTTTGTGTGTTTGTGTAGTTAAAGTGAAACACTACAGAAACACACTAAATCTCAGAAAGCTGCACAAATATTATTTTATTTTATTTTATTTTTATATAAAAGCAGCTAAATTTAAAACTTCCTAAACTTTAAATGGCTAGGTCTAAAAAAAAGAACAACTTAAAAAAAACCCAATTAACTATTTTTTTTAAAAGCTCCCAAAGGGCAAAAAAACTTACCCAATAGAACAGGGGTCTCCAACTTGGCAACTTTAAGACTTGTGGACTTCAACTCCCAGAATTCCTCAGCCAGCTTTGCTGGGAGTTGAAGTCCACAAGTCTTAAAGTTGCCAAGGTTGGAGACCCCTGCAAGGCAGGCAGGAAGGCAGATAGAGCTGCTCACCGATAAGCTTGATTGCAGGCAGGGAGATTCAGTTGCTTGCTGATGCAATGGATTGCAGGTATTACAGCAAGCGAAGCAAAGCAGGCGTTGCGACCAGCAGCTAAGGTAAGCAAGCTGGAGGCTGAGGGGTGGGGAGGAGGGATTTTTACTACCGGTTAGCAGGCAACTCAGCTGGTATCGTCAGAGCCATTTAAAAGAAAAAAAAAGGCTCTGATGATCGCACGGTTCAGCTGGGCATGGGAGGTGCGGGCAGGGATTTTTGCTACCGGTTCTGTGAACTGCCCGCCGCTATCTCTACCTACTCGCTCGAGCGGTCCGAACTGGGAGCATTTCACCCCTGCCTGAATGTGATGTAATATATGTAAATATAAGTATATTAGGTAGAATAATTATATATAATTAGTAATGTATGAAGAGTACATATATTATTTGTTTCATATTTTAGTGTGTATGGCGGAGATAACGCCAGGATGGTCCCACTGTGTCCAATACTTTAATAAGAAATGAATAAATATTTTTTTTAAAAAATGTAAATATTATAATTAGAAAATATTATAATTAGAAAATATAATTATAATATATTCCTTATAGTTTATAGGGCTTTTAATGTAGTTCTCCCTATTTTTGTAAAGTGGTATTATTGTCTGACCTGAACTGGTTCTGGAATGCTTTTAGTTATAGTTGTACCAAAACAGTTGTACCAAACTTTTCGTCGGGCCCTGAAAACTCATTCATTTCTCCTAGCCGGGCTGGCTTGATCCCATCCGTTTCGGTTTTAATTTGAAATTGATTTTAATTGGGTTGTTTTAAATTGTGGGCCGAAATTATTTAATTTCCTTTTAAACTGTTTTTAAATTTTGTATGCTCTGTTTTATCTCAGCTGTTCACTGCCCTGAGTCCTGCTGGAGAAGGGCGGTATACAAATCAAATAAAAAATAAATAAAAAAAAAAACCCAGAATTAACCTATTTTTTGAGTCCCAGAAATACCAGTAAAAGGAAAATCTCTCCCATTTTATAGACAAATAAGAGTAAAGTAATATGGGCTGCATTTTTAACCCTTTGGCTCCAGTAAAGCTTGTGATTATTTATTAAAATCACTTAGCAAGAAATTGATTTTTATGTTCATAATAACCGCACACACCGAAGCATTTTTATTGATTGCATGCCATCAAGTTGGTGGTTTTTCTCAAGTTAAACAAAATGCCCACTTCATGGAGAAAGCTGCAAAATAGGTTTAAGGACAGTGAAGGACTAGTTTGTAATTTTCAAGAGCCCTGTGGTAGAAATTTTTCTGTTAGTTTTTATGGCAAAATCCAAGCAGTGAGATACTTGTTCTTTAAATCATCCTAAGTAATTGTGCAGAGAGCAATTTTAACTCCCACTTTGTTAAAGGCTAGAGGCAGTTAGAATGTCTTGAACAAAATTTACATCAGTGAGCAGTGCTCATTTCTAGGATAGAATGATTTCATTCTCCTGGAAGATATTTCATTTTGCCACAGGAAAATCCCTTGCCATTGAGAGCCTCAGGAAGGAAAAAAATTAACTGCCTCACTCTAGGAGAGGAAAAGTAATGGCCTAGACATGGATAAGGTGGTAGATCTGTCTAGTTGTTACTTTTTCTTGCCCCTGTTGTGGGGAGAAAATCATTCCCTAGATAAGGAATTTCCCTAAACCTCTGTAGGATTCAGTTGAAGCCATTTGTTCTGATTCCTGTAACACTTCAGAGCTCCAACTGGGAAGTGTTTTTCAAATATTTTCTATGCACACAGGTAGAAATGAAAGAAAGTAACAGTTTGTCTCTGCAAACCCATGCAGAATTGGCAACATCAATACATTCTGAATAGTGGTGACTTGGCAACAAACTCCTGAATGTCAATGTCTCTAATTGATGAAAATGGCTTTTTTTCTTAGCGCACCTGGTTCCATCACTAATTAACTATGTGAGGTTAATGGAGAGCGAGTTTGACATGATTTAGCTGAGAGCCTGGCTATTGTTGATAAGTCTGGCTTCCTATTTCCTATGTTGTTCATTTTACTTCTGCTTAGGAGATCATGCATATTTCCAACATAAAGAAAACTGTGAACAGCATTGTAAACAGACATGGTGTATACAACCCCTTATTTAGTGTGGAGTGAGGTACTACAAGATGAAACAAGGAATTGCATATATAGTTCAAAATGTTCTGTGAAAGCAAATGACTTAAAACATTTTGATACACACAGTATTGGAACAAGAAGTATTTCAGGAGGCAGTGTAACAAAAATGAAGAAATTTTAATGCTAACTACCAGGTTCAGCCTGTTCGGGCGAACTGGTAGTTAAATTTCTGCCCCCTCCCATTCCGCCCCTTCCAGGAGTCCCCACGCGCCCCATTTTGGCTCCCAGGTAAGTGCAGGGAGGCCTCCTAGGCCCAAAACGGAGCATGTGGAGGGGCCGCACGCACCCTGTGGCCCATTTTGGCTCCCAGGCTTCAGGGAAGCCTCCTAGGCCCAAAATGGGGCGTGGGGGGCACATTCCCCCCATGGCTCGGTTTTGCTCCCAGGGGGGTGCAGGAGGCTGAATGCTGCCTGTCACACCCCCTGGCCACACCCACCATGGCTACTCCCACTCAGCCAGTCATTAGGGCAGAGAACCGGTTGCTAAATTATTTGAATCCCACCACTGGCTAATCTGTACATGAAAGTCTGAAATTCTAATACATTGTCACAAAAGCAAACAATACTCAGTTATTTCTTAGTATTTTATTAATTTATTTATGAAATTTATATGGCCATTGCCACTTTAGATTATATTTATATATTTAGCTACTTTATATTGTATTTAAAATGCAAGAGATTACTTTTCTGTGTCCTTAGCTGATTCTGGTAGCTTACTTTCCTCAAAAGGAGAGAACTCTTGTAATTTGTTGCTTTCCTAGCTATGGTAGTTGTTGGAAGATTTTTTTTTAAAAAAATTCTCTCTCTGAAGTCTCTCTGATTTACACTCTTAAGTGTAAAACCACAAATTTTTCCACAGCCTCTTTTCCAAGACTTCATTAAAGAGGATTTGTGAATCTTTGTCATTCTAGAATACATAGAGGGAATTTACTAAGTATATGTAATTGTGTTTAATAAATTAACCCTATCTCCATTAAATATAATATACAATTACAGAGATAAAATATAACTGTAACTTCCCTGGAGTCAAGCAGAACTACTGGTAATTATATGGACATTTCCATACAATGTCTTTGCATCAATATGTAGGAAACTTGCCACTGTTTTCTAGGATTTGTTTTTACTTCCCATTTTAGCCTACAAATTTAGGGTTTGTTGGTAGTCTTACCATTTGAAGCACGACATTATTAACAGAATTATTGATAGATTTGCTTCCTGGAAATTACACAAGGCTCTTTGTGTATCCATGAAAAACCTGCCTTCTGGATTCTCTGTAACAATCACTCTTGCTATAAATATATGTTATGTTTAAGCAACTTCCTGCATTATACACTGAAAATGTTTGCTGTCTATGAACAGTGGAAGAAACAAATAGTCAAAGTAAAGTTTGGTGCCTTACAGCTTTGAATCAAGCTCTGAGGTATTCCTAAAAATGCAGAAGAAATGATTTAAAAGATAATAATGCTGAATATTTGTTCATCATCATCAAGGTATTGATTATTACCTTTAAAGTCCTATATGGCTCAAGGCCAGGTTATCTTCGAGACTGCCTTCTACCACATAACTCCCAGCGACCGGTAAGATCCCACAGAGTTGGTCTCCTCCGGGTCCCATCAGCTAAACAATGCTGGCTGGCGGGCCCGCGGGGGAGGGCCTTCTCTGTGGCTGCCCCAGCTCTCTGGAATCAGTTACCTCCTGAGGTCCGGACCACCCTCACCCTATTGGCCTTCCGAAAAGCGGTGAAGACCTGGCTTTTCTGGCAGGCCTGAGGCCGTTGATCTCGCTGTTGCGATCTTGTGAGATCTGGCCATGAATGGTGTGAATGGGTTTTAATGTTTTAATTTTTAAATGTTTTTATAATGGTTTTTTTAAAATGCATTATAAGCTGCCTTGAGTCTCCGGAGAAAGGCGGCATATAAATTGAACCAATAAATAAATAAATAAATAAATTATATTGGCTCACCACCTCAATTGAGTGTAGTCTGCTACAAAATTCACCAAGGTTGAACACTGTGTATTTAGTTACCAACACATGGCAACTAGCCTTGCCCCGAAATCCTCAGAATTTGTTTATTATTTGTGTGACTTTATACTTCTTCAGTTGGTTTCATGTAGTCTCTCTTGTGTTTCTGCCATTGTACTATGATCTGCTTTAGAACTGGCCAGTATTCTCTGAGAAAAAAAAAATTGCTATCCCTCACCCTTTCATGATATTTTCATTTGTTTTTGTGTAAAGGCAAAATATCTACATCCCCAAATTGCTTATTGTGTGTGAGTTTATAGCAACTTGAAGCAACTGGGATGATAAGGGAATGGTGGCAAGGTATGATAAGGTTGTTTGGCTGCAGGAAAGAGTGGGGAAATGATAACAGGACATGTGAGGAAGCAGGAATTTCAACCAGTGGGAAATTCTCTCTTCTGTACTTCAGAGGAAAAACTGCAGACATTTTTGGTAGCACATCCTGGACTAGGAGCTAACTATCACAAGTTCCATGGCATCATAGAGACACAAGATTCTGGTGCTTTTTGTGCTAGGGAAAAAGCCTGATCTAATTTATGGAAAAACAGGTGTTTACAATCCTATAAGAAATTTGTAAGTATCTATATATAAAATACAACAAGTTTCCTTTTTCATTGTAGTTGAACAATTCCATAGTAACAGTTCCATAGTAACACATGTTATTTTGAGTTTGGGCAGCTTGTAAATTTGACGCAGGAAACAATACCCTGCACTATAAATACATATTTAGTAGTGCGTCATTATTTTTGTAGAAAATAAGAAAAGAGAAAATGCAAATCAGGTGATACAGTTTACCTATTCTACTGACTGCTTTTGTGATGAGAGGAGAGGAAAGGAAAGCTCTCGTGACAATCCTTGGGAACCGAAGACCATTGAACTACTCCAAAGCAGCGCAGGGTGTGGTTCTCTTATAAAACTCTTTGTTTGAGCTGCAAGGAAAAGCTGCTTTCCAGGAGGGATGGAAAGGGTCAGACACTGTGCTCTTAAAAGAATTAGTGGTTTGGGGGAAGAGCCCAAAAAGCTGTTTGGTTTTTAACTGATTCCAGATGTTGTTGCTAGAGCACAAAGATTGCCAGTGTGTGTCGGGTGGTGCTGACTGAGTGGGCCTCTGGAGTGTTTCCTGTGCAACCCACAATCAGAGACATTTAATCAAAGCCAGCCGTTGCTGTTGCAGCTCTCATGGAGCTTTCCTTCTTCCTGTTTGGAGGAATACAGTGCTAATTTCTCTAAAGTGTTTTAGCTTTTCACCCTTTGTGTGTATGTGTGTTTTAACTCTTAAAATCTAAAAGCCCTTTATTAAAAATGTTAAAAGGACTATTATATATGAAGTAAAGTTGCATGCACGTAAGCTATTTGGTCAGTGAGATGAGTCATTAAAATAAATCTAAAATCCCATATACCATAGAAGCTGCTTATCTGTGACCAGCTGCTGCGTAGTTTTTAGAGGATTTTAAAGTGAAAGTCGTATAGGCAGGCCAGCCCCAATCGTATGGATCTTTTCTCATGAAATTTGCATTGTACCTTGACGGAGACATTTCTTGCAAGTGATTTGGGCACTTCTGTGTGATTTGTTTAGGTAAGCATTCTATAATGGATGGTAGCTGGTCATGTAGCTCCTAGAAGATAGAAAAAAACTCCCTAAATTAATACTTTAAGTTAATCCAAGTCAGAAAATTTGTTAGTTGATAAGTGGAAAATATTCCTAATGGATTGTGAACCTGATGGGGATCAGAAAAAACTTCGGTAATAGCATTGTTTGACTCCCATGCTTTAATGAAAGTTATCTTGCAAACATAGAATTACACTGTAATAATATTAAAATAAGCCCCCAAACTATGCTTGTTTATTTGACTCATTTCCTAATATTTTTTTAATCTTACATCATCTTTCATCCTGCAGTTAACTTCTAGTTTTGTGAATTTCGGCTTGTAGTTATTCTCCAGTCACAATAATCATTGCAGAGAATTCTGGGAGCTGAGTTCCAAAGATTGACATCTAGTTCATAAAGGCTGCCCACAATCAAAGGCCCCAAACCCTTGAAAGGTTTGGATGGGACCCCACTTTTTCTAGGAAAAGATTTCTCTTTGTATTCCATTATTGCCAAAAGGAATAGCTTCAGGGAGGATTTGATTTAAATCGAGTTGTTTTAAATCAACTCGATTTAAATCATAATTTTTAAAGAGCAACTGTCATCTCTATCCCGCAGCGGCTCCTCCTCTGACCCAGTATTGATTCACAGACAGTCCCAATATTATAGAATATATAGCCTCATGCTACATAACTAAGCTCCATTTCATGCTGAATAAACTAAATTATTAATGTATCTTAAACAAAAAACTATCTTTAGATTTTTACTCCAAAAGCATTTTATTAAAATAAATTTGATAAAAAATAAAAAAAAATACGATTTAAATAAAAAAAATCTGATTATTTGATTTTTTTAAAAATGATTTTATTCCACCATGAATAGCTTGCTTTTTAGTATTAGTAATGTGCCAAACCTCTGTTTACTTAATTGGATGAGAAAGTGCCATATTCTGGCAAATAGGTTGAATTGGTGGGGATGCCAAAGATGACTTCAGGGTTACGTTCAGGAAAGTTACAATTAGTAATTGGTTTGGGGAAATTAACTCCCCATTTTCTTTTAACTTTAAGAAAGTGTAGGATGTGAGATTTTCATATATGCTTGATTAAATATTTTCTCCTCCTTTCCATTTTTTTTAAAAAAACTGAAGTACAAACATACATACGAGTGTTATGTATAGGCTCAAAAGACAGAATATGATCTTGGGAATCTGTGAGCACATATGTAGCATCATCTGGAATATGTTAGTATAACTCTATGCTACTGAGCTCATGGTGATGTGCAATAGAAGAAAGCATACTTTGAAGAATTATTTAACATTTGCTGCAAATTATTCACATTCCCAGTCAACATAGGATTGTCTATGTACAAAATTTTATGTACATTCATATCCCCACATGAATGCATCTGTAATATCATACAGGCATTTTCTATACATTTATTCATAGAATATGTTCATTAAACAACTGAAGGGATTCTACATACTTTACCTACCTGTCTTATTCCCCGCTCAGTGCTGAACCATTTGCTAAGCACTATGTTTATTCTGTCATGTGTTTTACTTTCATCATAAAACTGTTATTACAGCATTCAGTAACCAACCTCCAACTTCATTTTTGTGCAGACCATTCCATGGTTGAATCCATTCATGTTGTAATGCACTTTTATTAAATCAACCATCATATAATAAACTTTTTCACATTTGTGCTTTTCTAGGTGATCTGCTGAAGAGCAAAAATTAGCTTCTTAGTTCTCAACATTATTTTCA
Source organism: Arizona elegans (assembly GCA_022577455.1). Classification (NCBI taxonomy): domain Eukaryota; kingdom Metazoa; phylum Chordata; class Lepidosauria; order Squamata; family Colubridae; genus Arizona; species Arizona elegans. The sequence goes on from JAKOOJ010000007.1 coordinate 63,090,401, forward strand.
GTAGGGGTGTCAAACTCAAGGCCCACGGGCTGGATGCGGGCCACGGGGTGCTTAAATCCAACCCGCGGGGTCGGCCTGAAAATATCAAAGGACTGGCCTGTGGTGCCTCTGCCGGCCGAAAGCGGGCCGCATGGGGACCCCACATGGTCTGTTTTCAGCCTGTTTTTGGCCTGTTTTGGCCGGCAGGGTTCTGCAGGAGACATCCGTCTCATCTTTCTCCCCCCCCACCCGCCAACCTGCAGAGGAGAAATCCAGTTTGACACCCCTGATTTACAGTATCTCTATTGCCAGTTCCGTAAGGATTCCCAGGGCATATCTGGACATGTTTAATCAATTTTCTGTGGGAGACATTTGTAGATGAACAAGCCAGATATCATTCTATCTGAAGCAGGCAAGCTTACAGATATCTAGATACCAAGATACTTTATAAGTTAAAAACAGCACTTTGAACTGAATTCAGAAACTCATTGAAAACTATCTCCCAAACTGGTTTTATATGTTGCTGCTGGTTCTTACACAAGAGTGAGCAACTGAACCAACTGCTGTTTCTGGCAGTTTTCAAATATAGACTAATGTAAAAGTCACTGCAGTAATCAGGCTGAGAGATGGTGAGAGTATGGGTACCTATTGCCAGGCCTTCATGCTCCAGGAACTGCTGTAACTGATGCACCAGATGAAGCTGAGCAAAGGCCCCTTGGCACAACTTTCAGTTGCTTATCTAGAAATAGATATGAGTCTATGAGGAACCCCAAATTACACTAAAACTCTAAATTTAGTTCTTGTAACTGCTAGAATAATAACTTTCAGATCTTACTTCCTGCTCCCCTCCCCACTCCCAAAAAGGAGGAGCTCAGGTTGCCATAGAAATTAGAGTTGTGTGCCATAGGGAGAGATTAGAATACCAGGAAGGAAGAGTGAGTGATGTCACTAGTTCCCTCTATAGTACTGGGGTATTAGTCAACAGTAGAGCCAATTCATATAATCACAGAGGAAATTGCAAAAATTTCTGAAAAGGTGTTATTATTGGTATATCGAAACAACACTGTATGAATATTTTATTTTGTTTTTGTTTTTTCTCTTCTGGAGGCTTATCTTTGGGATTTTAAGTATTGCATCATACAGATCCACACATTTTCAGAACTTAATTTCAGTAGTAGTTTTCCAACTTCTGGAATAGATCCTAAAGCAGCATCACGAGTGTTATCTCCTAGTTCTAGTTTAAGTATGAATTGTTGACCAGTTTTCATCTACTAGTTACATCTATCAGATGTTATGCTGTAGTAAATTGCAGCCTGGAACATTAACTGAGCGAGCTGCACTGGCTCCCAGTGGTCTTCCGGGTGCGATTCAAGGTGCTGGTTACCACCTTTAAAGCGCTCCATGGCATAGGACCCGGGTACCTTCGAGACCAACTTCTGCCACCAATAGCCTCCCACCGGCCAGTTCGCTCCCACAGAGAGGGTCTCCTCAGGGTGCCATCGGCCAAGTTATGTCGGCTGGTGACACCCAGGGGGAGGGCCTTCTCTGTGGGAGCCCCAGCCCTGTGGAATGAACTGCCCCCGGAAATACGTAAGATCCCCGACATCCGGGTATTTCGCTGTGCACTGAAGACCCTGTTGTTCCGCCAGGCCGGGCTATCGACATGATAATTTTAAATTGGGGTATTTTAAATTTCTGGGGTTTTAAATGGAGCCAAATTTATTTAATAATTTTAAATTTTAAATTGATGTTTGTCTTGTGTTTTTAAATAGGCTGTACACGCCCTGAGTCCTTCGGGAGAAGGGCAGTATAGAAATAAAATTATTATTATTATTATTATTATTATTATTATTATTATTATTATTATCATCGTAGTCATCATCATCATCATCATCATCATTATTATCTGAGAGTGATAAAATTGAATAAAAGAAAGTGAATACAAATATAACAATTCTTAAATGGTGTATATGGCTTTGCTTATATTGGGGTATGCATTTCATATGGAAAGTTAGACTATTGGATTTTAATGTTTGGAATGGCTGCTGACAAACTTCTGTGCATGATTAAGGTTTCTGGGGCATGTTGCATAGGGCACCTCTGCCGTATGCAATCACAGTGTTTCTCCACGATACCTCCTTGGTGTTCCTTAATAAGACCTAGGAATCAATTAAATTGGTTCCTTGGTGGTGTTCCTAGTTCTTATGTATTTAAGGGAAAGTCAGTAAAGCTAGACAAACTGCCTGAGGAACATCTGTGCCCGATTGCAGATTTTCAGAAAACTAAAAATGAAGTTTGAAAACTAATTAACTACTTTTTCTATTTATTATTCAACTTTAGGTGCATGCTGTGCATCAAAATCAGGAATAATTGCATAGCAAATAAGATGTGTAGCTACTTATCTGTGGGATAAGTTGAATACAGTTTATTGTCCCTATTTTGTTTTCAGGAAATATTTGTTTTCACAGCTAGTCCATCAAGATTGAAAAATACATTCATATATACATTCTGTTAAAATTAGTGTAAGGCAGAAAGATTGCATCCACACTCACATGCAGATTTGGATTATGATTCTAGAAAAATACTCCAAATATTTTCTTTTTTTAAAAAAAAAATACTTCTGCATAAGCAAACACACTTCTGGCTAACCGAGAAGTGTTTGACTATGTAAAAGTACTTTTTAAATACTGTATAATATATAAATCTCATATAAAAAAGTTTTTTGTACAATATAACATTATGTGTAAATGGCAAATTGGAAATACCCTTTTTTCTTACTGTACAGGGAGATTCATATATTCTGTATATACATGCATATATACAAGGGGACAACATATATTTATATATATTCAATATACATGGATACTGTTTAATAGTCAATCTGGTTTTGTTATATTGGTAAGGACTTTCTGAATCTGTCAATGGCTATTTGTCTGCTTTTAATAATCAGGAATTGACTGTAATGAGACAAAGGAATATTGAAATTAGATGTAGTGTCACAAGCTAGAACAATTAAGGTTGGAGATCCATCTGTTCTGGGAAGAAGAAAAAATTGGTGAATGTTACTTTTTTATATACTGTAAATGCAGTACATTAAACTAAATTATGTCTTGCATAAATTCTTCCACTTTTTATTTGGATCTCTTATTTCCTAACCTCAGTTGTCTCTATATTTCATATAAAAGATATTAGGCTGTTGTCCTAACTCTTAGTAACAGTTTTTCAGCTTGTGTCCTTGAGTTTTCCATAATAGCAACTCCTGCAGAGAATAATTATTCAATAAGAGACACCAGCAAGATATTGACCTGTAAAATTAGTAGCACCAGTTACCTCCTGGGGAAATGCCAGGGCTGCCCGCAAATTCTCACTCTCTCCATAGAAAGTGAGATTTAATTATTGTTATAGTACAAAGATTGGGAACTATGGGAAAGACATCAATTTATGGAAAACAATGTGGTTTTAAATTATATTGATACCTTCTTTCTGCTTTTAATTCTTCCTATAAAGATGCTCAATGTTTTGTCTTGCTTCTAGTCCTTTCCTTTCATCAAGCAAATGTTTGAGCACTTCAGCTCTCTAAAATGGACCATGAAGAAGTATTTTCTTTGCTGCTTCAATATCCAGTGATTACTTGATATTGTCAGTAAACTCAATGTAGATGTCACTGAACATCACATTGTAGTTTACCAAATGGGAATGTACTTGATAATAGAAATTTCCTTTGTATGCACTACCCTGTTCCCCCCAAAATAAGACATCCCCTGATAATAAGACCAATCGGGCTTTTGAGCACATGGCAATAAAGCCAAGTGCTTATTTCAGGGTTCAAAAAAGTATAAGACAGCGTCTTATTTTTGGGGAAACATGGTAGTCTTAAAATAAGTGGTGCCTCTTTGCTATTTTTGCTATTATTATTTTGCGTTAAGAAGTGATTTAGAGATAAATATGGGTATTTGAAAGATTAATAGAGACAACCTCTATAATACTGAGTAATTTTATAATTATACTTATTTGTGTTTGTATACTGTTATTTCTTCTAGCAGACCCAGAGCAGTGTAGTTTTATTTCTTGTTCTGCTATTAATGGAGCTACTGTGATAAAATGGTTACATTACAAAAAGAAGAAGAAATAAACCTCTTATGTAAAAAATCAATCTGACGTCTGATTCTATATTTAGCAATATGTGCGCTTATCCCTGCTCACTTCCTGAAATAATTAGACAGCACAAGTTGCCAAAATAAAAACCTTTCATTTTTAAAGAAGAGATTAGAAAAGCACAGTATAAAAAAAAACCTGTTTTCTCTGTATGACTTTATACATGAAATGTTACTTGAGAGAGCTGACAAGAATGCAGCATGCTTACAGAATCCTCCAGCTCAGATTAAATATTTAAACCTTCACATGACATGTTAATTTTTGTAAAATAATGTTTCAAATTATGAAATTCTTGAATTAAGTATGGTAATGTCTGATAATTTCCTACTTATATTTTATAATTAATTTTTGATTTTACCTTGGCAAAATGCCTTATTATTTAAAATTATTCTCTCCAACCCTGCAAGAATCCAGGTAGGGAATAACCGTTCTTGCAGAATACTGTGTCGCAGATATGAATGTGGAAAAGATATTATCTAGAACCTTTGTAACTAAACCAGGTGTCCTATAAATCAACTATATAATCATTTATTCCTAGGAAAAGATTTACCTCTTTTCATTTCATATTAGAATATTTTTTGGTATTCTGGATAGATAGACTTTTATGGTTTCACAAGTATAATATTTGCTTTATTTCAGAATGAGCCTCTGACTTCCAGTTATCATGGATACCCAGGAAGAGATAGTCAGGTAAGACTCATTTTATTAAGTGGGTTATTATTAATATCATGATTATGTGATGGCTTCTGTTGTAATAATGTTTTATTGGGATTTGTGATTATCCCACTGTATAGGTTTTAGAACAACTATCTCCCATATGGTGGAAAAAAGAGAAAAGCCGTCCATCTTTCTCTTGGTGGGTTTTTGAATTGCTATAACTAGAAGAGCTATTGGAAGTAGACCATGGCAGGCAGTGCCTCTGCAGAGCTTTCTTTGAGTGAGGGCAAAAAAGGAAGTCACATGCCAACATGATTGTGGTGATCACAGTGATATAGACTTAGAAAACCCAAGGCATGAATGAGGAAGTGAGTAATTACTCTGTTGCTATGGCAAAGAGGATGTCATCTGTTCCACTTTACAGCCTATTTTGCAAAAAGGTAAAATAAATCAAGAGGCACAAACAACTGCTAAAGAATATAGTAGGCAGGTGGCCAGCAAGTATTTCTGAGGGAGAAGAATGAATTCTGTTACTTTTTTGGCCAATGACTGGATGAATATCAGAGGAAGAAAGGTAGACTTAATTTTGGGTGTTATGCACAATACTAAAAACGTAGCCCCTTTTACCAGATTTATGTTCAGAATTTTATGTTTCCCAAATGTTTACATTTTAAAACTAAATAGAAGGAAATAGAGGAAATGAATAAAGTATAAAGTATAAATTTGTAACCTAAAGTATAATACTAATTGAATAAAATCATTTGCAATTGAGTTTTCTTAGAATAATCTAGAAAGCAAGTTAGTAACAGTTTTATTGGCCAAGCGATTGTAAAATGTTTTGCCAATATAATCCATACTTTTTGATTTGAATTTATAAAAAGTAAGCAATCATCATATAATTTATGTTTGTTAAAAGAAACCTTAGTTCTTAGAATGAACTCTAGCGTGAAAAAGCTTTTGAATGATAATATACGGTTCTATTGTCCTTGATTCATCCATATAATCCAGTGAGCTGGATATTAATTAAAAATAAATGGTAAATATTAGCAGAAAAGCTGGGTCGGGATGACAGCAGTAATGCCCCGTTCAGAGATTGAAGAGAATAAGCTGTTTGCCAAGCACACCCACGGTTCCCATCACTAGGCTGCAGCACAACTGTATTGCTTTTGATGTATAAAAAATAGTCAGCAATCATTTGAGCATTCTAAAGGATGAGAAAGTGGTTAGGAAGCAAACTAAAGCTGAACTTATGAAACTGAGTAGTCTTGTCTCTCTCCAGCTGTGATTTCCAATTTAGTGACCTCTTTACTTAGAAGAGACTTGCTAGTTCCAGTTAGCCTATTAAGCAAGAACTATCTGTAGATTTTTTAAAAAAAATCTAATAATCATATGTATTGCAAATTACTGAAACAAGTCGCAAGTTTTGAATTATTGTATAATTTAATTATTGTATAAGCTTTCTGTTTAAGTAACAAGGCTCATATTTGTTGATAGGATCTGTTCCAGATTTTTTTTTAAAAGGAAAATAAATGTGAAATTTAATCATAAATAAGATTTTACGAATTGTATGGGCACATGTATTATTCAATAAATATGAATATTAAGAAATAGCCTTTAAGTTCCAATTACCAGGTTGATCTGTTTGATACAGAAATAGTTGTTATGCTTTCTCTCAATCTGATTTCTTATTTTCATTGATAAGATTTCAAAGCTTTTAATTAATTTCATTGGGAAATCCTAATATGACTAAGTTCTCTGTAACTATAAAAGAGATCTGATGGGACACAGGCGATTGTGTGTGTGGATGGAGCGTTCTAATGTTGAACATAAATGTGAGTCAAGAAAATTATACTTTTGAAAACACCCACTCTTTTCTGTTGCAGATGAATTTACTTTAACAATAATTATATCTTATCATCTAGATTTTCCCATGCCTTATTGAACAAATAATAACATTGAATCTAGCCTTATCTGATTCAGCGTAAGCTGATTTGAATACTTTATAGGCAATGTGAATCAGTATTTGAAGGCTATTTAATCCATATTGAAATGGTTTAGATGAGTTTCTGCCTGTATAGATGGCTATGATTAATTAATAGTCTATTCCCAATCTGTTGTATTTAAGTGTAAAAAATGTTTTACAGAATATGACTTTTTCAGATTTAATATGTCAACTTGCCATATCCCAGCAATATGCTTCCTTCAGCCTAGTTTTTAATCCTTTTTAATCCATACCATTGAGAAAGTAGATATTTTCACATTATTTAAAAATTGCAACCTAGTATGACTTAGCTTACTTCAATCAATTTTACTGCATTCTCATCAAAAATGCATTGAGGTAGGCAAGATCAGGAAACAGCAAGGATGTCAGGAATTAATTCATTTGTGTTATAGAATATAGTAAAAGAATGTTGAAAACTTTCCAAATTATCCCTCTGCCCTCTCTTGTACCAATCAGAATCAAGGCAGAGTTATTTTGATTTACTTTCTGATTCCTTTTCATTTACCAGGACTGAACTGTTGTTATACTTTCCCAAAAACGGTTGGTGCATTCCTTCCTTCCTTAAGGTTATCTCCATGCTCCTCTACACTTTCCTTAAATTTACTACTATTACAGAATTGCAATGCTGTTCACATATGCATGACCTGAAGAACATTCTTTTCTATGTTCCATTCTACACAAAAAGATGCAGCACAATAAAAATTTATTTGCAACGGGTATTGTAGAAAAGGTATTATAACATGAGAAATAGCAGTTCAAGTTTCAACCAGTTCTCCTTGATTTATATGAATTAAGTGATTGTTTATGATATATTTATGGTAGAAATTGGTCTTAAAGACATTTTTCTAAGTGAATGCACATTATGCCTAAAGTCAATAAAACGGTATTATCTTTGATTATAATCATTGATGTAGTTAACTTAAGAAATCTAATAAGGTCTTCAAGTCCTCAGAATTTTCCTACTCGCTGTTCAGACACTCCTCAGACTGGGTAACGATCACTCCTACTTGCTTAGCTGAGTGTCAATCAAATCCCTCTGGAGCTGGATCCACCTCACTTCCTGCTCCTTCCTCCGACTTTTTCACTCAGCCATTGCAAAAGCATTGAGTGTCTTTTTCTCCTGTTTCTATTTGATCTTTAATTCGGTTTATTTGACTATTTAACTTTAAATCGTTTATTTCCTTGTTGGAAGTGCTGCGCGTTGCCTGCCTTCACCTCGGTGAAGATTACAGGCTCGCATCGGCGGTTCGGGGCTCCGGCCGCTGTTAGCAGCTTGACTTGGCTGGCGGTTTAATTTGCTGTAGTTTTTGCCGCCATTTGCCGCCATTTGACACTAGTCGTTGCGCGAGGCAGCTGACTTAATTAACGGCCACAGATTCTTTCGGCTTGAGTCCCTGCTGGCTGGCAAACTCATTAGCCTTTTTGGGGGCTTATTACTGCCTGAGTCAGCGCTGTTTCAGTCCGGCCGTAGGCGCTGTGTTTCGCCTGGCTCAGGACTCGATTGGGACATCAAGAGTTAGCGCTGTTTCAGTCCGGCCGTAGGCGCTGTGTTTCGCCTGGCTCAGGACTCGATTGGGACATCGCCTCGCGGGCGCCATTTTGGGTCTGTCAACTCGAACCTGGCTGCTCCGTGGGCATAGCGACCTGGGCCTTGGTTTCCAGGGTCGCTACATTGCCAACAGGTGTGGATGCTGTCCAGAACAGACCTGTGACTGCTAACCCTGGGAGAGACGAGTCTGAAGCCTTCAGGGAAGTACACATAGTTTATTTTTCTATATATATATATATATATATATATATAAAAAAAAAAAAAAGAGGGGGAGTGGAATATTGCCTGTTACCTTACCGTTCTGGGAAGGAATTAATTATCTGTACATAGCCAATCAATTCAAGCTATATATATATAAATAATAATAATAATAATAATAATAATAATATATATATATATATATATATATATATATATATATATATATATATATATATATATACACACAATTGCAATTCATTTAATTTATACTGAGGCTGCTGGCGATTGATCTAATCGAGGACAGGGAGGCAGTTGCACCTTCCTCTGACCTAGATAAGAGCCCCTCTCCCTCTCCAGTGCCTTCCCCCAAACAGGCCAAGGGAAAAAGGGCTAAGAGTTCTAAACATGTAAAGCCCTCTAAGCCTGCCAAGCCAGATAAAGATGCCAACGTAGGCACAATGCATTAGAGAAGCACTTTGCTAAGGCAAGACAACAATCTCAAGTCTCTTGAGGAGCCACTTCGTGAGGTTTTATGCCATGAGGCGCCTTGTGACCCTTTGGTCCCACATAATGAAGAAAATCTGGCTAGTGAATTGGGGGAGATTATCCCATCTACTTCTCAAGGGTTTCCATGGTCTGCCTCTAATCAGCCCCTCGTTAGCACTAGATCTAGTTCATCTAGCATGGCTAGCCTCTATTCTCAGTCTTCTAGGCTTGTGCCTGAAGCTACCTTTACACCCACGGCTGCAGGCTTCCGTCCTGAGGAGGGTACTGCCTTTGGACAACCAGTTGATTTTCAGTCCTTTTTAATCAAGCCATGTACCATATGTTTCAAAGTGGTGCTTTGGTTTCCAAGGTTGCTAGATTGGTGGCAGGCGTGCATGCTGTCCTGATCGTACCTGCAATTTGCAACTGCCTGCAGAAAGGTGCTCTGAAAGCCCCAGGGAAGTACATATTGCTTGAATTAAATTACTTTTCTTATTAACAAAAAAAAAAAAAACAAAAAAAAAACATATAGACATATATATATTAAGATTTATATTGCTAATATTCAATCATTTCTATAGAATTGATTAGTGTCTATCTACAATTGATTAGTAAATAAATTATGATTCATTGGGGTGATTGATCATGGATGACAGGGAGGAAGTTGCTCTTTCTTCTGATATGGACAGTAGTCCCTCTCCCTCCCCAGTACTTTCCCCTAAACAGCTCAGGGGGAAGAAGTCTAAGACTTCCAGACAGGGGAAGTCCTCCAAACCTGCTACAGCAGATAAGGATGCCCAAAGGAGGCACAAGGCATTAGAACAGCAGTTTGCTAGGGCTAGACAACAGGCCCAGGACCCTGGTCAAGGTCCAGTTCCTGAAGGCTTGAGCCACGAGGTGACCTGTGAGCCCTCGGCCTCTCATAATGTAGGTTTGTTGGCCAGTGGTCTGAGGGAGGATGGACCATTGACCTCTCAGGAGGTTCCAATTTCTGCGACTAATCGGTCAGGCCTAGTGTCAGGTCTCGCTCATCTAGTTTTGCAAGCCATTTGTCTCAAGCTTCTAGGTCAGGTCCTGAAGCTACTTCTACACCCATTGCAGCCGGCCTCTGTCCTGAGACGGGCCCGGGCTTCCCTCAGCCTGTGGATTTTCAGTCCTTTTTTACTCAGGCAATGTCACATATGTTTCAAATGGGGTTGCAGCAAGCCACTGGTGCCTTCCCTGCTCCTACGTGTCCTACTACTTCTGCCTTTTCTATGCATCCCCCTGGTGCACAACTTCAACAGCAATCTGTTGCTTGTAGTCTTGTGCCTGAATCAGCCGGGAGGTCGATTTCCTAGATGACTTTGAGATGTCAGAGGATGAGGAAGAGATTCAGGACAAGCCGGCCTTTCCTTCTTTGTTTCCCTCTCTCCTACGCAAGGCAAAAGCTGCCACTAATATGGATTCCACACCTCTTCAAGGTTTCTCTTCTTCTGCTCCATCAGGCCCCAATAATAACTTGTTCAATCTACCTCAGCCTGATGAGGACTTTGTTCCCTGTCCAGATCTTTTCTGCCAGGATGTACAAAAGCCTTGGGACCGCCCGCCTCGTTGTCGGGTCCGAATTCATTTGATCGAAAACTCTATGACTTGGCTCCTGCGCTGGATGCTCTCCTGCAGTTGTCTACAATTGATGATCCAGTGGCAAGTCTCACATCGTCTTCCATCCTGGTAGGTGAGGCGGGGGATGGTCTCAAGTTTGAGGACAAACGAGCCGAAATGGGCTTTCGTAAAACACCAAGCGGCGGCTTGGGCCATTCGTGCTGCAACCTCCTCATCATTTTTTATTTGGGCATCGCTGGTGTGGTTGCGTCTATTGAAGGAAGTACCAAAGTACCTCAGGTTGGCGTTTGGAGACCGTCACTTTCAATATCGGGTCATGCCATTCGGCCTGTCATCAGCTCCGAGAACATTTACAGAGTTGCTAGCAGCAGTTGCGGCATCGCTCAGAGAGGTTCCAGTCTGCCTGGCATGCTACCTCGACGACATTTTGATCCTGTCGTCATCGCCCAAGCAGGCGACACAAGACCGGGAGCTAGTGGTTCACACCATTCAAAATCACGGGTTCTCTTTGAACTTTGCAAATAGCCATCCGTCTCCCACGACTCGCATTCTACATCTCGGAGCAACGATAGATTTGAGTCTTTGTGCGGTCTTCCTATCTCCCGACAGACAAGTCAGCATAAGGAATCTGGTGTCCCAGGTCTTACGCCAGAGGTCGGTCACCTTACTCACTCTCTCCCAACTTCTGGGAAAATCAATATCGTGCATAGACATTGTCCCTTGGGCGTGTTTCCATCTTCTTCGCCTCCAATGGCTTCTGCTCCCTTACCAGAGACAAGGTCGAGCAGAGTCTCTTCTCAAAGTAACAGTTCCGGCTCCTGTTCGCCTTTCCCTGAGGTGGTGGCTGTCTCCGGCCCTCAGCAAGGACTCCCCCTTCCTGGAACCAGATCGGATGGTGTTGGCCACGGACGCAGGCCTCCAAGGCTGGGGGGCTCACCTCAACCTTCAGTTAGCCCAGGGGGTCTGGTCGTCGACAGAACAGTCGCACAATATAAATTAGCCAGAGCTCAGAGCGGTTCGCCTCGCCCTGCCGCACTTCAAACACCTTGTATATCGCCAGGACATTCTGATTCTAACGGACAATGTGGCCACCAAGGCCCATATCAACAAACAAGGGAGGGCCCGCTCCTGGACACCAATGCAGGGGGCGGAACGTTTTTTGTCATGGGCGGAGCTCCACCTTTCATCGATAAAAGCCGAACACATTTCGGGATCTCTAAATCGGGGAGCAGATTGGCCCAGCAGAGACAAATAGATCACGCCGAGTGGAGGTTGGACCCCTGCCTGTTCCAGGACCTCTCCAGGAGGTTTGGTCTGCCCTTCGTGAACCTGTTTGCGACAGCTCACAACACCCAATTGCCGAGGTTCCTTTCCCGCTACCCATCTCCAGCGGCGGAGGGTCTGGATGCTCTTCGGAGTCCATGGCCCCGGGGGCTCCTCTATGCCTTCCCCCCCCTTCCAGTCCTCTCCAAAGTCATTCGGAAGGTTATTCAAGAGCGGGCGAATCTTCTGCTGGTAGCGCCATATTGGCCTCGTCGGGAGTGGTTCGCCGACCTCAAGAACCTGTCAGTTGAACCGCCTTGGAGAATTCCACTCGACAAGGTTGTGTTAACTCAAGGGGCCGTCCGTCATCCGGAACCAGAATGGCCTCGATTAGCCGTGTGGCATTTGAGCGCATAAAGCTCTTCTGGGACAATTTGTCTGAAGACGTCATCTCCATTATTCAAGCAGCTCGAAGACCATCAACGATTCGTATTTATAACGCCTCATGGGCTACCTTCACGAGATGGTGCGGAGTTCATCACGTGGACCCCACAACTGCGTCTGTTCCGGACATTCTGCGTTTTCTGCATGCGGGGTTCTCCAAGGGCTTGGCTCCTGTGACTCTACACCGACAGGTGGCGGCTCTGTACACGGTCCTGTCCGGGGAGGCTCGAGTTCCTTTGTCTCAGGATCCCAGAATCCGTTCCTTTCTCCAAGGGGTCTCGAACTTGCGACCGCCGCCGATTCACCGCTACCCCACTTGGGACCTTACCTTGGTGTTGCAGGCCTTGACGGGTCCACCGTTCGAACACATTGCTTCGTCCAGCCTACGCTACTTGTCTTTTAAGATGGCCTTTTGTTGGCAATTACTTCGGCGCGCAGAGTACCCGAAATTGCAGCTTTGTCCATGAGGAGTGATCTCTGCGTCTTCTATCTTGACCGGGTTGTTCTACACCTAGACCCAGCTTTTGTTCCCAAAGTGAACACTCGTTTTCATCGAGCCCAAGAACTCGTCTTGCCTAGCTTCTGCCCGAACCCTCGTCATCCTGGTGAGAGGCGATGGCATACTTTGGATGTGCGACGGGCATTGAGAAGATATCTTAAAAGGACTGCCTCCTTTCGCAGGACTGAGGCTCTGTTGGTGTCCTTCCTTCCCTCCTCCCTGGGTCAGAGGTTTTCTTCGACTACAGTAGGCAGGTGACCCAAAGCCTGTATATCTAAGGCATATGATTTACGGGAGGCCCCTGTCCCGGGTGGTATACTGACCCATTCTACCCGTAGCACCGCATCATCAGCGGCGTGGGCTACCCAGGCTTCAGTAGATGATATCTGCCGGGCGGCCTCATGGTCTTCCCTCTCTTCCTTTGTAAGTCACTATAGGCTGGATAAGTTTGCCTCTGCAGATGCTGCCTTTGGCAGAAGGGTATTACAAGCTGTAATCTCTCCACAAGGCCAGTCTACGGCTTCGTTCCCTCCCTTTTCTCCTCTAACTTGGGTATGTCCCAGTCTGAGGAGTGTCTGAACAGCAAGTAGGAAAATGGTCGTTGCTTACCTGAACGACCCTTTTATACTCGCTGTGAAGACACTCCGTCCCTCCCTTATCTTCGCCGCGTCTGGCCTTGGTGGAGGTCTGCTTTCTTTCCCTCTGTAGCTGTCTACTTCCTGTGTCACTATCTGGCGGAGCTTCTTCATGGCAGTCCTAATGCTCTTGGACCAAGTTGTCTTCGTGAAAAGTCTGAGGAAGGAGCAGGAAGTGAGGTGGATCCAGCTCCAGAGGGATTTGATTGACACTCAGCTAAGCAAGTAGGAGTGATCGTTACCCGGTCTGAGGAGTGTCTTCACAGCGAGTATAAAAGGGTCGTTCAGGTAAGCAACGACCATTCCCAGCTAGTATGGCCATCTCGACATTCTAGTCCACAGCTTCTAACATCGGGTTAGAGAAGGCTGTCTTCAGATTTCTAAATTAGAAACAAGAGGATTGCTATACTAAAGGTTTGAAGTTTCTGCTCTTCCTGCCAGCCCGCCTGCCCACCTGACTGCATTTTAAAAGAAAAGGTGTTTTAGGTTTGCCTTTGAATATATGACCAATAGAACAGAGATAGATGCTTCCTTGGCACCTTTCCTGAAGTACTTTATGAGTGTTGTTTGTTTATGTGCTGCTCCTTCCCATGTAAGCTCTTCTGGGTGACATTGCTTAAACTTTTGCTAACTAAGCACCCTCTAGTGGAGGAATGTCATGTTTCATTACAAAATAAACATTTTTTTCTCTTTCTGCTTGTATATAGGTAGTCCTTGATTTACGACCACAATTGAGTCCAAAAATTCTCTTGCTTGCAAAGTGAGACATTTCTTAAATGAGTTTTGTCCCATGTTACGATCTTCCTTGCCACAGTTGTGAATTCCTGCAGTTCTTAAGTTATTAATAAAGGAGAATATTTGTAGCTCAGGATTGATATGACAATGATGTTACCTCATTTGGGTAATGAAACATCTGCAAGAAAACAAGCAAACTCAGAGAGCACCAAGGAACCCTCAATTGTTAAGTTGGTAACACGGTTGTTAAGTGAACCTGGCTTCCCCATTGACTTTGCTTGTCAGAAAGTTATAAAAGGTGCCCAGGACACTGCAATGTCATAAATATGAGTCGGTTTGCCAAGTGTCCAAATTTTTATCACATGACCATGGAGATGCCGCAATGGTTGTAAGTGTGAAAAACAATCATGTCACTTTTTTCAGTGCTTTTGTAACTTTGAACAGTCACTAAATGATCTGTTGTAAATCAAGGATTACGTGTATTTTTTAATTGTAGCTCTTCTATAGGGCAGAAAGAGAGGTAACCATTATTAACAAAATGTCTACAGTTTTTGTCAATATTTGTAATTGTAAAGTGTGTGTGTGTGTATGTGTGTGTATGTATGTATATATGCGAAAACCACTCACACCATAATCATGAAATCACCAGAACCATAAAGTCTACAAACTTGAAATTTGCCATGTATGTTCCACTTGGTTTCTAGGTTCTCACTAAAAAAGAATTTTTCGAAATAACCATCAGAGCATTAGTATTTCCTATATTATGATTAATACACTCTGATGCTAAGGAGTTCTACTCCCACTCCCCACCTGAAAAGAAATCTGTTCAAAATGCAAAACACAAACAGAGAAGAGGAGTCTCACTTTCAGTTTTACTTTCACAGCAGCAAGGCAGAGGGAGAGAAAGGGATAGGATATGGGAGACTTCTGTGGGCAAGGCTAAGGGAGAGAAGGGTATAGGATAGGAGAGGCCTCTGTGGGGCAAGGCTGAGGGGGAGAAGAGGATAGGATAGGGGAGGCTTCTGTGGGGCAAGGCTGAGGGAGAGAAGGGGAGAGGAGAGGCCGATCAAACCGACTCATTAATTTTCAAGTTTCGTAGCGAAACATGGGTATCCAGCTAGTATACATATATACACACATACGTTACATACTTTACAAACTTTTCATAAATATAATTTTTCACAGAAACTTTATAAATGAAATATCTGTAACATTTCTCCTATTTGGTCCTCAGAATTTTGTCCTAATAAATCTGCACAATATCAATTCAGCTTTTCTACAAATTAGATATTTATTCAGTGTTTCATATGACAAATTTGACACACATTCATGTATAATATAATCTGCATGGGATCTAACAGAAATCAGAGGAGTATTTCATTTGCTGTGATAAGTGTCCTACCTAAAAATTATTTAGTACAGAGTGTTGTGGCCTGTTGGCTGCCAGCAGAACTAGCAGCAGAGTCAGACGAGGGGGAGGGGAAACCTGGGACAGCTTTGCAGCCTTTGGAAGGCTCTGATGAGGAAACAGATGCAGAGCCGGGGCCTTCTGTCTGCCCCCAGATGGAGAGGCAGCTGTCTTCGGGGCCTGAGCTGAGTGAGGGGGAGGAACAGAAGGGGCCCATCCCAGATGCGTGTATATGTAGGGAGGAAAGGAGAGGAGAGCAACGGAAAGCAATAAGCTGGCTGTCAGAGAAAAGAGGACAAATTTATTTATTGTATTTATTTATTGGTTCAATTTATATGCCGCCCTTCTCCGGAGACTCACGGTGGCTTACAATGCGTTAAGCAATAGCCTTCATACTTTTGTATATACCTGCTTAGTAGGGCTTTCAGACCCCCCAAGCGGTGTTCTTTTTTATACAAAGTCAGCTGATTGCCCCCACAATCCGGGTCCCCATTTTACCTACCTCGAAAGGATGGAAGGCTGAGTCAACCTTGAGCCTGGTGAGATTCGAACTTGTAGTAATTGCAGGCAGCTGGTGTTACTTAATAGCACTTTAGTCTGCTGCGCCACCAAGGCTCTTGCCAGACGCTAGCCAGCCCCTCCCTGGCTGGGAAATAAATAGCAGGGGTTTAGGAGTGGCCGATTGTCACAGACAACCATCCATTTTCCAGTGGCCATTATTCAAGTTGGATTCCTTTGCTAGAACAAGGTTTGTCGGGCTAATGGCTCTGTATTGAAGGTGCCAAGGGAGTCTCCTTGCTGGGAACTAATAGGCTGGGTCAGAACCTAGAGCAAAATAAATATTCCACAGATTATTATCAAAACTACAATTTTATGTTATTATAATGAAATCCTAAAATAAAAATATTTTAATTATAGGTTTCAGTTTTCAAGGTGTATATAATTTTGAAGCTTTGTGGAGGAAATAAATTAAATGAAGAAATCTGCAATGGATAATTTAAAAGGCGAATGTGAAAAGAAAGAATTGAACCCCTTATATACCTTATCCCTTCCATGGCCCATAGTCTTTCCCTCAGATGCATTGTTAAGGGGGAAAAGTAGCCAGTTGAAGATTAATATTTATTAATTTGCACTATAATTTAATTTAGGCCTTAATTAGGCAAGAATACATGCCAGGATCCCACAGGTTGTCAGTTGCAGGTCCATAGTATGTTCTGCCAGTATGTAAATTGCTAGTAAATGCAACTGCTAATATCTATATATGTGTCTTATACGTGTATTGATTCTTTTGTACAGAAATATCATATTTTTCGGACTATAAGATGCTCTCGACTATAAGATGCACCTAGCTTTTGGGGAGGAAAACAAGAAAAAAAATCTGCCTCTGCCACCCAACAATTTGCCTCCTTGCAAACAGCTTGGTCAACTTCAGCAGAGCCTGATTTAGCATGAGCAGCTGATTGGTGGTTGGATCTGCCTCCCGGAATACCACTATCAGCTGTTCCAGGCTGCGGGGATCGCATCTTCCCATCACCACTGTCGCCGCCCATCACCACTGCTACCTATTGCTCCTTTGCGCACCCAATTTTAGGCCTCCGCATGCCCTATTTTAGGCCTATTCCAAGCGGCGGGGATAGGTGGTGGTGGCGATGGGCGGGTGGCGATCTCTGCAGCCTGGAACAGCTGATAGGAGGTATTCCAGGAGGCAGATCCAACCGCCTATCAGCTGTTCGTGCTAAATCAGGCTATGTTGAAGCTGACCAGGCTGTTTTTGCTGCAAGGAGGCAAATTGCTGGGAGGCAGAGGCCAAAGGGTGGGTGGGACTTTGGCAACATTCGCTGTATAAGATGTACAGACATTTCCACCCGCTTTTGGGGAGGGGAAGTGCATCTTATACACCGAAAAATACAGTACTTGTTTTCAGGAAAAAATAAAATGTGTATGTTGATTAAATATATAAAAATACATGGAATATAAAAATAACAAGAACCAGCTGTTGGATAAAAAATTTAATTGATTTAAAGTTTTAGAGTTCTTTAATCATAAAGTCTCAAAGCTCCTATAAATGATACAATGCTGGAGAAAAGACGTGGCTCTTAAAAAGTTGACTGTGCCTTGTAAAGCCAAAAAAAAAAAAAAAAAGCTCTATTTTTATAGAGAATAAGTTTCAACGTGGCACATTTGGGGAACAGTTCTTGCGACTTAGGTTGCTCTTTGCCATAAGAGGGCACTCATTACCCAGAAATTACTGAGTATTATTGGGAACAAATTGAACTCTAGAACAGTTGTCTATATTGACTAATGTGAAAGAAAAACCAAGCAACCCCAAACCCATGCCACCGTAGTAATAGCATTCTTCCTGCAGAAGCTATTTCGAAAGCTTATTTTCTGGCTGTTTCCAGGAAGCCTTGAAATATACTAATAAAGTTAGGGGGTTGCTTTTGACTGAGGGTTGGAGAAGGAAGATTCTATTTAGTTCAACTGTTGAATGAGTCTATCAGAAAAAATGAAGGAAAAAAAGGCTATATGTAGTCAACAAGTCGATGGTAACTAGTACATAGCTGTGTGAAATTTCATTTGTCCTTAATCAGATTGCTTTATCAAACACTATCTGAGAAAAAGCAAAAGGCTTCCAGCAACAACTTTTGCTGCTCTTGTAGAATAAATACATGTAGAATAAATATATGTTACTGGTGTCACCGTATCCCTCGACACCCGAAGTGGTAAAAAAGGAAGCAAATAGTGTTGCCATAGTTAATTTCTTCTTCCAGCTGCTCCTGACCAGAACACTGTATATATTTTGTTGAAAACTTTAGCGGGGCATTCTTAAAGCAGTGATGATAGAAACTAACAGTAGTAAAACCTTTCCAGTTTGTATTAGATGGAGGAGAAAATATTGTATATAAGGCTTGTAAAAAAATAGACTCTATAAGTATCTTCAAGACACATTTGAACCAAGGAAACTTGTCTTCAGGAACAGCATAAATTTAAAAAAAAAAGGTGAACGGAAGAACAAAATAATAAACCTAAAAGTTAGCATAAGTACATTGTCATCAAGAAAGTGATTCAGATTTTGGGTTCCACCCAGAGGTTCTGCAACCTTGTGGTAGAACATTCAATAGAAAATTCAACACATTAAAAATTCTCAGTGCTAGATAATTAAATTCTGTCTTACCTGTCATAATAAAACAATATGTTACTTAGATGTTTAATTTTCTGTAGTAGAAGGTCAAGTAAGTACAGAGACTTGTAAGAAAAAGGAAATTAATCTTTTATATAATGGTTATCTTCATGCCACCTTAATATAATCTTCCATTTTCTCAAATATTGAAGAGGCTTTTTTAAAAAATAGAATGAACAGGATTGAATTTTGGAAACTTCAAACTGTCAAACATTATTTAAATAAGATGCTTGCATCTTCAATATTTGATCTCATTGAGAATCCAACAGAAGAGGCTTCCGGTTTGGCTTCCGTCGCTGTCAGATGGTCCCTTTGCCTGTAAAGAGCCGCTTCACAGCTGAAAGGTGGCTCGAAAAACTCCATTTCCATAAGGAAATGTGAGATAGAGCAGGCAAGGGCAGGTAAAGCCCTCTGCGAAGTCCCCAGAGTTTTTCTTTTACTCTTGGGGACGAAGCAGGATGAGGCTCCCTACTTCCTTCGCCGCTGCTCCGGGCTTCGGGAGACCTCTGCCTTTTGCAGAGCCAGGCGACGAGACCAAGCCTCTCAACGAAAATCAACAGATGGTTTAATTAAAGAGGACGAGATTTGGACTTGGGACCCTAAATCACAAGTATTCTTAACGATTTTACAAGCGTTCTTAAGTGAAGGAAAAAAAAAGTTTAAAATGGCGACTGCTGAGGCTTGAGAAGAAGAAAGCCAAAAGCGAAAGTCCTTCCGTAACAAGCTACAAAGTAGCGGAATAAACAGTGCTGGCTAGAATCTAGAAGAAAAATATCTATTTTAAGTTTCTTTTTTCTTGGAGATTTGATATTGATCTTGTTTGGGGAGAAGTTTTCTTTCTTTAAAAAGAGTTTGTCTGTGTGGCAGGATGGCGTTAAAACTAATAAAGCCTGACAAACAAGCAGCGGGGGGGGGTGTTCCCCCATTTACAATTATGTGAACAAGTTTCGAGCTTACAGACTCAGCAGAATGGCTTCAATTTTAAAGAATTTGTCCTGGAGGAAATGGCAAGATATCACGAGACTGTGAACCAGAATTTTGAAAAATTTAGGCAGGAAATTAAAGAATTGATACAACTAAAGTATGATAATTTGCAATGAAAGATTGTAACAGTGACTAATGCTTTTTCAGAAATAGTTATAAAGATGGATACAAATATTAAATTATTAGTCTAAAATAGAGGAAGTTGATGATAAGATTTATAATTTGGATAATAAAATACAAAGAATTGAAAATGATTTGATAAATATTCAAGACAATAGTTTAGAAGTAAAGTCTAAAAAGGAAGCTGGTCACGAGACTTACAATGCAGAAGATATAAAGCAAGGGATTGAAAAAGAAGTTACAATGATGCAATACAGGCTCACGGAATTTGCGGTTAGAATGAGAGGGTTACAGGAACATAATAGAGATGATTTAAGAAAAATATCTGCTCAAGTTCTGGCCGGGATTTTAAAGGTTCATCCTGAGGAGGTATCTTGTAAGATTGACAAGGCCTATAGAGTAAATTCTTGGATTGCAAAGCAAAGGCAATTGCCTAGAGATGTGGTGATTTACTTTACAGATAAAGAAATAAGAAATGATATTGTGCAAAAATCATTTAATTCTACTCTACAATTGTATGGAAGAAAGATCTGGATATATAAAGAGTTGCTGCCCAAGATGTTAAAAGATAGAAAGAAATTTGGATTTTTGGTGACTGAGCTAAAGAAACAAAACATCTTATTCAGGTGGGACGTTCCAGTTGGCATAATATTGAGATATCAAGGAGAAAGATATCAACTAAATACTGTTGAAAAAGCGGAAGAATTTTACTACAAGGTTCTCAGAAAGCAAAATCAACAAGAGATAGAAATTCAGGATAAGCAGAAGGAGGTGGAAGTAATGGGAAAACAACAAGTTACAGAGGTCTTTGTAGATGAGCTGCTTCTGGATTCTCCTTCAGAGGTCTCAGCTGGACTATTTATAAATACAAGAGAGGCGGCTCTGGATTCTAATGTGATGACTTATCAAGTTACAGACCAGCATGGAAATCAATCAGTTGATATACAACTCATAGAACCAGAATGGAGATTTAATCCACAAAAGCAAAACCAACAAGATCAAGTTATAGATCAGCATGAAAACCAAACAGTTGATATACAATTTATAGAAAGGAAATCAGGATGGAGATCTAACCCACAAAAAGTCAAGAAAAGAAGAAACAGGTCTCACAAAAACAAAAACTTTTAAACCAAACAACAGTGTAATGCCAGTTATCTAAGAGATGATTGAATATATGAAAAGATAGCTGAGGCAAAGTATTGGTTTATATTATCATGAGGAGAGTGACAGACCTCTGCAGTGCTGTACTTTTGGGATGTGAAAAGGGCCTTAAACTGAATGGATTGGAACTATCTTTTTTTTTGGATTCTTTAATAAATGTACTACGTTTATGCTGAGCTACAAGGCAAGAGAGTTATGGGATTGGGGCACGCAGATGATCTGGTTGTTACCCTATTACGGTGGTTGGAATTAATAATTTGGATGAAAGACACTACTATAGACACTATATGGAATACAAATATAAAGTCACTCAGGTGGTTGCTTTTTTTTTTGTTTGTTTTTTTTAAAGAAGATATTTGCTATTGATGGGGGCAGATGGTAATTGAAGATACCGAACATACTGTTGGAATTAGGATGTGATGTTACCCTAACATGGGTGATGGAGTTAACAATCCAGCTGACAGACATTACAGAAGATATCATATGGATTACAAGCTTAAAGTCTTTTTAAGAGGATTTTATTTACATAAGGGAATACTTTTTAGTGGTGTGGGCAGAAGAATAAAGATATTAAGAATTATTAAGTATGGTAGTCTTGTAGGAAAGTGGGTGGAGACAGGTTAGCTTATTGATTGTTTAGTTTAAGAAAAGGGATAGTATCTTTAGATATGAATATATGTAAAAGATTTGAGTTAAGAGATATATCTATGGGGGTGGAGGAAATGGGCAGAGTATGAGTTGAATAAATGTTAAATTAAGATTTATTATATAGTCTTATAGTGGAAGGTTGCTTTGAAATGTTATATTAATATACATAAAAGATTTGATTTAAGAGATACATGCATGGGGGGGAGAAAAGGGGTAGATTATGAGCAGAAATTGCTAAACTGGGAGATATAATAATATTATTATGCTAAATTAGGAGTTATTATATAATGTTATAGTAGAATGTTATTTTGAAATGTATAGTATAAGGGGGATATAATAATATTATTAGAAAGAAAGGGTCAGCACATGGGAGATGGAGTAAGGGGATGGTAAAGTATTATATAATCTGTTATGAATTTGGGTTTTATTTTGAAGAAGCCACAGGGGGAGGGGAGGGGGAGGGGAGGGGGAGGGGGGTTAGGGAGGAGGGGGGAAAAAAGGGGGGGAAAATTTGTATTTGAAAAACATTTTCAATAAAAAAAAGAGAATCCAACAGAAGATATTGTGTGTGTGTGTGTGTGTGTGTCTGTGTGTGTGTGTGTGTGTGTGTGTGTGTGTGTGTGTTGTCATCAAACTTATTGTCCGACTTCACTTGATGTAACATTGAATCTCTATTCTACAAAACCTGAAACAAATTAAAAAATTAGCTAGCAGCAGAAGCTTCAGAGTCCTGATATGGTTAGCTGAATTGCTTTATTACAGACAAGTGTGCTATTCAAAATATATGTAAAGACACTTTTCTGGCTTTGTACTTATCTAAATCTGTAAAAGTAATATTTACTTCTTTCTTTAACAATAATGGCATTCAAGGTAAATAACAGTAATAAAAGACATTATTAAGCATGATTACATCAGAACTAAAATTTACAAATACAGTATAATTCTTATTTTTAAAAGAACCCTGAGAAATGGAATTGACTACATTTAATGTGCTATGTTTATTTATGTGTCAATTTTATCTTCCTCTAAAATAGATAGATTTTATTCTTGGTACTCTGTCCCATACCTGGTTTTTCATGTCTTCCAACAGTGCACTTATGATCACCATAACTGAGTCCATTCCTCTTGCTACTGATCATCCTCATTTTTTCTTTGTTTCTGCTTTCACCAGCATTAGTTTATTTTGGGTGTGTGTTAAATTTATATCTCTATTTTCCCCCAAGAATTCAAGGTGACTTAAAAGGAGATCTCAATTTTATTCCCACAACAACAATCCTGTGTGGTGGATTGAGCTGAGAGAAAGTAGTGACTGACCTACTGTCATGAAGCAAATTTCCATGGCTAAGGATCAGTTTGAATTTAGGTGTCTCAAGTTTGCTTTTGGTTTTGTAATAGCAAGAGCACTTAAACTTGTATACCGCTTCACAGTTCTTTACATCCCTTTAAGCCCCCAACAATCTGGGGCCTCATTTTACTGACCTCGGAAGGATGGAAGGCTGAATCAACCTTTTGCTGGTGAGAATTGAATTGCTGGCAGACAACAGAATTAGTCTGCAATACTGCATTCTAACCACTGTGCCACCACCGCTTCTATCCCCTACTGACTGTCAGTAAAACCCACTGAGATCTTTTTGATTGTTCTGTGGTCTTAAATGGGCATAACTGTAGTTCCAAAAACAACAACAACCTACTTACCAAACAACTACAGGATTAAATCTTTGAATATCAAACCAAATGTGAATCTGTATCTATGAATTTAAAAAAAAATTAACCCTCAAAATTTAGAGGGTTTTTTTTGGGGAGGAGGGGAAGATAACAAGTCGTTGTTATCATGTCTATACATGGTTTGTTTTTAAAACTCAGAGTATGGCTTCAGCACCTACCCTGGTACATGAATCTTCAAACTCTCTTTATTTTCTGCCTAGGCAAATTAATGAAAAAAAGGCTATTTACATTAACTTACAGAAAAGGAAATTATAGTTGGCCCCCTGAAGTAGCTTATAGTGGAGTTCTCACTGTTGATAAAAATTCTTATCTGTAGAAATATCAGAAGCAATTAAAAACCAAAGCCAGAATACTGTAATAAGCTAAAGCATTATTTATCAATTTACAAGTAAAATAACTAGTACATGAAATCAGAGTGGCTTATATCAAGTAAATTTTAAAATAAAATAATACCCAAATCTAACAAAGTAGACCTACCAAGTCAGTCCAGGTCCAATGTCTGCATTAAAAGCCTGTTGGAATAATAACAGTTTTTAAAGCCCTATGACAAGTGAGTGAAATTGGGGGCACCAGAATCTCAGAGCCATGGTTTTCCATGACACAAGGATTGTAACCAAGAAGGTGTAACTCCTGGCTCCATTTTTTTTCTCTTCAGAAGAGTGAGAACTCATATGGTAGCATAGCACTTGGGATATATGCACTGGCCAAGCCAAATCTGAATGGAAAAGATGATCCTGTAACTTTCAGGTTGCCATTTAGAGCTTTACAGGTAATGAGCATTGGCTACTAGTGCAATGGCTGAAGAATAACTTTTCTAAATGTTCTCCTCCATGGTAGGTCATTGCATTTTTGACCAGTTGCAGCAACTAAACCATTTCCAAGGACAAACACTCTATAGATACATTGCAGTGGTCCATATCTGAGATGAGGACATGAGTCACAGTGTTTCTGAACTAGGTTTCTCTAACTAAAATACCCATGAGATTCTAACGTGGTTTTCCATACGAAGGATGGGGAATAAAACCTCCGTGGACTTATTGTTTGGCAATATCTGCTTATCTCTTGGAATAAGAGGTGAACAATATGTCATCTATTCATATGAGCAATGAAGTCAGTCCTGGAAGTCTTCCTCCTAAGAGTCTGACAACAATTGTGGAATGGATCTGACCCTTTCTTGCAAATGTTTGAGTTGTAAGACAGAAAGGATTTAGTAGTTGACATGTATTTGTCTAGGTGCCTGGCAGCTGGAAGGGCACAGAGATGTCTTCATGACAGCTGTCTTGTTCCATACTGTTCAATGCTTGTTTAATATGAAGCAACATTCACCCTTTCTATGTCTTTTGTGTCTGAAATAAAATTTAACTCCCAACATTTCTTCTTTCATTGTGTGAGTTTCTTTTGTAGCTTTTATTTCCATAAATGTATCTCTCTCTTAGTATAGAGAAGTTAGGTTCAGACAATTCTTAAGCTATACTTTGGGGGATGTTAAGGAAAGGGGAAGAATCCATAATGTTACTTGTCGCAACTTTAGCCATTGGAATGCTAAATTAAAATGAAATGGTTTTAAATTCTAAAGTCTTAGAAGCTACAAAATAAATAGAAATGACAATTCTGATCATTTGTATCATGATAGCATGATTTCAGGCGGTGGCAGCTAAACAATAAAAATGTTCAGAGCAATTGAGAAGATAAATTCAAGATATGAAACTGTTCATCATTCAATATATATGTTTAAAAGTGCCTAGCCTAACAAAACAGAATTTAGTGGCATTTTGCTGCCAACCTGCTTTAAAATTATACAGATATAAATAATACTGTAGAATTAATATTTCCTCGAATGCTATAAAGTTATAGAGGAATAACCTGGGGGAGGGAAAGGAAGAGATGCTGCCCTAGGGAACAGTCAGATAAGAGAAGTCAGAGCCTACAGCTACATACTGGGTTGAGGAAGAGGCCTGGAAGGGACTTCCCCTATGGTTTCTGGCTGTAAAGGAGATGTGTACTTTCAGACTTGTAAGATTTTGTTGATATAGCCTTACAATAAAATAGGATTATCTCGTTTACGGGTGTTACCTGTCTGGTCTATCTGGACAAGTAATCTCTAAAAATTATATTATTGAGTTAAAGATACATTTACATTTTAAAGATACATTTTATTTCTATTGTACAGATCTCTTAACTTAGACTTTACAGTATGACACAGAGACTCCTGCTTCCTTTATTTGTAAAATAAAATAGCAACAAAACCATTGGTGATGGGGGGGGAAAGCTGGATAAATATTACATTTTTAAACATTAAAGATGGGAAACAGGACTAAAAAAAATCTTCCAAAGGTTGCACAGAAAATACCATTTGGAGAAGATTAGCTTACTTAAACATGTTCTCATAGCAGCAAAACTTGCTACATGGATGTAAATGGCTTGAACAAAATAAAGTAATAAGAAAGAAAAAAGCAAGTAGAATCCAGTAAGAAAGGAGTAAAGGTAAGTTGGAATTTAGAAGAAGGGCTAACATCTGTACGGTTTTGTTGTATTCATGCCAACCAGTTGTACACCAGACTCTGAATGTCTTGGCTTCTTCCTCAGGACTCAGAGGTACAGGTTGCAAGAGAGTGAATTTTGGTTAAACATTACAAGAGATTTGGTAGTAAAACCTATTCAGCAGTAGAGCTAATTACCTACAGGAGCTCTCAGTTTCTTGATGATTTTTACAAGAGGCTGGGCCATTAGATATCCTTGACGGAGCAAGGGATTGGACTAGGTGGCTTCCTGCCTTTTAGGATTGTACCTTGGTAGTTTTTGCTACTACTAACTTTCCTGAAGTCCTTCCTCTAATCCCAGTGTGTGTATAATGGGAAAAAGGAATAACTTTGAGAAACCAAAATAAGTCAGTTAGAAGAAATTTGAATCTGGGCCAGATTTATAACTCGAGTAAGCATCTCAGACAATACTAGGGAGAATTATATTATTTTCACAAGATTCTTTTACTATAATTTTATAATAAAGATAACATTAGCTTGTGTGACTTGAATTTCCTAGACCAGCCCACCTTGGAGTGCTGATGGTGTGTGAGAGAGACCACAATTAATGCTAACTTACTAGCAATTAAAATTGGAATTAAAAATTACATGAAACGATTTCTATTGTTTCATAGATACGTCATTAGAGGATTTGGGTGGGTGGGTGGGATGGGGATAGATCAATCTCATAAGAAGTAAATAAAACTTTATTTTTTTAGAAAATGAAAACACTTAAGAAAAAAGTCTAAATATTTTTTTTAGTGAGACATTCAACTAGTTCTACAAAAGTAGAATATTCTTGAAACAGCTGTCCTTCCTGTTTCAATTTCCATGAAAATTGTCTTTTTCTGGAAGGTCCAGTTTAGTAGAGCGAGATGGATGAGATTGCTTCTAGATCACTTTTTGCATCCTTAGATTTCTGAGTTCATCCTAAAGGACTAACACGTTTTTCTGTCCAAGATTGGAAGAGTTCCTTAGTGACTATAGTAGAAGGAATAGTTATCACTCATGAAGACTGATTTAGACTCAGATGAAGGCTGGATGGCTGTGAATGTGGGAGTTTGCAAGCTTCATATTCCCTTCAGTGTTAAAATGCTGCAGCTTCTTTTAATGTTGCCTCCTACTGGAGCCCACCATCCATCAATGCTGTATCAATGATGTTTTTTTAAATGTCATTGTACTTGATTTTCACCAATTGAGGTTGTCCAACGAAAATGTATAATGCCTTCCATATTGCTAGTATATTGCCATATGTATTTCATCCACACAATTATATATTCCTCAAAGTTCTAGATTAAACTTCCCACCTGATGTTACTGCTGCTAAAGCAGCTGTTGTCCATCAGTTCTTAACCTCCTGGCAACATTAGTTATTAGGTCATAACACTGTTTTGGAATATATGTAGCACTTAGTCAAGTCAGTAACATTTCCAACATATTACTGTTGTTAAATACTGTTAGTATTGCCATTAATTATTCATGACTGATTATTTAACAAAACTAATATTTTGGCTTAGTATTAAAAAGACTAATACTAATTTAGTATTAAAAATCTAATCCACAACATGATGGATGTGTCTAACATAATGATTTTCAACCTTAGCAACTTTAAGATGAATGGACTTCAACTCCCAGAATTCTCCAGCTATGTAAACATTGCTAAGGTTGAGAAACACTGGACAAGTAACTGAGAAACAAAATTATCTATATAATTAAGTATCCCATACTATATTTTCTTATTTTTTTCCGACTCAAAACATCCATATTTATTCAAATCTTTTTTCCTTCTTAGGGAAATAGTTTTTCACTAAGTATTATGAATGGGTTGATGATCAGTTGTATTGCTCTAACAGTAATTTATCAAACTTTTCTCTGCTTATCAAGAAGATCAGTTAACAGTTTTCTGGATTTGGATTTGAGAACTCCCCATTTGTATCCCAGCAGAACCAGTCTACTATTTAATCCAAACTATTCCAGCTGTCACCGTATCCTGTCTGGCAGCTTCTTGGCTAATATCTTGGACTCCTCTTAATTAGCTGGACTTGCAAAGACATAATTCTTTTTTTTAATCATGCAGCATAGCAGAACATTATGTAAAAGACAAGTTGTAGTTTCTTTTATTGTCACAGCTTCTACTATATTTCAGGGATATAGGGCAGTTTTTGATGTACAGAAAGAATTGTGTTTTTTTTTAATTTCTAGAACCACTTAGTTAGATCAGACTAACTGGAGCTGAATTATGAAAAATGGGAAAGTCCTATACAATAATTGAGTGATTTCTTTTATTATTCCCATTTTGATATCTTTCTGATTGAATCCGGTGCCCTATCGTACATACCACCCAAGCTCTTTTTCACAGATGAGAAGTCACATTTCTGCTCATAAAGAGTATTTCCTTACATGTTTTGGTTCTGTTTCACAAGTGTTTGCTTCAAAGAGATACTCTTTTCTTGAAGAAGAAAAATGAAGAGACTTTTTGCTGGCACATGGATAAACATAGAATGAGGCAATACACCAACTCCCCATACCTATTTTGGTGACTTACCTATAGAACATTAATAATGATTTGGTTGTTCTTGGATGAAACAAGCTAGAATTTTTCTCTGCTCATAAAAGAGATCTTATTCTTCGTACAGATCACATCTTTTTGAAAACTTGTATTTGTTTAAAATATAACCTGTTCCTTTTTAGTTGGAAAGTGTTTCTAATTCCACAAATCATTTTGTTATGCTGCTTTAGGGTGAAATGAGTGGGTTTTTATTTCATAGAGGGTGGCCTATAATACTAATGTTATGGGCATCAGAACAGTTTTTCCTTTGTGGCTAATATTAATTGCATGCTGGATTGTGTGATTCAAAAAAGATATAATTAGAGGATAACAGTTCTTTCTAACCAAGGTCAAAGGCTCTTTTCTCTCAGTGCCTGCGATAAAAGAACAGAATAATCTGACAGTCTGAATCAAACCTGAGCAGATGCCGTATTGCTATTTACCAAAAAGGGTCTTATGACCTGTATCTTCTCCCTTCCTTTTCAACAGTACATCCAATCATAAGTAAATGACTTTATAGTTTCTGCCATTACCCACACAGAAGATAGCTGTTTTGTTCTTGGTTCAGTTTTATCTGATTTTAACTCTTTGAGACCTGTGCTAGAACTAACTGCTTTTTGTTGTCAGAAGCCCTGTTTCTGATATTTGACAGAATTATTCAAAAGGATGGTGGTTGCTTTCAGGAGCATTATAATAGCAAACTCAAATGTGACAGCCAGGTTATATTGTCTAGCCATCTTTTGTTTCTTTTCCTTAGTAGCATATAAGTTTGAGACACTTCACTTATTTACAGATAACGAGTGGGATAATGAGTGCTTTGTTGCATCCCACATTTAAACATTTTAATGTCCTAAATGTTCAGTTGCTTATTCTGAACAGATATTTCTTCAGAACTGCACTTCAGTTACATTTTCCTATCAGCCATATTTTTTGATGAAAAAGAAAATAATCTTCGCTGCCCACCCCCTTACACTTTTTCCTCAAACAATGTGGAATTTGGTTGTGCAAGTGTTACAGTTACATGGTGGATTTCTGGGATACAATTGATTAAAAGTAGCACAACTCCTCTTTCATATCTTGCTGCATTTATATATTTGAAAAGTGAACATATTATTAGTATTGCATTTAAATGATTGAGAGCTTATGCTTTTCTTTTCCAATAGCAAACTATTTATATTTTTTTGAATAGTAAATTAAAAATTGTAGTTGATAGGCAGAATTATATTCACATATGTATAAAAAGGGAATGAAAGTAGATACTTTATGTAAGTAGAAAGCCAGAAGAATTGGAATACAGTTAAAAATTACACATATTAGGAACAGAAATAATGTTTTAAAAAGTGCTTTCAAACTTCTTTCTCAAAATGAAAACACATATTTCTGGCTTAGAGTCCAAAACCTTGCACGGGCCTTAGTAGAGAGACAAACTTGGAGCTACTGTTTAAGTCATACCCCACATTAGCCAAAAATGGCTGATGTCAAAAAGCTAAACAGGATTATGACTGGTTTATACTTGGACAAGAGACCACTAGAAAATAACAGGGCTTCAGATTACACTACCAAGTTGAAAAAAATGTCTAAGGAGAAAGCTATAGTAAAACGCTTCTATATTGTCATGGTGAAAACTACATGGACATGTCTGGAACTCAACTTGAAGGAGAGTTTATCTTTGAACTGGACTTTATCAAAGACAGAAATGGTGTTAGATAGCTCTAAATATTCTCCTTAATGTAAACAGGTAGGCTTGCTGGAAGAAAGAATCCAATAATCATCAATTTTCTATATAAAACCAGCTGTCAAAAATCAAATCTATCTTCTTTCCTTTCCTTTCCTTTCCTTTCCTTTCCTTTCCTTTCCTTTCCTTTCCTTTCCTTTCCTTTCCTTTTCCTTTTCCTTTTCCTTTTCCTTTTCCTTTTCCTTGATAGGAAGTAGAGAAGATAGATAGTCTTTATAGAGGCAAAATTGGAGATTAATATGTGCTACCGGTATTAGAAGAAAAATATTGGTAGAACTCAATCATGATAAGATTATTTAGTAGTAAGAAGACAAGCATCCTTCCTTGTCTGAAAAATATGTAACTCCAAAATAGGAAAATAATAATAATAATAAGAAGAAGAAAATAATAATTTCTTATTGCCACATAGATTTTGCTATAAAATGCTTAAATTCAAATTTTTCCAAGTCATATAAAAAAAGCAGTAGTTTTGTTTGCTATGAGAAAAATCCCACATGATATATTTTACTTCTTAACTGAAGTGGTATTGTTCAGAATTGTGTGACTTCATTCTGTTGAATATATGCAACGTCTAATATGCAGAACTTGAATTCCATTATTTTGATTTTTTTCCCCTGCCTATGATTCAGTGTTAACTCCTGCAACTGCCTGGACTGAGAGAGAGTGACTGGTTTCATTTCCAAGGCAGGATTGAAATTTGGTTTCTGTCCCAGCACCTTAACCACTACACCAAACTGGCTCTCTAATTTGACAATCTCAAACCTAAATCTTGTGTCCTTTGTTGTTTTGTTTTCTAAGAAATTTTGTAATAAAAATGATTTGTTGTAATTCCTCATGGATCTGGAAATAAGAAATATTATAATGAATTTGATTTAAATGTGAGTTCAGGGAAAACTGTTTATTTGTATTCCTGTACATGATTCTTAATGAGGAATTAATCCTTGATCATAATGAAATTGCAATATGTTCTCTCTACTGAAATTGTACTTTTTCTCTATAATTTTTCTTGCTGGTAATATATATATATATATTATATATTATATATATATTATATAATATATATAATCGGTATATTGTATAATGTAACAACTTCAAGATAAATAATATGCATGTTCTGAAATTTAAATAGAGTCTGGATAATTGAATCCAAAAGTAGTTTTTCTTATAGGGACCATTACTTTCAAAGTGGTAATAAATTCTTCATGCTTTGGTCCAACTACAATAGAGTACGGTTAGTCCTCAATTTATAAACATTTGTTTAGTGACCGTTTGAAGTTACAACAGCTTGTGGTCGTTTTTCACATTTACAACAGTTAACAACATCACCACAATCACATGATCAAAATTGGTATGCTTGGCAACTGGCATGTGTTTATGATGGGTTGCAGTGTTCTGGGGGTCATGTAATCATTTGTTGCAACCTTCTGACAAGCAAATTCAACGTGGAAGCCAGATTCACTTAACAACCGTGCTACTAACTTAACAACTGCAGTGATTCACTTAACAATTATGGCAAGAAAGGTCGTAAACTCACTTAACTGTCTTGCTTAGCAGTGGAAATTTTGGGCTCAATTGTGGTCGTATGTCAAGGAATATGTGTAAAGGTGGCACTGAAACACCAGGCACTACCTGAAAGAAGATCCTCCAGTGTTTCTCAACCTTGGAAGCTTGAAGATGGGTGGACTTCAACTCCCAGAAGTTGCTGGGTTGCGTTGCTGGCTGGGGGATTCTGGGAGTTGAAGTCCACCCATCTTCAAGCTTCCAAGGTTGAGAAACATTGTTCTAGAATGATCTTCATAAGAAGTCACACCTTGTTTGTAAATGAAAGCTTCCCTTGGTGAGATGCCTCCCATTTTTATTACTTTCATTTAATGTAAAGTTGGACCCACATAGTTTGCTGTATTATAATATTCTGTATTGGTAGCACACTGTCCTACCATCTCTGGGATTAGTGTCCTTGACCATTATGACACTACTTCCTGCCTTGCTATTCCTTTTCTGTTTATTTAAAAGGAACTTTGGGACTGATAATTTTTTAAGAAAATGTATCACATTGAAAAGCATCTTGTCTAGTTTGGTTCACAAATCATATTAAATTTATTTATTTATTTACTAAATTTATATGCCACCCAACTTGCCTAGCGGCATTTTTTTTTATTAAGACATAAGGTCATTTATTTCTTTTTGCTTATCGTGCTGTTTGACTCCAGCTATTATGGTTTGTAAACACACATGTAGTGAGTGAAGCTAACCAATTATTTATTCCAGAAATCATAATGAAGCATTATAGCATAGCACAGTATTTGAACTGGGTCATCTTTTCTCATATTAGTATTCTGTTACATCATACAGGCAAATTCTTGCTGCTCTAAAGAAGGACTTTGGTCAAATACTAAGTGCTTAGATTCTGCACTGTTTTGCTCTAATATTACTTTTCTACAATCCTATAAGATTTACAGTTGGGAATAAGAAAAAGGTACATAGATATCAGGAAATATATACTTAAATATCCTCAGACATTATTATTTTGGTTGTTCTTTCTCTCTTTGTTATGAAGTTCCTGGGTCCCCTGGATTCCTGAATGTCAAAAAATACAAAATCTCCCATAGCACAAAAGAAGCAAAGCTTAAGTCCTGAATGAAAAGCAAGAAGTAAGGAGACAGTTTCTAATTCTATGCAAGTTAAAAAGACTAATAAGGTTGTTATGATGCTCAAAAATAATTGTTGGCACAGTTTATGTTGTTCTTTGGGCTCTCTGCTCTAGTTTCAGTAAAGGATTGATCATAGAATGAAAATGGAATTAATTACTGCTTTATTTTAAAAATCACTTGTCTGTGGAAAGATTGCTTTCCCTCAACTAAATATAGATTTGCACTGTTGGCATTCAGAGATTTTTTTCATTGCTAATCCTTGGATTACATGAATTGTGCTTAAACTAGCTACCTAGAAAACTGGGTATAAGGCAGAAGCAATAAGATGCACTGTACTGAGCCTCAGAATCAAACGTGCCTCTTTCTCAAGAGGGAAGCAAACCTGTTTTCCCAGTTTGCTGGAGCACTAGTTGGAAATGGAATTTATGAGATAAGGTGACACTTATCCTTTGGGCAGTGAGGACGGGGCCTGTAGGATCTTGTTTTCCAGACCTGCTCTACAGTTCAAGAATATTTCCTTTGGGAAATTGCCTCTGATGGTGCTGCTATTGAAATTGTTGGTTAGGATATGAATTCATATGCTGTTACAAGAGGTATCCCTGTCTTTTTGGTAAGCATGACTCTTGGAACCTGGTGCTTCCTGAAGAATTTACTACCACATCTGCTAGTTTCTCAAAAAAGACTAGCACAAAGTAGAAACTGCATCTCCCCCCCCCTCTCTCTTTTTTTTTTATTGGCAGTAGGGACCTAGTATTACTCCTCTAACCCCCAGCATATTTTACTAACTGTCCTCTTGGTTCTGGCAGTCCTCTGCCTTTCTCTGTACCTTAATCCACTAAGCACTCTATTTACAAATACATATTAAGGACTAGGTAAAGAGATTTGGTAAACTGACTAATGCTGTTGATGGCTATAGGCTTTGCTAGGGTTTGGCAAGACTGGTAAATGATGTTCTCAGTGTTCTTTCATGATTGTTGTACAGAAAAGCAAATTTGGAAAGTATTGAAAAGAAGCTTTTGCTTTTCTATCCTGAAAGAGACAGGTTTCCATTCACCTTAAAAGAAGCTTTATTTTAATCATGCTATAGCTTTAGGAATTAGCTTGTGTTTATTGCTGACTCCACCCTGCCGTGCCTGTTGCAAGAATCTGAAGAAGCAATTGTGTTTTTAGAAGCAGAATGACGAGAAATTCCCCAGAGGCAAATGGAGAGTGTGAGCTCTAAGTACACCAATAGAGACGCGCGCGCAGACACACACAAGGGTTGGGAACTCCCAAAGATAGAGAACGAGAAAAAGAGAAAGAGTGGAAGTGTAAACAGGAGAGCCAAACAAAGTGGGAGGTGGGGAAAGAGAGACCATCTTTAACTGTTTAATTTCTATCTTCCCTTCCACGTTTTTGGTAATCATTTTTTAGTCTGGTCTAAATCATTCTGATCATTCTGGGATCAACTCCATCAGAATCTGGGCTGGAATTGCCCAAACTGACATGATGTACCTCTGGGTGAGTAGAGATTTGTACGAGCCAACACGCTTTGAACAGAGAAGGTGTGGAGAGTTTCTCTCTAAAAGTATACAGCTGCTTCTTTTGAACTGTATTCTTTTCAGGATTTCCAATGTACTCGAAAGTTGCCCTTTTGTAAACATATAAAGCCATGCCATTGAATATTAACTCGTTATTCAATTTTTAAAATTTTGTTTCCTGAGACTACACCAGAGAGAGTGCTGTAGTCAGTTTAGAAGCTGTCATTTCCTGATTGCCTGTAGGTAGGAAAAAGAATTCTCTTTTTCTCAAAGGTGTCAGGTAATAAACTCATTATTCTGTGATGGCTATTGTGATATGACTGGAGGACACAACTACAGGAAGGGGAAGGAAATAATCAAGGTGGTGTAATTGTGTATACGAAGGCATCTGTCTAATACTTTGCTAAGATTGTCAGAAATAGGTCAGGCAAGGGGTAAGCTTTCTTCAGTGACAGATACTGAGGTTGAGTTACATATACACCTCAAATTGTGGAAAAACTGGAAAGCTTTTGATGTGAGATTGTTTTTGTTACGAACTGCTACTTTATGTTAAAACCAATGTAATCTACAGGCTTGGAAATATTCTAATGTTTATATCTGTGTTGTGGAGAAGTTCATCTACTAATTTCTGAAGTTTTAATGAAGTGGAACGCAAGACAAACCCTACTTTATCAAACATGGTTACAGTTATGAACCATAGAATTTTAAAAGTTTTAAGTAAAAAAATTAAGTAAAAATGTAAGTCGAAATATATTTTACAATAGTATTTGGGATATTTTGAATACATAATGAG
The DNA here is from genome assembly GCA_022577455.1 of Arizona elegans. Lineage (NCBI taxonomy): Eukaryota > Metazoa > Chordata > Lepidosauria > Squamata > Colubridae > Arizona > Arizona elegans. The sequence goes on from JAKOOJ010000007.1 coordinate 63,125,603, forward strand.
TTAAATATGCAGAAAAATAAATATCTAATTAGCTAATTCTGTTCATTAATGCATTTTTTTTCTAGACAAATGAAATAGATATGTTTTTTCATGGAAGGGATATGTGAAAGATAAGCATGCCCTGCAGACACCCTTTTGTTTTAGTTTTTTTAAAAAAACTATATTGAACCTTCTTTCTCTCAAAATTTATATGGGCACGTAAAATATTATATGCATTAATTATGCAATCTAAATTATACTATAACAGATAATATTTTTTTTTCATATTTTCAAACCACTCTTTGTGGTTTCCACTACATTTCATTATGTCTTTTTCCATCTTTATTAATACTTTACTGTTACTTCCAGATTTGCTTGGGAATTGTTTAGGGAATTTATTTTCTTTGACTAGCATGATAATTTTATTATACTAAAATCTGGTTTTACAATTCTCCTTAACTTGCTGTTAATCTATCTATCTATCTATCTATCTATCTATCTATCTATCTATCTATCTCCCACTTTTATTGTTTTTACAAATAACTCATGGCATCAAACATATCCAACACACCACCTTCCTCCTATTTTCCCCACAACGACATCCCTGGGGTGGTGGTGAATTGGGCTGAGAGAGAGTGACTGCCCAAGGTCACCCAGTTGGCTTTCATAGCGAAAGTGAGACTAGAACTCACAGTCTCCCAGTTTAATTTTAATTTCTTAAAACTTGTACCCAAAGAAGAAGAAAGTTTCAGCAGCACTGGAATTTGATTTGCCTTTTTTGTTTTCATCTATTGTGATTGTACCAGTTTGTAGCCAGTGTTTCAAATCTGGAAAAATATCCTCATTGCATAAATATTCATTGAACCTAATGAAAACAATCTAATCCACAAATACTGCAGGATGTCTCTATTTAGGGTTTATATGATATATTGTATTTAATATTGTGCAGCTGAAAAATTATGTAGGAAAATCACAATTTGTGATATCACTTAGAATGATTCCCTTATTTAGGGATGCTGATGGTATGGAGGTTTTTTTCATTATGAATGCCTGCTGAAGCCCCTTAAGCACCCATTTTCCTCTGCCTGTTTGCCTTTGCAAATGTGATTCTCATGTATGTTTTCTCTGGTGGAAATCCACTTCTAGGTGGATTTGATTGCAGCTGAGTTCCTTTCATAATTCCCATACAGCTCAATGGGATTTATTCCTAGGTAGGTGTGCACACTGCACAAGATGTCACCTTACTGATTACTTAGAGCTGCACATACATACATGCAGGTATGGTTTGCAAGATGGAAAATGAAGAGGAAGAGAGAGACTCACCTTGGTTGCTCTTATACTGCTTTGTTAGAAACTCTTTGAAAGTTAACAGTTAAAGTGGAAAATAAAAATGTGAAATACATGTGAATTAACTGAGGGAATTCTCAAGGAAGTATTTAAACGATTTGTACTGAATTCCTAATGGTATGTTGAAATGTGGAATTTAAATGAATGCCATAAAACTTGGACAGCGAGACAAGAGTGTATATATATCAGATTTTTAAAATTTTTCAGTAAATTATTGGAGCCTACATGAAAGAGAAACGAAATTGATCATGTGTTCTCAGATTTAGAGAAAGCATATGATAAGGTGAATTGGTTTGAATTATGGAACATTTTGAATGATTTTTTCTTTTTCTTTTCTATTTTCCTCTTGGTTTTAAAGTAAGATTTTTATAGGCAAGTGTATATATGGAGAGGTGAAATAAAGATGTATTGCTTGACAACATGAATGTGTATGTACTTTTTATGCAGACAATGCAAGAACTAGAATTATTTGCAGTGAATGTTAATTTGTATAATATAGCAAGAAACATTAAAGTGAAAGTGTTGAAGATGGTAATTCTGTTTGTAGGGAAAATAAAGCAATATAAATGGTAAAAAATTCAGAGCAAATATATGAATGGTAGAATGCTTAATGCTGATGATGCTTTACTAAAGATCAAAAAAGTGATGGAAAGCAATTTAAAGATTTACAAGTGGTGGTAAAAAGATAGTGAGTTTATTGTAATGGATGAATGTTTGCTGAAGAATTAATGACTTCCATGGGAACTATGAGTTTCTTCTCCCAGATAATCTCTGTTGAAGTAATTTCTTTTCTATTTTTTTTAGACAAGTTTTATTAAAACTTACATATTTTATGAACAGTGTTGACCAGATCACATCTTATATATCTTATACATAATCAAAATGATCATTATAATATACCTTAATCTTCCCATTTTTACCAGTATTCATCTCTTTTGTGTAATCCTTTATCACAAATTTATCATTTTTCTCCATAACTTATTATTTCAACTTCTGCCACATTAATTCCCCCCCTCACCCAATATTTTTATCATTTTCAATTTATATTTGAATAACATCACTTTACACCTTATATTTCTTCTCAATTACAATTGCTCCTTTTGTTTACAATCTTTCTTCATTTTCGGAAGTGTCTCTCTTAATTCCTTCTTCCCAATCATTAACAGTAAAACATTCATCTTAATTTGCATTGTTATCAAAATTAATGATATTATTAAATTACTTATTTTCACCTTTCCATCTGCTGTGGTTTATCACAAACATGTTCTATTTCTTCTTCTTTGTAAAAATAATCACTTTCATGATTTCAACATTGTTATTATCTATACAATTAGCATTTTAAATGTTCATTTTAATTTACATTGTTATCAAAATTAATATTGTCAAATTACTTATTTTCACATTTCTATCTGTTAAGATTTAATGTAGACAAATTCTATTCATTCATCTTTATCATACAATCACTTATAATCATTTTCCACCATATCTTATTTTTTCAACTTCTGCCACGTTTATTCTCACATATTTCTTTATCATTTCATTTTCAATGCTTTCATCTAGCTAATATCACAGTGTATACTATATTTCTTCTCTCTTACCACTACTAGAACAATTAAAATTTCATTCTAATTTAAAAAGCTATCAAAAACACTATTATTATATTGTCTACATTCCCATTCCCATAATCTATTTTATGTATATTTGCTAATGTTTACCTCATCATCCTTCATCTTTAACCATCATCTCTAAATCTTTTTAGCATCCCCTTTTCTAATAGTTTTTTGCACGACTCTTTATCTCACTCTAATTTCTCACTTCTCTCTCTTTTCTTTTTATATATGTTACATTTCATCTTCTGGCTTCCTTTTACCTTTTTTTTTTTTTTTTTGTATTGTTTGAACATCCCTCACCAAAGTTTCCCTTGTCTCTTCCAGATATTCCCCTTTTTTCCTTATGTCTGTTTCTTTTTTAGGGCGGAATTTCCCTCTTTCCTCTCTGCTCTTTTGACATTCCCAAACATTTCTGTAATATTTTCTGATTTCTATTTTTTGATACTTTCTCTTCAACATTGTTAATAACTTGTTTCTCATTTAAGTTTCCCTCTTCCAACTCCTCTTCCTTTTCTTTTTCTGTATTTTTAAATGAATTTTCCATTTCTTTTTTGCCTATTAAAAATTCACGCATGCTTTTAAACATCAAAAGTAACTCTTCATACATCTGCAACTCCATTTTATAACAATTTAAAAGGTTACTAATACCTCCCCAATTATATCTCTATGCACTTGATCAGAATTTAAAGTCTATATAGTTTTCTTGTATCTCTGCTTCTTTTCTTCTTTCCTTCTTCAATTATTCCTTTTGTTCTTTAAAATTAAAATGTTCTTCTTAATTATTAATTGTTATCCAAATTCAGCAACAGTCAAATCCAGTTATGAAGCTATCTTCCAGAAGAGAAGGGAAATGAAACAACCACCCAGATGTCAAACACAGTCACTCCTTAAATGTTCTCACAATGTCCAACTTACCTTCTTCTATATGGCCAAGGTCAAAATTTCCAGCTGCTATTTCTTTTGTTTTGTCTATTTGAATAGAATATTACAGCACTTTTTTTTCCTCCAGCAGATGGCACTCTCCGTTTCTACTCCGTTACCAAATAGTCTATTTAATCCAATTGTTTATCCAGTAATTTTTTAATGTTCTCTTGTAAATTATTATCTTCCGAAAATCATTTTTTCCCTTTTAAAATCTTTTGCTTTTCCCAATTTTCTAAATCCAAGACTTCCTCTTAGATTCTTTATATTACAGTTCACACTTTCTCTTTGTTCCGCACGTGTGATTCCCCCCTCCCTCCCCAATGCCAGATAGCTGCTTGTCCCAACTTCAAGGTGGCCACTGCCCTCACTGCTGCTTCGGGAGAGCTGTTTCTGTTCCAGCGAGGAAATTTCCAACTCCTCGCAGTCCACGAAATACCTCTCCTTTCTTCATCATCCCTACAGGACCGCTATGGCTCAAAAGCCTCCTGGCAGCGGTTTGTCTGGCTGGATTTTGCATGGCTCATTAGAGCCCGCTATTTTTCAATCTGTTCCCGCTGCGATGTCAACCAGAAGTCATGAAGTAATTTCTGAAGGTGGTCATATACTAGGCTTCATAAATTGCTTATTGACTGATTGTTCAGCAATTATTTGAAGTTACAATGGTCCTCAAATTTAGGGGATTTAATCTTGTGGCACTTAACCTTATGATAAGATAAAGATAAAGAGTAAGACATAATAGTATAAGGTAAAATAGAATGCAAAGGTGTAACATAGAATGAATGTTAAAGTTTAAAAACTGTGTGTTCAAATGAATTCATCACCTTTGCATTGAATCCCAATGTGTTCTTGCTTAAAGCAATAAGCAAAAGCAAAGTGCCACTTTTTCTCCCTTATTGTCTCAGCAGACTAGCAGCTGGCAATCTTGCTTATTTCCCTCCTCAAGATGTATGAGTCTGGCCAGGGTAACCTTTTTACTCAGCATATTGCTCACAAAGTTATTCATATTGCCTGAAGTCCTGAATTCCTTTCTGGGCAGAATTTGAGATGGTGACTGAGCATTCTCAAGTTTTGTAATATTGTACTCCCTTTGATTTGTAGATTCTGACGAGGATAGGGTGCTCTCAAGTATGATCTGAGCTTGATCCTTGACGTTTGGAAGATAGTGATGGAAGAAGACTTGAAGAAGTCGGTAGTGCACTCCTTCCTTAAGAGAGCCTCCTCGATGTTTGACATTATTGAGTTGGTGCTGGAGATTTAGAGTAATCTGAAAGAAATGGATTAAATGGATTATTTCCACTCAGGGTTCAGTCTTAGGCATGAGAGGCAGAATTGGTTTTAGTGGATAATTTTTGTTGGAGGCTTGGTTCAGATAGCGTATCTATCTTGGTAGACTCCTGAGCAGGTTTTAGTATCATCAATCATGTGTAATGGTATGTGGGAATGATCTTCAGGGATGAAGTGAATGTCAGGACCTCAGACAGGATCCCGGAGGTCAGGGAGCTGGTTGAGGTTTTAAAGCAGATTCGGGTTAATGTTAGGGTTCCAAATAAGACCCCCAATGAAAGAAGGCTCGGAGCCTAGCAGTTCCTCAAAGTTTCATTTTATTAGAGATGTCATATTGGCACATCTGGGAAAACCCAAATCTGAAAGCTTCCAGGCTTTCCCCACCCAAAAGAAAGTCCAAGTCCCTTCCCCTGCACCCACATGTCCATCCATGGTCCAGTCAATGCACCATCCCAACTGGAGATGCCTCCCAGTCACGCCACTCCAGGTGCAGACTGAATGTCGACTCTCAGAGAAAAGAATGTTATTATGGCTAGATATCTCTGCAACTCCATTCAATCCCCCCTCCCAGTTTCCCACAGCACTAAGTGTGTCAGCCCTGAAGATCCAAAGATGGCCTCCCGGGCTGACAGTGAAGAGATGCTGCCTGGAGAACAATCAGATAAGAGGAGCCCACAGTTACTTAATAGTCAGAGAAAAGAAAAAAAACTTAGGAAGCACCTGCCATAATAGATTAGATGGGAGGCTTGTAGTTTCAGTTTTGTAAGATTCTGTTAATGTAGCGTAATAAAGGAGAATTAATCAATGATTTTTTTCCTGTCTGAGTTACCTGGGAAGTCATCAATTCCTGGCAAAAACTAAAATCTTCCAAAGAACATTCAGTGAATAACTGTTTGCTATTAGTAACTGGTGGTTAATTCATCTACTGTATATTGCAATGGCTGTTTCAGGGTTTCATTTAATAAAATTTTATTGTGTTATATTGAAGTGATATATGACTTAATTTTCTTACTTTACTCTGGACATTTTACTGTGTATTTGTTATATGGTCATAAGCTTCAAGCTTGGAAAAAATCAATACAATTTTAATAAATAATATTTCATATACCTTTTTCTGCATTTTATGAAGGGCTTTCTCTGCCTTCAAAGGGAATAGCGCAATGGGTATTATATGTATGTATATATTAAATATGCCAGCATAAAATTTGAAGAAAAACTTAAATACTGACTAATTGATCCTTATCTCTTCTCTGTAGGCATTAAGATATCTGATATTTTAAGGTATCTTATAAGATCTGATAATTTGTCATATCTAACATTTCAAATATATGTAAAATGCATACGGTGGTGTATTACTGTAAAATGATCTTGGACTTAAAATGAGAAAGACGTAAATTGATGAATCCAGTTCTTCAATTAGCCCTAAATTCACTGACTGACCACAGACCTATTGTCCATTTTTTCACCTCAAGTAACTCATTTGATTGGTTTGAAACTTTTTTAAAAAAAAGTACAGGCATGGTGTGAGCTATTATGAGTTCTGTGAAAAAGTATTATACAGGTAGTCTTCATTTAGCAACCACAATTAGCAACAAAAACTTGGTTGTTAAGCAAAGCTAAGTGCTAAGTGAACAGTGACTATGCTTATGATCTTACTTTTTACATTTGCTTTGCTTTATAGACCTGTGAAAGTCATAAATGCAAGGGCTCATTCTAAAGATACTTTTTTATCACCATTGTAACTGCAAATGATCCCTGAGAATGTTACTAAATGAGGACTACCTGTATTTTAGTGTAACTACCTGCCTCAGTAAGATGTACATGTACTCTGTCACCCTCACTCAGTAAGAGTTCAAGGCAGTTAACAATAGCACTAAAACATCCATAGATAAACTAAAATCAATCATATAGTTATGTTTAAAACCTACATGATACATGCACAGAAGATAAATAACAAACCAGATAATAGCAAAATAATAATAAATCATAAGTAATACAATTAATACTGTCTCAACTGCTTGTAAAACCAAACTTATTTCTACCACTCTCCAGAAAATCTCCAGCCATCTTAACTGATTTTCTTATATTTAATACAAGCAGAGCTTCCGAAGAAGATGATCACTTCACAGACTTAAAACCATGGAAGAGAAACAAAGCCTCCAGCCCTCAGCTCTCAAAATTTAAAAGGAGTGAGAGACAATTAGAATTTCTTCTAGGATGCTTGCATTGGTGGGTTGATTTTAGCTAGAGGAGGCATCAGGGTAAAGGCTCCTTTGTGCCAAATTATTTAGAGTGTTATAGGTGAAAACTAGTACTTTAACTTGTGCTTGATACCTGCTAGCAATCATTTCGGGGTCCACAGTTCACATGCAATATGCTAGTGGTAACAATCCCCAGTAAATAGGTCAAGGCACAACTGGATATCGTACTGAGGATATCATGTCTGAAACCATTAGATGATCTTTTCTAGAAGCTTCATGAGGATGGTGAATAGTAGTGGGGAAAAGACCAATCCTTACTCCATCTATAGTGTATATATTGTGTATGAAGCTAGCTCAATGTTGAACTGCTTTGGAGAAGCTACAGTATTTTCTTTTGTGTTGCTCTGAGTCTCTGAGCACATCATCACTGCTACTCTGGGGATTAAAAAGACAAGCCTGAGTCTTAGCAACATGCTCTCACTCCTTGTGCTGTTTCATTTGGCCTTTTGTAGAAATGAAGTGAAATGAGTAAATGATTATAAGGAAGTGTTTACAGAGTGCAGTATGTAACTATCTGTGTTTTTAAACTTTGTACAGACTATTTCATGGGATATGAAACTCAAAAAATTAAAGAGGATAACGGAATGATGTAGTAACATAGGTGATATCCAGGGGTGAATATAATTTATCTCTTTTGAATAAGTGTTTAAAAATAGGATGAGCATATTCCTGTTATACACCAAAACCAAAAAGAAAGAAATGGGACTGTTTCCATATTTGGCATGAGCGTTATTGTACATGCTTTATATCAGTGGTCCCCAACCTTTCCGGCTCTGTGAATTGGTGGTGGCAGCAATGGTGGTGGCGGGGAAGAGAGGGGATGGTTCCGCACAAGCAGTGGGCAAGTACACGAAGCTCCATTTGCACAAGCAGCAAGCATGTGTGTCCTCCGCTTGCGTAAATGGAGCTTCATGTATGAGCGCACATGCCCACAACTTGTGCAAATGGAGTTTTGCTTGCTCTCCCATTTCTTGCACAGCTTGGGGGTTGGGAAATCCTGATTTATATTATCTATCAAATCAAGACCACTCTGTTACTAAAGCAGTGGTTCCCAACTTTATTTTTCTTTTGCAAAACATTCTCATCATGTAAATCTATTAGTTAACGAAGATCAACATGTCAAGAATTGGCTACATGGCACCTATAGGCATTATGGCCAGGAGTGGGTTCTATTTACCTTTACTACTGATTTGTATCGCGCCCGTGCGTGCTCTTCTCCTATCGTCGGGCACGGCAGTCAGGATGGGTTGGGACTTGGCAGAGTTGTGATTGGACCGGGTCTGCAGAAATTGAAGGAAGTCCCTCCCTTGACTGCTGCTGTCAGTTTTTCGACTCGGTCGAGTTCGGACCAGTCGTGTCTAGGGACATCTCTGTCAATTTTCAATTAGAATCCAGCTAATACGCTCAGAAGGTAGCCGGGATCAAAAAAAAAAAAAAAAAAAAAAGAAGATAGATCCCTTTGCTTATTGCCTAGCGGCTCGTCTAGCTTGCCTCTGGGATCGAGCTGCACTAAAATCGCCGGCTGGCGGTTAGGCCACCCGCACGAGTTCGCTCCGTCGCGTTCGGCCCTTCCCTCCGACGAACAAGGAGATCGGGAGGAAATTGCAGCGTCCGATCGGCCTCATTTCAAGCGCGACGCGGCTCCGCGCTTCTTAGTGCTTCGCCGGCTGGCTTGCACTTAAAACAAAAAAAAAAAAAAAAAAAGAGAGAGGAAAGAAAGCGAGGAGCAGCGGAGGTGAAACGGAGTTTGGTAGTGTCGATCTCTCACCTCATTAAGGCCTCCTCTGTTTGTGGAGCCACTGATTCCTACCTGGGTTTGAAGCGCGTGACGATTCCGCGCTTGTTTAAAGTGCTTCGACCGGCTGGCAAGCACTTCTCTGCTCCCTCTTCAACCATTGACTGATTCCCGCGCAGTGAGTACGGTCCGATTGGGGCTCCGGCGGGCCTATTTAATTTAGCCTTAGCGGCCATTTTGTGAGGTCTGATCATGGCGGACACCATTTTGTCTGATAAGGGCAGCAAGGGGAAGCGCCCTTCTAAACAGCGGGACCAAGCAGGGACCTCTTCCTCCAGTTCTCAGGCCAAACGGCCCAGGACCCAATCCATGTCTAAAGAACAAGAACGGAGGCATAAAGCAATGGAGAAAGCTTATAATAAGGCAGCTGCTTCTTCTAAGGCAATTTCTGAGCAGTCTGTGGAAGTGACTCCTTTACCCGGTCCTTCCTCTGAGGAGGTGATTTCTCATCCTTCTCCTATTCCAACTCTTTCTCCAGATATTTCTGTCACTGGTGACTCTATGGCCCAGGAGACAACGGCTGTATTCCCAGCCTCTGCTTCTGAGTCCAACCCTTCCCAGATTATTCAGGATCCAGTTCAGGCCCCTCATGATTCTGGGATTGAGGATCCCCAGTTATCCCAGGGCCAGAAGCTAGACATTTCTCCGGCGGTGGCCCAACTGATTGCACAGTCCATAAGGCAGGGTATTGCACAAGGGCTTCAGGAGAGGGCATCTTCTAAGGTGTCAGATTACTTAAGCCGCCATACTCCCTCGGTGGTTTCTCAACCCCTCCAGGCTTCATCTCAGGCTCCAGCGAGGGCTATTTCTCCCTCCAGAAGCAATCAAGACTCCATGTCCGAAGGAGAAGATCAGGCCCTGATTGACCAGGATTTGTCGGATGATGAGGGTTTGGAGCCTGATCAACCTGCGTTTGTGGGCTTATTTCACCCTCAGATGTTCCGCTCTCTGTTGCACAAGGCTCAAATTACCACTGGGCTTGGTCTCCCTCCTGTCAAAGCCCAGACTCAAGAGGGTACTTCGGCTTCTTCGTCTGCCTTATTTGAACTGCCTACGGTTCAGACAGAGATAGTTCCAGCGCCAAAATTATTTTCCGAGGTTTTGCAGAGGCAGTGGAAAAGCCCTAGCACAGGCCCAATTCCTAATAGCCTGGATAGGCGTTTGTATAATCTGGCTTCGGAGTATTCCTCTCTTTTGCAGATTCCTACAGTGGATGCTCCGGTGGCTGCCCTCTCATCACCTTCGCCCTCTTCAGGACCTGCGGAGGAGTCCCTGCATCCGGAGGAGAGAAAGGCGGAGTGTACTCTTATCAAGGGACACCAGGCGGCTGCCTGGGCGGTTCAAGCGTCATCTGCAGCATCCTTCTTTAACCGGGCGCCCATACTATGGTTGAAGCAGTTGCTGAGCCGAATCCCTTCTTCTGAGGTGAGAACACGCCAAGACATTAATAAGATATTAGCGGCGGTAGAATATTCGGCGGATGCCACGCTTTCGGCCGCTAGATTTTCGGCCAAGGCCATTGGCTCAGCAGTTACTTCTCGCAGATTACTGTGGTTAAAGTATTGGCAAGCCGATGTTCGTAATAAGTGGCGCCTAGCTTCATCTCCTTATGTTGGGGACAAACTGTTTGAACCTTCCCTGGAGCCCCTTCTAATTGAGACCAGGGACCACCGTAAGATATTGCCAGCTATGTCTCGCCGGTCAGATGGTCGCTCGTCTTCTTCCTTTCGATCACAGTCCTTTCGAGGCTCTGACTCCGGCTACTCCCAGCAAAGACCCCAGCGTCCCTTCCAGCAACGGGGGACCTTCAACCAGGACAACCAGGTCAGACAGGGCCATAGATTTTCCCCCAGGAGGGCCCCTAGGGGAGGTAGGGGCCGCCCTTTCAGGAGACCTCGTTAGGGACCTTCCGTCTTCCAGACTGGGTGGACGTTTGGCCCTGTTCTACCAGACCTGGGAGAATTCTATCTCTGATGAATGGGTTAAACATACCATCATATTTGGCCTTTCCCTTGAATTTTGTTCTAGTCCCCCTAGTAGGTTCATACGATGTCCAGTCTCCTTTAACAGGATCAAGAGATCCCAAGTAGAGGCTTCTATTCGACATTTGTTAGCTATAAGAGCCATTGAGCCTGTTCCCCTTAATGAATGTGGCCAGGGGTTTTATTCTAGACTTTTTCTAGTTCAAAAATCTTCAGGAGACTGGCGCCCTATCCTTGATTTGAAGTCCTTGAACCGGCACATTACCTATCGCCAGTTCAAGATGCATTCCCTACAGTCTATCCTACTCAGGATTCGGGAAGGGGATTATCTATCTTCGGTGGACCTAACGGAGGCCTACCTCCATGTCCCCATCCTTCCTGATCACCGTAAATTCTTGTGTTTTTGTTATAACAGCAAGCATTTTCAGTACAGGTCTCTCCCCTTTGGTTTGTCTTCGGCCCCTAGGGCCTTTACTAAAATAATGGCCTCCCTTATGGGATATATCTCCACCCTCCCCATTAGGGTGTCCTTTTATTTAGATGATGTCCTGATTTTATCGCAGTCATTACAACAGGCACATTCGGACCTGGCCACTACCCTTCAGATCCTCCAGGATCATGGGTTCTCAATCAATTGGTCTAAGAGCCACTTGTCTCCTTCTACCCGCATAATTCACCTGGGAGCAGTGATAGATACCTTATCTTCGGAGGTTTTCTTATCCCCCGATCGTATTGATAGCCTACGAGGTTTAGTTACCCAGGTTCAATCCCGGAGGTCTTCCTCCTTGCTTTTCCTTTCTCGCCTCCTTGGCAAGATGGTCGCTACCTTCGGGATTGTTCCTTGGGCTCGTTTACACTGCCGGGATTTACAGTGGCTTCTACTGCCCTTTCAACGTTCACATAGGGACAATTCGGCCTTGAGGCTAGTTCTCCCTCCTCCAGTACTTCAATCTTTCACCTGGTGGGCATCGGACAAGATTCTCACAGGGACCAGATTCCGGGAACCTCAACGTCTTCTTCTCACAACGGATGCCAGCTTGTCGGGCTGGGGAGCCCATCTCGGGCCCCATCTAGCTCAGGGTCTGTGGTCGGAACACGAGCAACAGATGAACATCAATGTGCTAGAACTGCGGGCTATTTTCCTCGCCCTAAAGGCCTTCAAGGCTCAGGTCCTGCATCAGAATATTCTGATTTTAACCGACAATGTAACGGCCAAAGCGCATGTGAACCGTCTCGGCGGTACTCGCTCCAAGACCCTGATGCGAGAGGCACGTCGACTAGGTCTCTGGGTGGAGAAACACTTGGCTTCAATTCAGGCGGCTCACATTTCCGGGGTCCAGAACCGGACGGCCAACTCCCTCAGTCGGTCCCCGATAGACAACGCAGAGTGGTCCATTTCTCATCAGCTGTTCCAGGAGATAGTTCGCCGCTTCGGTCTCCCGACGGTAGACCTCTTCGCCAGCGCCTCCAATCATCAGCTGCCACGGTTCTTTGCCAGGTTCCCCTGTCCAGGGGCAGAGGCGGTGAACGCTCTTCGGAGTCCTTGGCCTACCAACCAACTTCTCTACGCCTTTCCTCCGGTCAACCTCCTTCCCAGGGTAGTACGGAAACTTCTGCAAGAGCGAGCAGAACTAGTGCTCGTTGCTCCTTACTGGAACCGGCGTCCCTGGTTTTCGGACCTCAAGTCCCTGTCGGTACAAGCTCCTTGGCGGATACCGGACGGTCAGGCAGTTCTTCAAGATCAACTAGAGCACCCGGATCCAGGCTGGTTCCAGCTCACCGCTTGGCGGTTGAGCGGGAGTTTATGACCAGGCTCCCCCTTTTGCAGGGTGCCATTTCCACTATCCAAGCAGCGTGGCGAGCTTCGACTACCCACATTTATGAGGCCACCTGGCGGGCCTTTTCTCTGTGGTGTCATAGGCGACTTCTTACTCCTACTTCGGCCTCTGTTCTGTTAGTCATCGAATTTCTTCAGGATGGCTTGGTCTCCGGCCTTTCGGCCAACACCCTTCGACGTCAAGTGGCGGCACTTTCTACTGTACTTTCCGGATCCTCAACGGACCCTATGTCTCGAAATCCGCTAATTCGCCAGTTTCTACGCGGAGCCACCAACATCCGACCTCCAACGGTCCATAGGTATCCCACTTGGGATTTACCTAAAGTTCTCCGGGCTCTCACCGATCCTCCTTTCGAGCCTCTTAGGGACATTTCTTTGAAGCATCTCTCCTTCAAGGTGGCCTTCTTAGTGGCGGTCACCTCTGCACGCCGAATTTCGGAAATGGCTGCTCTGTCCATTCGGAAGGAGCTCTGTATCTTTCATCAGGACAGAGTGGTATTGAGATTAGATCCCTCCTTCATTCCGAAGGTTAATTCGGTGTTCCACCATGCTCAGGAAGTAGTGCTACCAAATTTCTGCCCTTCTCCACAACACCACCTTGAGAGGCGCTGGCACACCCTGGACGTCCGTCGGGCGATCAAGGTATATATCTCCCGCACGGCAGAATTTCGACGATCGGATGCCCTCTTCGTTTCCTTCTTACCGGCTTCCCTGGGATCCAAGATCTCCTCTTCCACCCTGGGTTGGTGGATTAGAGCCTGCATTTCGACAGCTTACGAGGCTTCGGCGCTCCCTATTCCTCGGAACATAACCGCGCATTCTACTAGGAGCGCGGCCACTTCGGCGGCCTGGTCCACCCGGGCCTCCATCGACGAGATTTGCCGGGCGGCGACCTGGGCTTCCCCTTCGCCATTCGTCCGCCACTACCGCCTGGACAAGTTTGCGTCGGCGGATGCAGCGTTTGGACGACGAGTTCTCCAGGGTGTCCATGCAACCTCCTGATCACGGGCCGGCCGTCTCCCTCCCGACTGGACACCTGGCTTTGGTATGTCCCATCCTGACTGCCGTGCCCGACGATAGGAGAATGGGCGTTGGTACCTACCTGATACGCCTCTTCTCTGACTGTCAGGCACGGCAGTCAGCCCCACCCTTCTGGGGGCCGTCCCGTCATGATCTTCCTTGGGAGGGGGAGGGTCCTTCTAATTCTGTTCATTTTCTAACCCTAGACACAGCGTTCTGCATACTCTCCCTCATCTCAAAACTGACAGCAGCAGTCAAGGGAGGGACTTCCTTCAATTTCTGCAGACCCGGTCCAATCACAACTCTGCCAAGTCCCAACCCATCCTGACTGCCGTGCCCGACAGTCAGAGAAGAGGCGTATCAGGTAGGTACCAACGCCCATTCTGCGCATGCGCAGATCACCTATGATGACATCTGGGTCAGTGGGCAGAACCTCCTGCCGGTTTTACTACCGGTTCTTGTGAACAGGTCCAAACCGGGGGCAACCCACTACTGATTATGGCCCATTACAACTGAAGGTGCAGGACTTACTTCAGAAGCTGAAATTCCATTTAGAAAAATCCAAGATTAAGGAATCAGCTGTATGTACAGGTAATCCTTGATTTATGACTGGTGGCTTAGTGACCATTTGATTTACAACAAACCCTCCAAAGTTACTTGTGACCTGTTTCTAAAGTTACAATGACCTCTTCTTACCACATGACCGCATGTGCGCTCAGCATGTACACTCAGCAACTGTCCCGTATTCATGGCCATTTCCCGCCTGCTGCAGTCACCTGACTGTTTTACGATGTTTTCGCTGAAAAATAGCATTTACTTCTGATTTTTGGCAGAAATGGTCCATAGCAAAGAGGGTTTGCTTTATGAGCATAGTGGTTGCTTAATGACACCTGCTGAAAAGATAACAAAAATGGGTCTGGTCACATGATAACCTGCTTTATGATTGTCATGACTTACAACTGTAATGGACAGGCTCCATTATGATCATAGTTCAAGAGCTACCTGGAGTCCTGTACAAATTCTGCCTACATTCAGGAAGTTAGATCCACGGCTGGAAACGCCTATAAAACTCTGCATGTGTGAGGGCTGACAAGCTTTTTCAGCCTGTGCTCTGAATCAAGTTGCCTCAGCCAGCTGCATTGCAAGAGGTGGCTAATTACCTGACTGCTCCAAAGCTGCAGGTTCATTTCCTAATAGATCCTACTCTTTCTGACCCTCGTCTGTAGATGTTTGAGAGCTTGCTGGCTTCTGAGTTGCAGGATCAGAACCTGTCAAGCTCTGTTGATCCAGTTCAGACTGACTCATCAGACAGGCCAATAACATTACTTTCTATAGACCTCAGATTACTTTTCTGAAAATCAAAATCAATCAAAATCTTGTTATTTCCTGGATTGTTAAATGAAAGCACCTAAGTGTGAGATTTGGTAATCTTCTGAGCTATTGGATATTTTAAAAATCAATCTACCTATTGACTTACTTACCTATCTTTTGGTAGTTCCCAGATCACATTTCATTAAAAGAGGGGTGTCTAGCCTTATGGCAGTTGTTAACATTTGTTTCTTTGCTTCTTAAACTATTAACCTTTTGCCATATTCACTGAATTGCTGGTTTGCTTATTATTTTTATTGCTTTTATTTTGAAAACATATGAAGATTTTTTGCTGTTCTTAGCAAGAATTGCTCATTCTGACTTTCTATACAGTATTATTTTGTATATTCTATTATACATCCCAGTTAGAAATTATGGCACTTTTTTTTTTTTCTATTTAACGACATTGCTGGTAATACAAAAACAAAGCTGCTCTCACTTTAATCCTATTAAAGGATGTTGATCTGAGGACTGCTGGACTTTTAGTAGGATTTTGGCTTTAATCCAGTAAGGATCAATCTTTCCCTGATTTTAAATCTCTCTTTAATCTGGTTAATTGTGCCAAGCTTTTTTTTCCCGTACATTAACCAAAACTGTCCTCTTTTTTTCCCCACTTTGAAATAAATTAGGTTTTTATGGAATCTATAGTGGTAATCCACTGATGAGCAATTTTCCCAGTTTTTATTTCAAAATACTTAGTTGTTGCAAAAGCAGATCATGTGAGACAAATCTTACTTTATTCTTTGACAAAATGACTAAATTAGTGGATCAGCGAAATGCGGACATAGTATATTTGGATTTAAGTGAGGCATTTGACAAAGTAGACTACAACATACTTCTTGTACCAGATGGATTTATAATTGGCTGACCAACTGCACTCAACATACAGTCCTCAACATGGAAGGAAGCATGCAGTGGGGTATCCCAATGTTCTGTTTTAGGCCTATAATCTTCAACATCTTCATAAATGATTTAGATGAGGGGATGGAAGGGGAACTCATCAAATTTGCAGATGCCAAGCTGAGGGGAACAGCCAACACTTTAGAAGACAGGCTCAAGATCCCGGAGGATCTTGACAGATCCTCTGGGGAGGAGCACTGGGTCCTATCTAATAAAATGAAATGAAATGGTGAGAAAAGTAGGATTTTAAACTTTTCTAGGCAAGAAAAACCAAATGCACAGTTATAGAATCAGTGATACCTGGCTCAAAAGCAGTAACTGTGAAAGGAATCTAGTAGTTCTAATGGACCACCACTTAAGTATGAGCCAGCAGTGTGCTGCAGCTGCCAACAAAGCCAATGCAATCCTAGGCTACATCAACAGAGGGATAGTATCAAAATCACATGAAGTGTTAGTACCACTTTATACTGTTTTGGTAAGACTACTTACCAAATACTGCGTCCAGTTTTGGTCACCACGATACAAAAAAGATATTGAATCTCTAAAAAGAGTGCACAGGAGAACAATAAAGATGATTAGGCAGGTAGAGACTAAAACATACAATGAATGGTTGCAGGAGCTGGGTATGTCTAGTCTAACAAAGAGAAGGAATAAGGGTGACATGATAGCAATTCCAGTATTTGAAGGATTGTTACAAAAAGGGAATCACCTTTCGAAAGCACCTGAGAGCAAGACAAGAAATAATGGATGGAGACAACCAGCCTAGAACTAAGGAGAAATTTCCTGATAGCCAAAACAATTAATCAGTGAAGCAGCTTGCCTTCTGAAGTTGTGAGTTGCTCCATCACTGGAGATTTTTAAGATTGGGCAGCCATTTGTCCAAAATGATATAAGGATCTTCTTGAACAGGGGTTTGAACCAGAAGATCTCCAAATCTGTGATTCTGTTATTTTTTTTAGAAATACCCTGCAGCTTAATCAAGATACAGAAAAGGTAGGATTATTTATCTCTCAGGTTATTTTCATGCTTGGAGAAAGGAATGACCTTGGAATATTAAAGCTTTTTGGGTAAACATTGACTTGATAAAAGGTAGCAGTGAAGAAAAAGAAGCTACAGATGAGATAATAAGAAGTTTCTTGTATTGGTATTGGCAAAGAACAGGGTTCCTAGAACAAAATTGCCCTGAACTAAGGCAAAAATTTCCTTAAATCAGTATCTTTATATGGACATGCATTTAGCAGCTTAAGGTAACCTTGAAAATAATAGCAGATGTGCATTCAAACTTTATGTTCTTTATTTTCTATTAGTATTGTCTGTCAACCACAAAAGCTTTCTTTTATGTACTATTACATGGAACTTTTTTTTTTTTTTGACAGATGGCTTCTGGCACAAGAAATAAAAGAACCAGATAAGACTTAACATATTTATCTTAGTTAATAAAAATAGGAATGAAAGTGCTTAAAAGTATCCAAAGTGCATAGAACAAGGATTTTTGTAAATCAGTAAGAAATGATCAATTCTAACACCAGCGTGTTCTTGGACCCGCATAATTCCTCCAAACTAAATTCTTCTAGCTAAAGATGCACTCATTTTAAAAATAAAATAAATCTGACTTTTTGAGTCACTAATGGACTGTATTGGTGATTTTTAATCCCCCATTAAACAGTGTCTAGAATGAGAGTGAACAATATTGTGCACGTTTGATTAAAAAGAAGAAACCTTGTTTTGGGATTGCAGAAGATTTTCTTCTGGTTGCACCAATGTTTTCTTTGTCCTGAATCTTTAGGAATCGGGCTTTGTTTCTTAGGGGAAAGATTACTATCTATATTAGCTTTCTAAGATCACAGCAATTCCTGAATTTGGGGAATTGCAATTTGGGCCACAAAGTGACTATTCCAGTCCTTTTTGTCTTGCCCAGAGAAAGAGGTGTAGAAAAACTTTGATTTCTAATCCGCTTTATAAGAAGCTCCATATCAGGGCTGCACAGAAACATCCACTCAAGCAGTTTCTTTATCATAAAGGGGATTTTAATTAAAACTGTTCTCGCATCATGAGTGGAGTGAATATCCATGCCAACCAGCCTTGTATTGGACATTTATCTCCTTCAAACCATATTACCAATAATTGTTACATTAATTCAGAGTCAGAGAGATTAGGGGTCTGAAGTGGGCAGACTGCTGTTACTAGAATAGGGAGCTCCATACTGCTGTGTTGCTGATATGAGGTCCCTTCGTTTTGAGTAGGAATGAAAAACAACTGCTGTAGACCTCAGGTGAATTTAATTCTCTTTTGTATAGGACAGTAGAGTGTGTCATAATCCTGCAAGCTAATAGGCAGAGTCACATATCTGAACATGCGTCTGATCCTACATTTTGTTTACTTGTCTGCTGAGGTTTACATATAACACATACAAGTTGGGGTACTGAGAAGATAGAGGGAAGAGTCAAATAATGTTTTAAAAAGTCATGCAGTAATGCTGAATTTAAAATTGGAATGGTTACTTCTGGGTCCATGGGTAGAGTGGTTTGGGGAGAAAGAGATTAAGTTTTTCTAAAGCAGCGGTCACCAACTGGTGGTCTGTGGACCACTGGTGGTCTGTGAGAAAATTTTGGTGGTTCGCAGAAAAATTATTTGCATTTTTTATATTGCACTAAATCAGGGGTCCTCAAACTATGGCCCCTAGGATGGATACGTGCAATGAATATTTGTGTTACTGCAGAGAGTCTCCCCCTTCGGGGTCTTTTTGTGTGGATCAGAGGGGGACAGAAATTCTGACTTGGGCTCTGCTTCGGCATCCTGGTGCTGGAGTTTGGGCAAAGGCTGGAGGGAAGTGCCACTGGTGGCGAAGAGCCGGAGGGCGTTGTTCCAGTGGGATTGCATCATGACCTGTAATTGGCTGACCATCTCAGCCCGCTAAGTCTCCAGGCGCTGGTACCTGCCCTTGCACTCCCACAGATCTTCCCTCTGCTTGGAAAGCCTATGCTTGTAGTCCTCAGTGAGGTGCTTCTACTGAGCCTCCTTCTCAGTCAGATCCAATTTGAACTGAGCTGTTTTGCCAACTCTTTCTCATGGTGGCTGCTTAGCTCCAACAACTGCTTCCTGTTGGGGCCTTAAGGGGCCTGGGTGGGGAGATAAGAAGTGGCTGGGAGGGGAGGGGTAAGTATAGGCCGGTGAAGCACCCCTTAACAAGAGTGACATCGAGTTGGCCACACCCACCCAGTCACGTGACCACCAAGCCACGGCCACCCAGCCGGTCATTAGGCAGATCATATTAGTGGTTCGCAGGATTTAAAATTATAAATTGAGTGGTCCTTGAGATCCGAAAGGTTGGTGACCCCTGTTCTAAAGCTATGTATGAAAGTTTCAGAGATAGTGGAGTTGGAGAGTATGTACCTCATGATTCTCATCCCTGACCCATTTTTTTCCCCTTCTAGAATCCTTGAGCTGTTTCACTTTGTTCCCTAGGAAATAAAATTTGTAGAGGGGTGCATAGAGAGTAAGTAACATTGTGGCTAGTTTTATTAGTGTGATTTAGGTAGGATTGTGGTGTGGCCAAATAAAAACCAACAACATTCTAATGTACATAGGGCAATGCTGATACCACCCTTCCCTATTACACGTTCACTCCTTCCTTTTCTCCCATCATATCAGTGTCAAGACTTTTCTGTTTCTTGTGGACACTGTTTTGTATCATTGGTAGGTTCAAAGATTGGAGTTCTCCATATAGTAAACACAATTTGTATATCTGCCCCAATGAAGAAGAGTCAAAACAGAAGCAGGAAATTTCATTTTCAGACAATGGAATGATTTACGTACCGTATTTTCTGGCATATAAGACGACTTTTTAACACATGAAAATCTTCTCAAAAGTCAGGGGTCGTCTTATACGCCGGGTGTCGTTCTCCTGTAACCAGGCAGACCCCGAAAGGCTCTGACGAGCCTTAAATGGCTCTGGCGATCCAAGCTCTGACGATCTGCTAATCAGGCAACTCAGCTGGGATCGCCAGAGTCATGGAGAAGGAAAAAAGTTTTTCCCCTCCAGCTTGCTTACCTTAGCTGCTAGTCGCAATGCTTGCCTTGCTTCGCTTGCCTGAATCCATTCCATCAGCAAGCAACTCCCTGCCTGCAATCAAGCAGGCAGGGAGTTGTGGACTTCAACTCCCAGAATTCCTCAGCCAGCAAAACAAAGCTGGCTGAGGAATTCTGGGAGTTGAAATCTACAAGTCTTAAAGTTGCCAAGGTTGGAGACCCCTGTTCTATTGGGTAAGTTTTTTTCCCCCTTTGGGATCTTTAAAAAAAATAGTTAATTGGGGTTTTTTTTAGTTGTTCTTTTTTAGACCTAGCCATTTAAAGTTTAGGAAGTTTTAAATTTAGCTTTCATATAAAAATAAAAATAAAATAAAAATAATATTTGTGCAGCTTTCTGAGATTTAGTGTGTTTTTTTAGTGTTTCACTCTAACTACACAAACACACAAAATCTCACAAAGCTGTATGTGGAATTTTGTGTGTGTAAAGTGTGAAAGTTGTTTTTTTTTGGGCTTTTTGTGGCTGTGTGAGGTTCCTGCTTGTTTCAGGGGCCATTTTGGGTCTAGCACAGCTGCTTTTACATTGTGGGTGAGCCAGTTGATGTTTTTTAATTTTTATTTGGTGTGCGTTGGAAGAGGGGTAGTCTTATATGGCGAGTATAGCCCAAACCCTATATTTTAACAGAAAAATTCGGGGGTTGTTTTATACGCCCAGTCGTCTTATACACCGGAAAATACGGCATTTCTTATCTTTTTATCTTTTTAGGTTCAGCTGTCATTAAAATGGGCTCCAGATGTGCTTTGGAGACACACAGGTTCTTGTTTTAGAATCTTAATTATTTTCTTTTTTCTTCTCTATCTGTGAAGTCATTTCAGAATATAGAAAGTATTACCTGTCAAATTTTACTCTGCTCAAAACTTGTACCAGAAAGCCAAGAGCTGGAGATTCAGGAATACAGTTCTGTTAAGATACTTTTATTGCAGTTATTAGAAAAAATAATAAAAAGAAACCACATATTATATACTCCAATGTTCAAATACTATCTATAGAAATCCATGGCTTAAAATCTTGTCTTTCCCCCCTATTTTTACATCATAACTGAGTGAAAGCTGTCAATTTCTTAGTAGAACAGCTAGTTGCTTTTGACCTCACCAACACGAGCCCTCAAACCAACTTATTTCTGAATGACATCCAGCCCCAAAATTGCCTTCTTATTAAGATTGGTTTTCAAATTATAGTAGAATATTAAAAAGTTGCAATTAAATCTAATTAACTGTGTATTCATATTTTATCATAATTCATTTCCTGCCATCTGCCTTGTCTTGTTCTGGCCCTCTGAGACAGAGGAATACATTCTTTAATCTGTAGTTTTTACTGCCAAATCCTGTTCATTAATGTCTTTCCATTCTTAAATATTAGCTTTTGAAAAGGGCTTAAACATTGAATACAGGAAGTACCTGTGTACCTTGAGTCTTTTTGATGTAGTGTAATGAACTGGATTTGTTAAGTGCTTTGAACATTTTGTAGAAATACTGAAATATGAGCTTAATTGTAAAGCAATGTTAGAATTTCATCATGATAAAAATTCAAGAGTGAAGCAAAGCTTTATTTTAAATCTTTCTCTCTCTCGTCCCCCCCTCCCTCACACACACACACACTTTTTCTTGTTATTTGTTAAAAGAATTTATTCTATGATTTATGCACCAAGGATTTTTTTTTTTTTTTTTTTGGTGTTGTTGGCTGCTACTTTGTTTTGGCCAGGTTTTATACTCTGATTGCTGCTTGTGACAATATTGTGTAAACTAGATTTTTTTTAAAAAAAATAGATGGCTGTGGTGCATTATATTTGTGCTTGCATTATATTATAATCAGTAGGATAACAGTCAATGAAATTTACAGTTCGTAAATATGAAAATATTTCTGGTTGTTATGAAAAGTGTCTCTTCCTGTAATAAATCTGGAAAAAAAAAAGAAATGCCAACCTCCTGTCTCATAGGGATGAATTTATTTGGCCTGAACCTATGTTGGACTCTGGTCCAAAAATGTATGATTAAAATCATTCATTTCATTTCCAATATTTTCACTAATTAATGGCAAAATTACCCATTTGGAGATTTTTTAATACTACTTAATATATTTTGAATACATAGGACAGTTGATTTTCTGATAATCCTGGAAAACTTTGACCCGTTTTGACCCATTACAGCCTTGATCCTTGATTTGAAATCTGGCTTGGTTTATTATTGTTATAATTTGATGAAAATTATCTAAATTGATATCCTATCTCCCTCTCTCATAGTTAAAACTCATAATTTTTCTTAGGAATATTGTTTAGTTTATAATCTAATCTATTTAAATTGGCATTGATTTAGATGCATATTCAACGTATTTCTGATTTTTAAAAATGTGACATTTTTTTAATTCGAGTAAACATAATTTATGCTTCAGCCTAGTCTGCAAAATGAGATAGTTCATTTAATATTTGCATGCTTGCTGGCCATGCTGCAGTGAAGTCTTCCCTGGCATAAAACGGACTTGACTTTTATATTTCTTGGAGGCCTGTAATAAAAGAAACCAGTCTCCAGTTGTTCACTCACAAGCTTAGGAAGATACTGTCTATGAATCACATAACTATTAAGACTAGCAGCTATTGAGAGTTATGTTTCATAGATTTATCTGAATCCTAGATTTTTTTTTCCTCTTGCTTTCTCTGTTTGACTCGGTCACATTTATCTCAAAATGTTGCTTCAAGTAGAGATTTCTCCCTTCTGCCTTCTGCAGTGAAAGTTAATGTTACATTATTATGCAGCATCTTTACAGATTTTTTTTTCTGCTACTGGAAATAGTTTTGGGCTTTTCATGCTAATGTTTCCAATCAGTGGCTTTTATAGTGCTAGATTAATTGGGACCATTACTGTAATCAACTTAAAATGTTTTAATGGACCCTTATTATTGCATCGTATTAAAATGTCTTAAGACCTGATCTCTTACTCCCCACTTCATCTTGAGTTCTCTTTCACACAGGAAGTCAGACTGTCAAACAATACCTCAGAAATGTTTGAACTGGACCTCTGCTTATATATTTTGCAGCACAATACTTACTGCATCTAGTTAACAGATAGATAATCAATGAAGAATGGAATTACCGTACAGAGAAGAAACAGTCAGTGTGCGAACTTCGTATAACGCTTCCTATATGATATGCCAATTCCATATGATTGAGTTATGATGGTGTAATTGGCCAGAATTTCTTTTATTAAGCAATGTGTAGTTACCATGTAGCAAGATGGCTGGCTAATAAATTTTACAAATAAAATAATAAATAAATCTCACGCTGGAAGTCACCATTGTTATCGTTAGCCACATCCCGCTGATTGTTAGGGGAGGACCCTCCTGATCCAAGCATTCCCAGCCCCAGGCCTCAGTAAGGTAAGGGTCCTGCCACCTTTGACTCCACTTCAACTCCCCCCCCCTCCGCTGCCTCTCTCGCCTTTCTTTCCCCCACCCTCCCTTTTGGCTGACCTGCACTGCAGGGCCTCTGCTGGCTTTGCCACATGCAAATCAAACAGCTGCATGTGGCATCAGAAAGAAGGCTGGCAGGGCCAGCAGGTGCCTCGCAAAGGGCCAGACTGGCTATGCCTTGTCAGTGGGAGGGAGAGGATGATGAAACTTAACTGGGGTGGCAAATCTGGCAGAGACAGTTGAGCACTGCAGTAATTTCAAATGGTCGCCGAATGAGTGGTTTTTCAGCAAGTACTCCCTGCAATGTACAAGTGCAAGAGGGAATGTAATTGTTTTTTGTTTCTTTGCTGCCAAGGATACAAAGGGTCTGTATTATGCTATGTACAACTAGAGAGAAAAGTATTAATCAGCTCAATCATGTAATATTTTACTTTTTTTTTTTTTTTTTTTTTTTGCTATTTAGGCTTTAAAACTGATTGGCCACGTTTCTTTAAATATAGCTTTGTGTAATCACCACTGTTTAAAAGTCTGGGCTGCTTCCTTTGGGATTCAGCATTATTTTTTTCTATGCATGTGTTAGTTGACCATGAAGATTAAAATCATAAGTAGTGTGTTTGTGTATATATGCACATGTAAACACTTCATTTAAAAATAAAGATTACCTTTTTTGGTTGCTTAGAACATACTCTTAATTGTACTGATTACAATCATGATCATTACTCTAGTATTTTAATATGTTTTTAAAACTCAGTTATGTAGAAAAACTATCTGTAGAAATAGCTATTGAGGACATTCATTTTTTAAAAGCTATCAGATTTTATTATTCAATTCAAATACAGTCACAGACCAGCACAAAATTTATTATTTATGAAATAACACTTATATACATGTTTAACAAGTGAGAGTTTTACTGGTATATTATTGGCATAAATTGGGACTTACGAAACACACACAAAAAAGGAAACAATTCCCCCCACCTAAAATGAATGTTAAAACATTATTCAACTATGTCTTAAAGAACACTGTTTATTCATATATACTAGTATCAGCAAATTAACGTATGTTGCCTGCTAGTGACTGTTCATTTTTCAACAAGGTAGCCTAAAAATTATTTGTACCTGTTATATTGGTATTCGTAGCCAATGAGAAGAACAAGGCACAATAATGGACAAATGAATCATTTTGCTTCTACCTGCTTCAAAGATTTAAATTAGCCCAGATGTTTGGGGAAAAGCTCCACAATGCTCCACATATTTTTCCATGGAATTTTAATGTTACCCAGAACTGCCTAATATTTCTCTCTTTTTTTTTTAAAGTAATTTTTTAATGCAAGTTGTTACTGCTGATGTGTGTGCCTCACTATTTCCTTCAAACCGTTTTCAGCCTTCTAAGAAGCCCTGGCCTGATCTCAGGTTACGAATAGCACACATGACATCCAGGACTCTAAATGCATCTCCTGAACCTGCGGGCTTTTCTGTGATTAAGACAGCAGCTGTTTCTGTCTGTTAGAATTCCAACATCCCATGGTAGGAATCTATATGCATTTGGAATGGTGCAAGGAAGTTTTCTAAAAAGGGAAGAGCAGCTGGCTTTTCCAATCCTAGCTGCCTTCCTCACTCTCTCCTGTTTCCCCCCTGCTGACAGTCAGAATTAATCCTCCTAAGTTTGACTGGAACAGCTGAGAGCTTGCCTCGCACATAGCTCAAGGTTTCACAGTGGATTCAGATTGCCTTCTTCCCCTTCTTTTTCTTTCCCCTTTCAGTTCTGATTCAAGCAGCTGTCTTTGCCTGGGTTAAATACCAAGAGAGAGGTGTTAAATGATATGAGCTTATATTTGGTTATGTTGTTTTTTTTTTAAAAAAAACCTTCACAGCACTTATCAATGTAGCTTTTCTCTCTCCCCTCCCTCTGTATCGCCAAAAGGATTTGCTGTACTAATCCCAGCACCTGTCTCTGCCTGGGACAGTTTTTTTTTAAGGGTCAGGAATAGTGGAGGGTGAAATAGTCCTGTATGCTTTTTGCTGTCCTAGATGAGAATGGTTCCTCAAGGCACCTAATGCCAGGAACACACATCTTTTTTTGGCTTCTCTGTGCTGGCTGCTTCCTCCCTTTATGCCCATTACTGTGTTCTCTTCTTCCTGACTGTCACTCTGTCCCTTCTGAGAACTGCAAGAGAGTTGTTTTCAGCTGGGCGTCCTAATTTAGGAACTTCTGGTATTCCATGTGCAACTAGATTCAGCAGTGCAGAAAATACTGGGGAAGGGTGACCCGAACCCAGTCAAGCAGCCTATGTGTATGTTAAATTGAGCACTCTGTGTATGTATATCTCTAGAGGCCTGAACCAAGTGTTGTGTAGGATAACTAGAAACGTGTGTTTAAGACTGTAAGAGGGAAGAACAGAGTTGCCAGTTCGTTTGCTTTGTGTAAAGCTGAAGAAGCCCTTGGCTATGTATGGTGTATATTGTATGGATTACCAATATCCAGTTGTCCAGGTAAGTAGAAAACAATTGCAAATTATTACCTCTTTACAGTTACATTCATAGAACGTTGTATGTTTTGTGGTACTTCAGTTCTTTTCATGTGGTACAGATTTAATCCCCCCCCCCCCCCCCAAGTGACAGGGCAAGGCTTACTTTTAGTTGAAGTTCGAATTTGGGTAGAAAGTCTGAGGAAAAAAGACTTTGCATTTTAAGAAATGCATCTCTTTTCATGTTTTTAAGTGGTAAAAATAGCTCTGTCACTGCTAAATTCATATGAAATTCCTTAAGGAGCACCTGTTGGTTAATGGAAGCTTCAAAAGTAAGAAATGGTTGACTTTAATATAACTTTTGTCTAGCTATTAGAATTGACTTCTCACCTAGAGTTCATTCTGCAAGTTCTTATATCCAAAATATTCTGAGCTATTCAGTGCTTCTAATGCCCAAGATCAGTGTTAATCTCCTAACAGAAACATATGCAAAATACAGGAAAGCCTTAAATGCTAAAATCTGTATTAAATTTTAGCATACTATTCAGGGCAAGAGGATGTGGATTAAACACAAATATTTCTTAAATCCAAATAAATGTTATTTGTATCAGTGTATGTTATTTGTGTAGTTTAATATGATAGATGTCAAGTGAAAAATAGTACATTTTATTCAAAGTTATTCTGTCCATTAAATTGCAACAAGTGATTTAAATTATTTAAAGACTATACAATAATAAAGCTAGAGAGTACTTGGTGTCAATACTCATTTATTTTACTTTTTCTTTCAGTATAGGGATGGAGGCATATCCTCCAAAGCCATCCAGTCTTAGGGCTCTCCAGAATTGGGCTGTTAAAAACTGCTGAGAAAAAAAAAATCCAACCTCTATCACAGCAAGTGACCTCTCTCATTGCAATGACAGCCCCGCTCCAACCTGCACTACAGTCCTCAGCAGAGAGAGAGAGAGAGAGAGAGAGAGAGAGAGAGAGAGAGAGAGAGAGAGAGAGAGAGGGGATTGTGGCACTTGTACACCAAAATTTGCATGTTTCAGGTTTATAATCCAACAAGGGTTAACCTTCTAATCCTTAGAAAAGTTTAGCAAGTGTGCTCCTTCGTGGATTTGGAAAGTTATTTTAGATTATTTCATGAATTATCCTGAGTTTGCCAGTGGCTAAATGCATAACATATAAAATTATTAGCTTTGTTTCAGTGTTATATTATAGGAATTCTTTTATTATAGTACACAAACCATGTATTGTTACTTAAGTAACCAAGTAAATTGTGGCTTGGTCAACAAATCATAGTTAAAGCAAGCCTGGCTAAAGCATGATGCTTGGAACAGTCGTTATATTTTTCCAAGGCTAAATTATGTTCCCACACCTTACCTTTTTCAGTGACTGTTTTTAAGGTCTGCATCCTATTAACCTTTCTCTGTATGTCCCTAGGAGCAAACATATATAGCACTGCACTATAACTTCTAATTCTAATCCATTAGAATTATCCTAGTTTCATTTTAAAGTTTTGTTTTTTTAATAATAAGCATACAAAGTATAATCATTCTGAAAACTGAGTCTGGAAGGTTATATTATACTTGTAGGATTAACAAAGTGTTATCTAGCATGATCAATTGATACTTTATATTGAAGTGGTAATGAATTATTTTTTTGCAATCAAAACAGATTCAATCACCACACATCCTTTTGTTTTCAGGTTAATCTTATTTCCAGATTTATTTATTTATGTTTTATATGTTTTATTGTTATTGGTAGTACATAAATAGTAGTGATAAAACTTAAATTTTGTTTTACATGTTTTTAATCATTTTCATGATATATTTCCTTAAAGTTTTCTGAAATATCAATATGATTTTACATTTCTGGCATTATCTAAATAATACTTTAATTTTTCCATGTTTCAGCTTTTTATTTTGCAAATATTGGAGCTGTTTGTGAGTATTTGGTTGAATGGGAAGTCAGGCTACAAAGTAAGAAGTAATAAATAAGATAATTGAATTAAAAAGTCAGGTTTTGAACAACATTAAACTTATTACTTGAAGAATTAAATGATAAGATGTCCTGGAGGACTTTGGAAGATTGAATTTTTGATATTGGTTTTTTATTTTTACAAATAACCAGTTGATGTTACTGGATTTCTTAAAATTCTCACCAAGACCCAGAAAATTTCATACCCTTCTTAGTAGGTTAATTGCAATTGTGCACACTCTTGGAAGAGAGACTTCATAATTACTTCTCTTTTGATATCAGAGTTCATTCCAGAAATCATGCAGCCTTGTTCTTCAGATTTGAAGTTTGCATTAGGAACCCTAAAACTATATCTCAAGATGAGAAAAGTTAATGGAAAAGTTCCATTAACTTCTAGTAGAAGTCCCCCTAATGATATTGGTCAATCAATAATATGAAGAGGACATTCATTTTAGATGACTCAAAAAAAGTATGCCTTTATTCAGAAGATAAGTAAAAATATTATGATATACTTTATACATTAAGTGTGTAACTGGCTTGTTATTAATTTTGAGAGTTCTTCAGAGTTCATCAAATTGAACCAGTATAATTCAGATAATAAATTAATATCTAGACCTTAGTGTGAAATGTATTATTTCAGTGCTTCTGCCAAAGATTTTTGATATGAGTAAGACAATTAGTTTCAAAAACAATTAAAACATTTCATTAGTCTAAATATTTTAGATATAATTTTGAATAACAGAAAAATACACTATTTAAGGTGTGCTATAGCTGCCCCTATACTGTCAACTATATGATAGTAACAATGTCTTCTTTTCCCTCTCAATAATCTCAAAGAAGTAAGATAAATGGGTTGCTGAGTTTGGGGAGATTTACTATCTGCTTACACATATTCTGGTAGGATGCCTCATAGGCCAGTGAACTTTCACTAGTGGACTATGCATATTTCTTTATTTAAAGATACATGTATAGCTTTCCCCTCTTCAATCGTGTCTGACTCTAGGGGTTAGTACTCATCTCAGGTTCTTAGCCAAGGGAGCCAGTGTTGTCTGAAGAAATTTCCATGGTCACGTGGCCACCATGACTATATGCCGAGGCACACATTGTTACCTTCCGCCCGAAGTGGTACCTATTTCTCTTCTCACATCTGCATGCTTTTGTAGTACTAGTTGGACAGGAATTGGGGCAAGTATTGGGAGCTCACCCCATTGTGCAACACGCAGATCTTGAATCCGTGCTGTCAGCTTTCCAGATGACAAGCTCAGGGTCTTTAACTTCTAAGTCATCACACACCCCATTTGTTTATTTATAGACTACCGGTTATAAATATTAATTAATTGATTATTTTTGCTGTTAAATGCATCTCCTGCTCAACAAAGAGTTGTACATCCTTATTCAATATTATAAATATATTGTTATAGCCTAGCAGTTTAAAGATTACATTTTCTAAAGCTTCTAGAGTCATCAAACCATGAATCTTCAAGGGCAGTCACTTGATGATGAGATGAACAGCATATAAATTTAATAAATAAGTCAAGAAGTTCTTAGATCTCTATGTCATGAAAATAAAATATATTCATCAAGTTCGAAAACCCATCTGTAATATGGCTGGCAAGGATCATCTTCTGATGGTCTTTGTGCTGCCATCACTACTATTCCTGGGTTCTCTTTTCTATTTGGCTAAGTATGTTGCAACTGTCATTGTAATTATCTTCGGTGCCATTGTTTCCAACAATGAAAACTTCCTAGTATTCACTGGGAGAACTATTGCTATTGTCATATTAGTAAATCTATGTGAGCATCTCCTCAGCGTGTAGAAATATATGATGAGAAACAGCCTGACAATATATGCAGCCACAGATCTGTCTTTCAAGACTATTTGAAAAATTACAATTAGTTACAGTATATTAACAAGTTGCTGCACTTATGGATTTGATTTGTACCTGCAGGTCAGAGGACTCTTAGCTATTAGCTGCACCTTTCATTCCTCAGTCATTTTGTCATTGTTTTGTTTAGATCTCTTTGGCAAATTCAGGGTCTAAGACTATGACTAGATTCATAAGTTGCTGTAAGCCAATTGATTGTTTTGCGCAAAATGCAGATGTAAAGCTAGTTATTCTGCCTTGTAATTGAAACAATTTATTGGTTAACATTATACCGGTATCATGGTATAATGGTGGTGGGTTGCTACTGGTTCGCCCCAGATCTGGCAAACTGGTAGCGGTGGCAGGAGGCTCCACCCATCCGCCCCGACGTCTCTGCGTACAGAAGCTTCTGCGCATGCACAGAAGCATTGTGCATGTGCACCCATGAGCAAACTGGTAGCGACGGGATTTGAAACCCACTACTGACCGGTATGTATGTGTCAGCTTAGCTAGATTTTACCAAGTTTGGCATTCCAGATGTGAAATTATATTTCCTATCTAGCGGTTCCAGTAATAATGGAAGTTGTAGCTTAACAACACCTTGGAACTAAAACATTATAAAACGTTGTCTAGGCTCAGGTGCACTGGACAGTTCTTGTTTTTAAATTGAGTGATAACCTTGAAGGTTTCAAACTGGGTACATTGAACCAAAGATGGAAAATGACACTTATTCTCTTTTTTTCTTACTATTTCCCTTTCTACTTGCTTTTCTTTCTCATAGCTACTATAATATGCTTTTTGTGTGTGTGTGGGGGGGGGGAGATTATACCAGAGGTATGAATGATCTGTTACAAAAGGACTTTGATGTTGCGCCAAAAGCTACATGAAATAGTGATCCTAAGATTGCAGGCTATTATTCTGTGGTCTAAGGAAGAGAGAGAGACTAATAGGAGAGTGGTAACTCTGTGGAATAGGAACCAGAGAGGATATATGGGTAAGCTGGTCTGTAATTTTTACTGCATGCTGGAAATTTTTATTATAGAATTTGCACAAAAGGGAATGGACTTGAACATCTCAATCTACATAAACTGAAAACAAAGTCTAAATTTTTTTAGTCAGTTTGTTTTGTTCTTTTACCTGCTACCCTATTTGTATTTGTCTATATTGGTGTAATTCTTGTGTGGCATTCTCCTTCCAACAGTATTGAGTTCAATATGTTAAATATTAACTTCTTCAGAGTAGGACATACAACAAAATTATACTGAAATGCCTACCTTTGATTGTTGTACAGTGATGACTCAAATGTGTGCAACAGCCATGATAGAACAAACATTATATGCAAAAATGCCTCTAAACTATGCTGAGCATTTCAGATATTTAGTTGCGATTCATCAGAGAGCAAAGATATGGAAGGGGTATGTGAATTAATCCTGAGGTGTATCATAGGTGGTGGCAATTCTAGCAGGCTCACTTGAGGTGTAGTCATGTGGACAAAAACATGGTTTACTTGAGGTCTTGACTACTTGATCCATTTAACCTGTAGAATTGTGAACAGGACTGTAGCCTGAGAAAACCTGATACATCATGTTATATACACAAGGTTGGAAATCATGTCTGTTTCTGAAGAAACATTGTGTGATGTAGCCAAACAGCATTATGTATATTGTAATCATTTGGGATTAAAATTTGAAAAAGAACTAAATATACTCAATTAATTGACCAGAACACTGCAAAAGTGAGAGGGAAATAGAATTTATTATTCAGAAGAGGAGATCTTTGACCAGTTAAAATATTGAAAACAAATTGAGACATCTATTGCTTAGAAATTAGAAATTGCTTAGTTATTAGAAACTACCCATTCATTTGAATAGGCAATAAATGTATTTTGGTTAGTCAGAAGCTACACTGCTTCCAAAAATTTAAAAAAAAAAGATCCAAGGTTTATCAGATGTATAAAGGTGAGTGAATTTGGTTTGCAATGGAGCTGTTCTTTTGCTGTCTTACAGCTGTACATCTCTTCATTCCCCAAAAGAATAATCATTTGAATAAAAGAAGGTTGATATTTCATAAACAAGTACCTGATGATATATCTGTGTGAATGGTTCTAGAAAAGTGGTATCAGAGCTCTGTAAAGTCTTCTCTATTTTATTCCACTGATACTAAAATTTGAAGTCATTTTGCATCTTTTATTCCTTTTATTACATTGAAAAAGCAAAAGTGTGATATAACTCTGTTTTAATGCTAGTCATTGCATTAGGTGGACTTTTTCATGTTGTCTGTTGGGTTCTGTTCTTTTACTCTGCACTTATCTCAGAAAGCTAAACAGAATGAGACCTAGTTAATGTTGGGATGGGGAGACCACCATGAAATCCTATAGTGTATGCTGGACTTGATGTAAACACATCCGAAATAAGGCCCTAGAAAGCTTCTTCCCCCCCATATTGTTGTCTAGAACAGGGATCACCAACCTTTTGGACCTCAGGGTCCAAAATTCATAATTTTAAATCCCGCGGATCACTAATATGATTTGCCTAATGACCGGCTGGGTGGGTGTGGCTAGGTGATCATGTGACTGGGTGGGTGGGCCAACTCGGTGTCACTCACATCGAGGGGCGCCTCGCCAGCCTCTACTCACCCCTCCCTTCCCAGCCACTCCTCTCCTCCCCGCCCAGTCTCCTTAGGGCTCCAACAGGAAGCAGTTGTTGGAGCTAAGCAGCCACCATGAGAAAGAGTTGGCAAAACAGCTCAGTTCAAATTGGATCTGACCGAGCAGGCTCAGTAGAAGCACCTCACTGAGGACTACGAGCATAGGTTTTCCAAGCAGAGGGAAGACCTGCGGGAGTGCAAGGCCAGGTACAGATGCCTGGAGGCTCATTGGGGTGAGATGGTCAGCCAGTTCTAAGCCATGATGCAGTCCCACTGGAACAAGGTCCTCCGACTCTTTGCCACCAGCAGCACTTCCCTCCAGCCTTCGCCCAAAGCCCCGCACCACGAAGCCAAAGCAGACCCCAAGTTGGAATTTCTGTCCCCCTCCGACCCACACAAAAGACCCGGAAGGGGGAGACTCTCTGCAGCAACACAAACGTTCATTGCACATATCTTGTCCCAGGGGCTGTAGTTTGAGGAACCCTGATTTAGTGCAATATAAGAAATGGTACTGGAGAAGACTCCTGCGAGTCTCTTGGACTGCAAGGTGATCAAACTGGTTAGTCCTAGAGGAGATCAACCCTGAAGGCCAGATGCTGAAGATGAAATTCAAATATTTTGGCCACCTAATAAGAAGGAAGGACTCACTGGAGAAGAGCTTAATGCTGGGAAAGATTGAGGGCAAAAGAAGAAGGGGACGACAGAGAATGAGGTGGCTGGATGGAGTCACTGAAGCAGTCGTGAACTTAAATAGACTCCAGAGGATGGTAGAGGACAGGAAGGCCTGGAGAAACGTTGTCCATGGGGTCATGATGGGTCAGATATGACTTTGCAACTAACAACAACAACAAAAATGCAAATAATTTTTCTGTGGACCACCAAAATTTTCTTGTGAATCACCAATGGTCCATGGACCACCAGTTGGTGACCGTTGGTCTAGAAAACTGTGTATGTGTCCACGACATAACTAGAAGTCAAGCACAAAAAGGAGACTTTATACATTTTTTAAAAATGCAGACATCAACATTCCTTCTGAGGATGCCATTGTTCCATAGGTCACTTGAGTAACTTGTACTTTTGAATTTAAACATGAATATTTTTGCTACGATTTAATGTTCAGTATTTTCATGGTCAAGTAAGTGCAGAAAAGTATTAAGTGCATAAGCTATATAATGGTCACTCCATATTATCATCACCAGAGGTAGTTGGAAACACACACACACACAGAGAGAGCCTGGAATCTACCAGGCTCACATAAGTAAGCTATCAAGATACAGGAGGCAATTCCAGCAGAGAACTGGATTTAAATTAAAATGAACCCAAACCCATCCTTAAGCACAGTGTAGATTCTTGAGCATTCTTTCCTTAAAAAACCTTCACACTGCCGGTGTTCTTTGCTCATTGGATGGTTCGTGTCAGTAGACTGGAAACTCAGCCCTTGAAAGATGCGGGGTTTGGGGAGGGGGAAAAATGCCTTCCTCGAAGACTCTCAGTGAGGCCAGGGTTACAGTAGACAGCTCAGCGTCCCCGACGAGGGAGAAACGAGGCGTTTGGCAGGAGGCGGAGATGCTAGCGCAGGTAGTCCTTTTGTGCAGGGAAGAGCAAACGGGCTTAGGAAGGCGAAGAGAGCCCCTTTTGTTCGAGGCGTGCTACCGGCGCCCGTCTCCCCACCCCTCTCGGGGTTTTGGCTTCCAGCCCTTCTCCCACTCCGAGGCGAGGAAACCAATCCTCGGCTCTGCGCGCACAGCCCGGGAAGAAGATGCCAGCAGGCTCCCAGCAGCCCCTCTGTTTGACTCCGAACTGGCTCTGCACCCGTCCAGGCGGGGACGGAGAGGGAGGAGGAGGAGGAGGAGGGCCTTGGCTCTGATTAATTACCTTAGGCATTCGGGGGTGGAGCTTCCCTCAGCCATCTGGCTGAGATATGGGAGGGAGCTGCGGAGAAGGCGGGCGGGGGAGAGACGGAGAGAGGAAGAGAAAAGAAAGGAAGAAACACGAGCGAAAGGAAGGCAAGAGAAATCACGATCCAGGGGAACTCCCCCTCCCTCTCTCGGTTGCCACTCGGAGACGGGGCGAGGAGCAAAGAGGCGAGGAGGTTTTGCCACAGCCCCACCTGGCGGAAGGGATTTTCTTCCCCTCTCCTCCACGCCCTCCCGCTTTGGTTTATGGAGAAAAAGAAAATGGTCACTCAGGTAAGGCTGTGCGTGGCTGCTACCCTGCGCTCCTCTTCCATTCCCGCGCAGTGCTGGAAAGGAGACTCGGGGCGTGTGCGCGTGGCTTTCTGCCTCCTGGAGAAAGAGAGCCGCGGCGAGAAGGCCACTCTGCCGCTCCTCGATGGAAGGAGAGGGCTTCGGGCGTCCTTGCCTGAGCTTGCAGGGGGATAGCTGTAGGTGGAGCGTGGATGCGCAGCCATCCCTTCTCGCTCTGCTCCATAGATTCCTGTTTCCTGTGCTGTGCAGCTGCAGCTCAGGAAAGACCCTGCGGGGATTTGTCCACCTCTTTGTCTTCATGTGGAGGCAGGCGGGCGGGCAGGCGGGCGGGAGGAACTGCAGAGGTAGAGAAGGCTAGCAGTTCTGCCTTGCCACCAAATGATCTTAGCACAAGGGGTTTCCTTCTTGTGGCGACCCTTCCGGAGAATCGATTGGTTCCGATCCAACTGATCCTCATGCCCGCATTCATTTCCTTCCTCGATCGAATCCTCCTAGAATTCTGGAGGATTGTAAATTGTTCCTTCTGGCTGCTTTACGGTTTCCTTAGAGAAAAAGATGAGATGGAATTCGATAATGTCATATCCGATGGTGGTAATGATGTGAGGATCCTTGCAGATCCTGGTATTCTACCCAGGCTTCTCTTAGGCACCCCTCTGCATACCACAGCCTCTGGATGGGCTTCCATGCAGATTTAGCTGAATCTGCATTTCAATTACTTTCTTTGCTACAAAGGTAATTCCCCCCTCCCCCATTTTTACAGGTGCCTTGTCTGTGCATGAATGCCCATTGAGCACAGGGTTCATTGCAACTATACATAGACACATGAAAGCAGCTGCTTATCATTTCCCAGAGAAGCAGCACTTGGGCTGAATGCAAGGAATGATTTCTCGAGCTTACCCACAACTGAGAAACAGTTATTTTTCCTCACTTGCTTGTCTTTTATTTTTTTAAAATATGGAAACCGCCTAGTTGACATGGAGGGGGAGGGGAGTCAGTTAAATAGACAAGGTCAGGAAACAATATCATTACAGCCAGGTAGTCTTTACTGTTAGTAGTTATATAATGGTCTGCAGTGCCATACATGGATAGATATCTCTTAGAGAGGGGGGGGGGAGAGGAAATATTTTAAAGGGGAAAAATAATGGGAATTTTTTTTGTCATTTAATTAAAATTTTAAAAGACCTCTATCATTTCACATAATTTTTACAATGTTGCAGAAGTGTAATTTTTAGTGGTAAGAGGCATCATATACTCCTCTCTTAAGGGGCAAAATGAATGTCCTAGGAGATGATTGTTATAAATAGTGGCAGCAGTTTGACTTCCTTAGTCAGCAGACTTACAGTGAATTCAGTGGCTCAGAGGCAGGGAGGTCTCTATCCATTAATGCAAATTGCAGATTTCCCTCCTCTGCTGATCACATTCATTATTTATATATTTCCTTTTTATCTTGGATGTGTGTCTTGAGACTGCTGGGGCTTCTTTCTGCCATCTACATGTGAAAGCTTTAAAAGTAATTTTGTAAGCAATTTCCCCCCTCCTTTTAACGTATTTTCTGTAATTATGAGTAACCTTTCTGTACACTTCTGTCCCATTATAGGTGTACGGTATTGTCCAAAGCTGTTTTCCTATATATAAATTTAATAACATGGTATAAACTGATAGTTCATAGATGATCTAGCTAAGAAACGCCCACCACATAAAGATGGCATATTTGAGGAAAAGTGAACATTCTTGTTCTTCAGATGAAAAATGAAAAGGCTATTTGCTTATCAAGGAAGATTGGAGGACTGCATAGATTACTGTATAGAGAATGAAGAAAGTTTTTGCATGACTCTCGAAAAGAAAGAGTTGATATTATTCAAAAATGATTAACTGACTGTGACCTTCATGTGTGGTTTCTAATATATGGATTGAGTATGTATGTCATTTTTATATTTGACACAGAAAATGATATAAATATATATATGAGAATAATTTGAAATATCACATCAGGAAATTAGAATTTCAGTTGAGTAAGTTAATATGACTATAGTCGACACAAGAACTAGGAAGTTTCAGTTTATCCTTAGTGTTCCTATTTCTCTATGGTGGTCTTTGATATAATATTTTACCAAAATACATTCATTTTTCTATTTTGGATTTGAGCATTCTGGTCAGAATTGCAAGTCATGTGTCAATAAGACTTACTGGATTTATAACAGGTTATTATTTAGGGTCAGCACTTTAATATGGTTAAGATTCTCTTCTTTCAGAGCATGTATAAGTGGGCAAACAATATAATAATAGCAGTTACACTGATCAGTGAAAGTCTCTTGGTTTCCAAAAACATCCATGTAGAAATCTTTGGTGACAAGAAAATAGTACCATGAATGCAATGTAATAATACTATATGACACTATATGACACTATATAGCACTATTATGAAGAGCATTATTAAGAACTAATTGATTTTGAAAGATAATTTATCATATGTTAAATGGAATAGCTTCGCCCCTTTCAGGGCGGAGTGTTTTTCATTTTTTCTATATTCCTGGATTTATAGTAGTCCTCAACTTATGACCACAATTGGGACCAAAATTTTTGTTCTTAAGCAAGGCAGTTGTTAATGAATCACACCCTATTTTACAACCTCCTTTTGCCATGGTTGTTAAGTAAATCGCTTGGTTGTTAAGCAAATCTGGCTTCTCCCATTGACTTACCTTGTCAGAAGCCAGCTGGGAAGATCGCAAATGGAAGTCACATGACCCCAGGATGCGGCATTAATACATGATGGTTGCCAACTGCCCTAATTTTTATGACATGACTGTGGTGATTCTGCCATAGTTGTAAGTATGGGGACTAGTTGTAAATCACTGCCTTTGTAACTTTGAACATTTATAAATCAAGGACGACCTATACCAATAATCAGAGATTTCCCATTCCTTGTTCCATTCAGTTTTTGTCCTCATATAAATGTGAACTGATTCAGAAAGAATAGAAAAGTATTAAAGACTTGCAGTTTGGATTCTATTGTATTACTGCATGTCTGGTGTGCTAGAGGAATATGTTTAAATATATATGACAATTCTTTATCAGTAAGCTATCACTATAATAGGTTTGGGAAAGGTGCCAAAATAGTATTTGGTTCTTGGAAATCTTTTGAACAAGAAATTCACATTTATAATTATTTAGGAAACTTCCATTGTGTTAGACAAAATGTTGCTCTAATTTGATTCTCTTATGCTTAATGTGGTAAATGGAAGAAAAACTGAGTTTCTGTTGAGCAGGAGGACGGGGATGAGAATATCTGTTAAGGGAATGTGTTTTTGGCTATGCTGTAAAATTGCTACCTTCTGGAGGAGCAAAAAGCACAAGTTCTTTCTTTCTTTTTTTTCTTTCTTTTTTTCTTTCTTTCTTTCTTGGACAGTGCAGTGCTTTGCTGGCGTTTTATTCAGGATCTGTTTCCAATCAGTGCTGAGACTGTGGGGGAAGGCACTAAGCTTTCACAGAATGGGGAAAAAAGTGTGCTTCCCCTTTAAGCTGTTCAGCAAGTCCATGTGGCAGTCCTGGAGTGTGTTCCTGTGCAGTGAATCACCCCTTCCATTGTCCCGCTCCCTTTGCTTGGAGGAATGAAGCCCTTCACCTGGGCTGCTGCCTGCTTACAGTTTGTACTTTTAGATAGGGGAGGGGAATGCTTGCTGTAATCAAAAGCCAGGGAGGGAGCTGTTCCTTTCTAAGAGGTTGTGCTCCTCCGAAGCGTTGTTCTTCTCTGGCTGGGGGGGTGGCGCTCGAGCCTTTCCTGGTTCGAAGTATAGGTAATAGCGTTGCAGGAGAGTGGGCTATGAAGGGTGGAGCAGCTGGCATTCCCTTTTGTGGAAATTCAGAATAATCTTGCAAGATTATTCATCTCCATTTTGTAAACCCTCCCAAAGTGACTGGACTCCATTCTGTCAGCACGGCCTTCTCCCCCCCCCCTTTTTTTCCTTCTCAAGGGTTCCAGCTACTAGCATTTATGTTGGCATCTGCTTGACTTGCTGAACTGTGCCCAGAACTCAGAGAGGTGTTGGCTTTATGAATTCAAGACTTGCTAGGGTAGGTTTTTTTTTTTTAATTTAAAAAAAAAAAAGATTCAGCAGCTGCTTCATATTTTCCAACAGCTTTTCTTCTACGATAACCCATTCCTTGCCAGGCTCCTCCGCCAGCTTGTGACAAACAACTATAGCCAGACATGGCAATCTCAGCCTGCTTCTTATGAAAGCTCAAATGCAGGAGTTCCTTAAATGGAGATTTGATTTAAATCAGAGCAACATTCTGCTTGGCAGTGTTTGTTCTGACTCATTGGAGACTCTGTGTGCTGATCCCATCCCCCCATCTTCTCTGCTGCCCATATCTGTGTTCTGATCTTTCCCTGCTCACTTCTCAGTAAAGCCCAGACCAGATAAATATATCTTTGTTAACCTTGTAATAGGATTAGTGCAGGTACAATACTAGACGCAGACTGGGGGGAATTGCAAGAGGATTGGAAAAAAATATAATGAACACATTCTACAACATGAAACATTATTTGTTTATGCTCAAAAAATGCACAGGAAAGACCGACATGCCCCCTCCACTTACCATATGTAACAAGATCACCTCTGTGCCCCTTTCAGCAACACATTATTAATTTTTGGCTACTTTTATTCTTTCAAAGACTAACCACTAAGAGAATCAAGGATGTCACCATTTTATAAGTTTATGGTTGTCACCTGCACATAACACAAGTTTGATGTGTTTCTCATTTCTCGCTCCTCTTTTGATTCAAGCTTCTCCGATTATGTATTCTTCTCTTTGTTTTTGTCAACTAATTCAGTTGTCTGAATTGACCTTCAAGTGCCTTTGCAATATATCCATGGGGCTTTTCATAGAAGTTAATTGTTTTTTTTTTTTTTTTAGCCAGGACATATAGTATTTTGATCCATTTGTTGGTAAACTCTTTCCATTTCCTGCAGGACTCTGCGGGATATTGATACTCTCTTCTCTCTCTGTGTCGCAATAGTTCACCTTGACTATCACATTACTGTGACCTGTTAGAAATATTAGGTCTGGTAGTCTAGGTTTCAGTGCAGGTGGCAAGTTATTAAATGAAATTCAGCTAATTAATTGATCCATCAGGTAGACATTAAGGCCACTAGAAAGAAATATACTTCTGAAGAAAACTAACTGACTTCCTTGGAATTCTATTGTAGCGTGTGGTCCTCCACAGTGTTTATTATGATGATATTCCTGAACCCTAGGAATATATTAAAGCTTTCTAAGATGAATTTTTAAAAAATATATGCAAAAACGAACAAGATATGGCTAGTAAATATCTCAATTAACCCAATAAATCCTTATTGGGTTAATTGCACCAAATTTGGGGAAATATCTTTAGGTGCTTCACTACCTTTTGAACTAGAGCTTCCTTTTAATGAAAGTAAAAGGTACAGCAAGTGCCATTTGCTGAAATTCATGACCCAAGGTGTAGCAATTTCATATATTTCTTGTTGAAGAGATAAGGTGACTTTATGGATAGAGCATAGAGTTGAAATAAGGAGCACTTTTATCTCGCTTACTAGGAAAGTAAGTTGCAATTGCTAGATTAACTGTATTGTAAAAATACAAAGAATTGGTTCAGTATTATTTGAAGAAGGATCCCTACATGATTTATTAATTTAATTGATTATTGGCCATTAACTGATAAGGAAACATTGAGGGCTGCCTGTAGACCTTATTCTGCCTATGCTGATAACAGCATGAGTTCTATATGATGGCTAAAGTTCCTGAGAATTAATACCTGTGTCTTCTAATTAAGAAATCTGGCTTGTTTGTGATAGCAATTTGAAGGCTTGGTATTTCTCTGGGCATTTCTGACTAATTGGAAGCTAGTCTATATAACCAACTGCTTTTGGTTCTGTTTCCAACTTTTTATTGATTATTCATGAGCTGACCTTATAAATATTAAATATATATATATGCTGTATTTTGCACCTTAATATAATATACAAAGTAAGAAAATGTAGGCTATTGCAGCCTCATTCTCAAAAATCCTGTCTCCTTCCAGGCTATTGAGATGTTATTGCATATGTCCATTGACATTGTCATGATCTTTGTGTCTACATCTTTGAAACATGCTTTTTAATGAATGTCATCTTTCTTAAGATGTTAAATATATATTGCTATTTTGAATGGAATGAAAGTAAAATCAGAAGGATATATACTGTATGTTTATGTTCAGGAAAGCATTGTTCACCAATGTATCAATAATCCTTCAAAATACTTTTTAAGGCAAAGTCCATTTTGAACAGTTACAGGCAAACATTTCCCCTCCTCCTCAATGTTAACCTGTGTCTAAGGTATACTTCATTTTGTTTAGCTAAGCCATGCAAATACGATTCTTGATTATAGGACCAGTGAATGGGGAACAGAGTTATTAACTCTTTTCTATGAGTGGCCGGAATTGTCATTATGTGAACTGTGAGAAAAGGAGCATCTAACTCTTCCTTGCTTACTTTTGTGATGTTTTCTCCCCCCCCCCCCCACCACATGCCTTTCCCCAGGGATTTTTCCTTAGGGATTTTTATTACATCATCTCTCCTCCAATTGATCTAGTTAATGTCATGTTTGCAGCTAAATTTATTATTACTGATTATTTTAGTTCTGATTTGGGGAAGCTTGTTCTGTCAGTTTTAGAATACTAAATTGCCCTAGACTAACTTGGATTAATAATTCCTGTACAATGTTCCATTATATGGTAATTCTTAAATACAATCCTGGCTGCAGCATAAGAAAGTTTTGTGTTAGGCTGTCCATAAAATTATACTATGAAGTACATACAGAAACTGGTCAACCGTTTCTGTTCCCATTCTATGGATAGATTGAATGTACTTCATTTTAATAACATTAAAGTTAATTAGCTTTTATTAATTGAGCATATTAGGCTTTTGAATTCTTTCAAGGGCTTCTGACAAACCAGGTTAAAAATCAATTATATTTAAAGAAAATACTTAAGAAGGGATCAATAATCTATCAGAGAGTGATGTTTCTTGTTTCAGAGGAGCCGTAAAACACAGATGTAAAGCTAATACATTATTCCTTGCTGCAGTTAGTATTGGAGCAAACAGTTCAGAAATATTTCATTAAAATAATTCGATTTATTGGTAAGGATGTCACATTATTGACTATTAAAATATTTTGATTGATCAAAAAGGTGTTCTATTACTTAAAAGCATATGTTTGCCAATTTTAATAATGTATTTTAAAAAGTGTAGTTAATAAGCATTGCGTCATTTTTGAGGTTGTATTTCTACCGTGTTTGTTGTGTAATTGTTTCATTTAAAAGTATGCTTTTTTCTTAGAGTTAATATAATATTTATCAACCGGAATTTATTTTAGTTCAGGTTTGGGGAAGCTTGTTCTGTGAATGGCAGCCCAGTTATTTTGTTAGACATACATATCATACATACATACACGCATATCCTGCCTTTATTATATTTATAAATAATGCAAGGCAGCATACATACTTAATACTTCTCCCTCCATCTATTTTCCCTACAACAACTTTATGAGGTGAGTTGGCCTGAGAGTATGACTGATATAAAGTCACCCAACTAGCTTTCATGCCTAAAACAGGATTAGAATTTACAGTTTCTTGATTTCTAGCCTGGTACCTTAACCACTAGACTAAATTTTTGCTACTTAAATTGTGATAATGCTAAAATGGATTAAACTTGTATGCACCCCATCTTCCAATGACCTTGGATGGCTCACAACAATCATTTTTAAAAAAAAAAAATAGAATCAATAAAAGATGGTAAGCACAAGGGGCCAGACTGAATGAATCAAGTGATCTAACTCTCCCTCACCAAAGGCCAGGGTGAAGAGACAGGTCTTCACCGCTGTTCTGAAAAACAGCAGAGTGGGGTCCATTGGAATCTTGTGAGGAACCTCATTCCAAAGAGCAGGCAGTGCTACAGAGAAGTCATAGTTCTGGGGTCCTAATAGATATACATTGTTTAATCTAAGGAACACGCCAACCATCAAGTTCAAATCGGTTGGGCATGGGCAGATACTATGGGAAAAAGTCCTTCCAGTACCTAGACCCCATGCCATGAAGTGCTTTATAGGCAACAACTGAATCACACTCAGAAGCAAAGTAGCAATCAGTGCTTCTCCTGAAGCAGAGGTGTTAAATGGGCATGTTACTGAGGGGTTTGCCCTTCACTACTTGTACTGCAACATTCTGAATCAGTTGAAGCTTCCAGGGCAGTCCCATGTAAAGCATGTTGCAGTAGTCATGCTGTGAGATGATGAGGATAAGAATGATTATCGGAAGAGTCTATGAAATGGTACAGCTGGTATACAGGTAGTCCTTGACTTACAACCATTTGTTTACTGACCATTTTAAAGTTACAATGGCACTGAAAAAAAGTGACATGTTTATTTTTCAGAGTTACAATTGTTGCAGCATCCCCACGCTCACATGATCAAAATTTGGATGCTTGGCAACTGGCTCATTTATTTATGCAGTGTTCCAGGGTCATGTGATTACATTTTGCAACCTTTTGACAAGTAAAGTCAGTGGAGAAGCCAGATTCACGTTACAACTGTGCTACAACTGCAGTGATTTGCTTAATGACTGTGACAAGAAGATCCTAAAATGGGGCAAAATTCAACAACTGTCTCGCTTAGCAATAGAAATTTTGGGCTCAATTGCGGTCATAAATTGAGGACTACCTGTACCAGATGAAATTGTACAAATACTTCCTAACCACAGCTGCCACTTGATTTTCACCCTCAGATTGCACATTAACCTTGAAGAGGAAAGTTATATCCCATCCAAGGTCAAAGATGGAGTATTCTAAGAAAAGTGGATTAAATAATGCCTGGGCAAATTATATATATAATTTATTACATAGGCTTATTCACTATTTGCAAAACTTATTTATGATATTTTGTGTCCAGTAGAATTAAAACAGCATGCATTTACCCTGACTTAATATTTCCTAGTTTAGTATAAAGCATCATTTATACTTTTATATGCATGTTGATTCTTGAATGTCACCTAATAATAATCACTTAATAATAATAATAATCACTTTCATATTTGAAATCACATATTAGGGCTTGGTACACTTCAGATTTGCAGGCAAAAAGTTATTTTGGGTCAATGCACAAATTTGTTGCATTTTCCCCTTGAATTGTAACCAGTTGCCCTCCTTAGGTACAGTATCATCTTAGAAAAGGACACGGCCAAAGGAAGATAGTATTTGGTTGAAAGAACTGCATACAGGAGTTATGTGAAGGATCTTTTTGCCTTCACAACCAGAGTGCCATTCAACCCTATTGGATATTGCTGAAA
Source organism: Arizona elegans (assembly GCA_022577455.1). NCBI lineage: Eukaryota > Metazoa > Chordata > Lepidosauria > Squamata > Colubridae > Arizona > Arizona elegans. The sequence continues at coordinate 63,169,922 of JAKOOJ010000007.1, forward strand.
AATGCATCCAATATAAATATGGAATTATCTGGCTGACCAATGATAGTTAAGCTCAACTATTGGTAATTTCATGAATGTATCCGGATAGTTTTCATGTCAGCGGTACTCAAGGAACATAGGGATCATGTGTTTCTCCAAGTTCAGGGTATTCAGCTACTCTTGTTTCTTCTGCATCTGATGTTAGAAGAAAAGCCAGCTCATGATACTGTATTCCCTCCCCCATTTGAAATCCAGGGAGTGAATTATTCATCTGAGTTGGGCCCTTTGATTTGTAAAGGCATTGCAGTCATTACATGGATATAAAATTACATATTATGCCCCTTTCATCCTTATTTATTACTTAGGATTTATACGCATGGAGTAAAATTATATATAATTCTACAAAAGGAAAACACAGTGTTACTATTCTAAGCTTTAGGGAGTGACAAACAACACAAGGAAACCAAATGATTTGTAGTGAACATGTAGGTTACCTTATTTCATCTTTCTTTTATATTTGAAACATGTTAGACTTTTAGGAGACTAAAAAGTAATTTATAGTGTGTTATCAATAGTAATATAAATGATTTATTGAATTTGACATTAAATGTCAAATTTAATGACATTTAATGTAAAGTATTTTTGGTTCAAGTTGGACATCTAATGTTTTCCAGCTCTGTTTCAAATTCAAAAATGACTTTTAAATAGTATGTGTAGCATTGAGTAAATACTCTTTTTGTGTTTGCATTCTCCACCCCACATTCTTCCCCTCCCCCACAAACACATGCATATACACATTGTGTGTTCACTAAAGTTCCTTGGATGTAAATTCCTTTATTTTTCTTGTAGGTTATTTTTTTAATGTTTCAAGTTCTAATTTCAATTTTGGAGTTGAATGGGAAACCCTATTAGTTTGAAATATTTTTTAAGGTTTTTGATTTTTTTTTTAACTCAGTCAAATATGGTTCTGTAATTTCTGTGAAAATTAAATTGAAGGGTGTCATTTAAAGTTTTAAAAGGCAAGCTGTTGCTACTTGTACCTTGAAGGGAATCTGCAACCCATATACCAGCAAGAGCTTTTGGTTGTCTTAAATTCCTTTTAAATTTAATTTGAAAATCATCTAAAGAATAAGGAACACGGAATTTTTTTTTCCTTTTAAAATATTGTTGATATCTTTATTTTAGTTTTGTATCTTGCTCTCAGATAATTCAAAGGTAATTCAGATAGCATTACTATCTGTTAAGATGCAACTATACATGATACCTCAAGGAGACTTACAATAAGGGAACATTATAGGACTATATAAAATAAATAAAAGAGAGGGAGGGAGGGAGAGATAAAGAGATTGGTCGGTCAGTCTGGGCAAAATGTATTATTGAGTTAAATCTATAGTATTTTAAATTCATGTGTACTTCCACACCAATAATAGCTACCGTTGTGGAAACTGCATAGGTAACTAATGAAGATAAAAAGAATTTGATGTCAAATTGCTGTTGTTGCTTGCATCTCATATGAAGTATAGCAACTAGCTTTATCATGACACAAATTGAGAAGATAAAACATTGCTCAGAGGCTTTCTTGGGAAGAGGAATCATAAAAGCAATATGTTTTATCTATTTACTTCAGTCTCACATCTCTATTTTGTTTTTCTCAGATCCCTGTAACTATAATATAAATAAAGCCTAAATGAGAGTCAGCTCCTTCTATAAAATTTGGCACTATCCAAAAAGACCAATACTTAGTCACTTTTCTATTTTACTTTGTTGTGCTTTGATTTTGTTTTTACACATACTGTACATGCACATACATGCATAAACACACACAGAGACAAATACCCTGAGACATATAGACAGTCTCTTCTGTCTAATATACAATTTGTTTGGCAAACTATAGATCTTTCACTTTTCATCATTGTTGTTTGTGTGATTGTAGAAAGAAATTTCTTCTGGTGATAAACCTTATACAAGTTAACAGTCTAAATGCAAGCATTTTGTTTTTCTGGAATTTATATTATGCTGCACCTGCATTCTCACAGTTACCTCAGGTTACCTGTCAAAAATGTTAAAAGTAGCCAGTTAGAAACAGAGAAATGAAATGTGGATTCCAGTGGTGAAAGCAGACAGACTTTGGTGTGAATAGATCTTTCAGCATGCATTATGATTTTAGCCTGTAATCTGCCTCCCACCTCTCTGCCCTCCTACCAAACATGTTCCAAAAGGCTTGTATCTGCTAAGAGTAAATCTGAGAGTAATTGGGCTATGGGAATACAGCCAAGAGGGAGTCTTCTGGAATCAGCAGTTCCGCAAAACTTTAGGAAAAGCCTATTTAGAAATCTATTTTAGTTTGGTTTTTTTTTTAAAGAAAGAGTGTAGTTTATTTTTTTAATCATTGAAGAGGTTAGCATGAGAATGTTATCCCGCATGAGAAAGAGCATTGATGTCAGTTGATTCACATGGAACATCACAACAGTTACAGAATTGTGGCTATTTGTTAAATTTATATGCCACCCATCTGAATCTGCAAACAACTGTCACGACTAAATATCCATTGCTTGAGGATGTTGATTACAACAAAATTGCATTCAGTGTGTTATGCTATTAAAATTAAGCTAATTTGGTACCAAGCCCAAGCTGCTTCAGTCTTCCTTCTGTACATTGTTTTGTTGCTTGGAAGATAATTGAAGCAATCACATTTATAAATTGCTGGATTTTTGAGGTGACCAGTGGAAGTTTCAGGTAAAAAGGATTGCACAAGAAAAAATTCCTAAGAGAATTTTTATTGGACTGACTAAATTCAGAAATATTTATTGATCTATTTAAATATTAAATGCCATGAAGATTGTAAAGCAGGGTGATAATTCTGATGGGATGGTAGCTGGTACATTCTTTTCAAATGATACTGCTGTTTTGCTATTTTTCTTTAGTTCACCAACCAAGTAATATCTTTCCCTCAATATTTAACTATACCATCTGCAAATGTGAATGATAGCTAATTTTGCTTTTGAATTCTATTCTCTGTCTAAATTTATTTTATAAGGTTATTTTAATAAGAAATTCTGGGAATTATGTCAAAATATATAGAGGGGTCTAAGCTAAGATAGGGTTTTATAGAAGAATTGGGAAAAGGGTGGGGGGAGGGAGAAGGATACTGCATCTCAAAATCAGGATGCTTGTCCTACAGATGTAGGCATCTGTAAAGGTATTAGTAATTGGGTGCGGGCTTCTGTTTCTTTCATTGCTTATGCTTTCTCATTTAATCTTTAATCACATTCATAAGCAATATGTTTGCTTATGATTTATATTACAATGATAGGGCCTTAAAGCACCCTGTTGTATCCCAGTATCCCACAGATGTGTTGGGTTCTATAATCTTTCAACCAGCATGTTGAAATGAAAGTCAAATATATCCTCTGGAAAAGATGGGAAAGTTTCATTTAAAAACTCCCTTGGAAACAATATTCAGTGTTTTTCAAAATCTTGTATCTGCCTTGGTTAAAAACAAATTAATCTGCAAGAGTAATAAACCTCCTATAAAACTAATATTATGTCTCAATTTGGAAGATGTTTTTAAAGTTTATTTATGTTTATTAGAGTTATTCAAAGCAACATTGCAATTTTCTTCATCATCCATTTCACTTATTTTTATGCATTTTCTTGTTATTAAAGAAAAGCATTCCCCATCCCTTCCATCTGCCCTTTCTTGCTTTGCTTCACCCAGGAAAATTCATGAAATATTGTTTCCAGTTGTTGACACAGTAGGCCATAGTTTATTGTCTCGTCTTACTTTGTATGAGTCAGTCAGCTGTATGTTGCATTCTTGCTATGCTAGAACTGATCTGTACATTACAAATGCCTCTGTATACCTGGAGCATCCATCACTGGAATGAAAGATTTAGAGCACAAAATGAAGCTTCCAGAAGAGAAAAGATTTTACTTGAAATATGTTACATTGCATGCCCTTCCTCCACAAAGGAAATGGAGCAGCGTCTGGCTTACTACTCTTTCAAGCTCTGCAATCTCTTTCAAGACATTTCACCCTCCCACCAATTGATTCCATATGTTTTCCATCCTCCCCTACAGCATTCTTTCCTTTCACCATCTCCTGTTTTAGCTGGCTGCTGAGCCTGCAGGTTTCTGCTCACTCTCCTTGGGTTCCCCTCCCCTCCCCACTTCTGGAATCAATGGCTTTCAAAACTGAATAAAGATTGTATGCATGAAAATACACAAATGGCTCTACATTACATAAGACCAAACTCAAAAAGATTTAACCAGAAATTTGGGGTTTAGGTATTTGTAGCCTCTCTTCTCCCAAAAGATGGAAAGAATTGCATGACATCTCAGTGCTGCTGGTTGTGCATCTTGGGAACTGAATTCTGAATCCACAGTAATCAAATATGCTGCTGTTACAGTAAACTGGACACAGCTTGAATTGGGCAATTTAGATCAGAAAGCCTGCAAACTGATGACAATGCATAATGTATTGCATGCACAAAGTGATGTTGATCGACTATACTTAGCATGAAAAATTGGAGGCTGTGGTTTACTGCAGGTAAAGAGACAGTTGTAGAAGAAAAACACAGATTAAATGATTACTTCAAGGCAAGCAAAGGGAAAATGCTGTTAGTGGTTTGTAAAGAAAACACATTGAAAGTAGCAAAAGCAAAAAAAAAAAGGATAAAAATAAATTATTGGAAAACTTCCAATAATTTGAGAAGAAAACTTGAGAAGTAAAATGTTACATGGCTAAGTCATAAAAGAAACTGGTGTCAAAGTGGAAAAGACCAGAAATTCTCACTGGGTACAAGCAGACACCCATCAAGAAAGAAAGGGAAGAATTAATTTTTCAGCTCAAGAATAAGCATTATAAAGAACTATGGCAAAATCAGGATTTAACCTGTATCAAACATCAGCAAATGCACACTTTGGAAAAAAAAAGATCAGTTGATGGATTACAGAATTAGTGGGTGCAGCCAAATGAAAAGCTCATAATGATTATAATCAACACCATCACAGAATAGCCACTATGATCAGTTAGCATCTGTGAAAACTTGAAATTTCTGAGTATCCCCATTATAGTATAAGATGAAATGAAAAATTGTTGAAAATGTTTAAAAGTTATAAGATGTTTATAAGAGCATATGAACTCATTGCTATCTAGAGCACATAACAAAACAAACATTGAAAAGAGTTGTTTTTGTAGATGAGGTAATACCCAGGAACAGCAGAATGGGAAAAAAAAAAATTGGAAAAGTTATAAAATACAGAAACCTAATTATTTAAAATGGGTAGTTTATGGAGAAGATCTTGTGACGACGTCCCTATAGTTACTGATGTATTAGGTGGAACAACAAAGAGATTAAACAGATTTTTACAAGAACTGTGTAATTCAGCTATATTTACAATAGATTTACAAACAATCCCCCCTCCCTCCTTTGCAGGATACATATTATATCTTAAATGCTATTTGGATAATTCCTTTGTTCCTGAGAGAGATTTGAATTTCCAATGAAAAAAATAATCTGATTCTTTTTATTCGTTCTTTGTGTTATTCCTTGATGAATAAAAGAACAATAACAATACCTCACATTTACTTTATATAGATGATCTGAAGTTTTATGGAAAAGCAAAAATTGAAAATGAAACATTAACAAATACTGTAAGAATTTTTAGTATGGATATAGTAATGGAATTTAGCCTAGAGAAATTTGCTGCAGTAGCAATACATTGAAAATCACAAACAGTAATGGAATGCCCAAACCATCAGGAACCATCAGAATAAAGCCTATAAGAATCCAAGTTGGATAATATCAAGCACAGACAATGTGATTAATAAAGAATACATCCAAAGAGTGCAGAAATTGCTAACTTAATACAGCCTTGTACCAGGAGTGAAATCCAGCAGGTTCTGACAGGTTCTGGAGAACCGGTAGCGCAGTGGTTCTCAACCTTCCCAATGCCGCGACCCTTTAATACAGTTCCTCATGTTGTGGTGACTCCCAACCAGGGGTGGGTTCTAAATTATTTTACTACCGGTTATGTGGGCGTGGCTTATTTTGTGGGCGTGGCTTGGAGGTCTTGTGACTGAGTGGGCGTGTCTAGCTGGTCATGTGACTGGGTGGCCATGGCTATGTGTATAGGGACTACTCAGAGGGCTGAAAAAAGTCATTTCTGACAGGTCCTCACACTTTTGACTGGTCCTCACACTTATGACCATCCTCACATTTATGCCTGTTCAACATTCTTAACAACCATGTCACTCATTTCACAACTGCTTCTCTTCAACATGGTATAAGATAGGGCAAAAAACGTAAAATGTGAGGACAGTCGTAAATTCGAGGACTGGTCAAAAGTGCGAAGACCAATCAAAAATAACTTTTTCAGCCCTCTGAATAGTCCCTGTGCACAAAAGGACTACCCAGAGGGCTGAAAAATGTGATTTCTGACAGGTCCTCGCATTTTTGACCGGTCTTCGCAGTTATTTTCATTTATGTCCATATCATGGTCATCATTTATGCCCATTGTACCATTCTTAACAACCGTGTCACTCATTTCACAACTGCTTCTCTTCACCATGGTGACAAGATAGGGCAAAAATGTAAATTGTGAGGACAGTTGTAAGTTCGAGGACTGGTCAAAAGTGTGAGGACCAGTCAAAAATAACTTTTTCAGCCATCTGAGTAGTCCATATGCATAAAAGGATACAGCAATAGAGAGGGATGAAGGAAGGGAAGGGAAATTAGAGTAGGAGTGAAGATAAGAGAGGGAGGAAGAGAGGAGGAGAAGGAGAAAGAGGAAGTAGGGAGAAGAAGAAGGGGGGAAGAGAAAGTAAGAAAGAAAGAAAAGAGAGAAGTGGTAGGTTTGAGGAGAAAGATTGCTGTACAATAAAAAAGATGAAAGGGAAGAAAGCCAACCCCAAACAGATATTAAGATAAAGAATGAATTGTTAAACTTTAAAGAATAAAAGAGAACACATAGGAATAAATAGCAATAATTAGAAACACACATACAAACATACAACGTATTTTCTTTGAACAGAGTATTTGGCCGCTTCACAAATTTAAACAGTTGTAGGAGGTTAGCACCCACCCCTTTCCTAGAAGAATGAAATATTTTGGGAAATATTAAAAAGGCAGAATATTATATTTCCCTGGATGAGAAATGGAGAAGCATATTTTACAGACAAAGCAGCTCCCACCTTCCTGCCCCCCACCCTTTGTTAATGGGCCAGAGGCAGAAAGTCAATCCTTTGTCAAAGGACATTTGCAACACAATAGCAACAGAAACTAACACTATGGGCCCCATCAAGCCATGTGATCCAATCCACCATTAAACCATCTTTCCAAGCAGTCTCCATGTTTCCAGTGTCTTTTTCCCCACTTGGAGCAGAACCCAGAAGGATATTTCTTCCAATACAGTATTTAGTCATTTCAATTAAATTTACAATTTCCATATTTCCTTTTTACCATATTTATTCCTCATCTGTTTTTTTAAAAAACCAATATTACCCTTCATCCTCATCTCTAATCTTAATCAAATTCAATTTTTCCCTTCTATTCTATATTACACCCCTTCGCATTGTCATCTATTTTTATATCCATCCTCACATTGGTTAATTATGTAATACAGTTGTTTAATACAAATTCAACATTTTAATATAAATCAATTAGTTATATAACTATCTTTTTTTGTATATTAATCAATATGAACATGAATATTCCAATTATTTCCATGCAATCCAATTTCTTACAAATCAATTAATTATATTTACCAATAATAATAAACCAAATAATTTCCCCCATATATTCCTCCAAACCACAACTTAACCATTTCTGCTTTCAACACAATATGCAATTAATAGTATCTCAATTATTACAATTCCCTAGTTAAATAGAGCTTTTTTTCTTCTGTGTTTTAAAATCTTGAACCTCCTCTTGCCCTAAATTTCCCATTGTTTGCAGTTTCGCACCTACCTTTTTTGGTGAGGAAAAAGAAATCTCTCTGCCTCATTTTGTCACGTTGCACCAAAGACCCTGCTTACTTTCAATTTCGGTTTTTCAGCATAGCTAGGGGAAAAAAAATCTGCTCCAGGAATTTACCTCTTTGCAGCTAGCTACCAACAGAGCCCTCCGCAAAACAGCTGAGAGTAGGGCGGCTCTTTGAAGCCCCGCGGCAAGAATTTAAAGTTCTTTTTCCCTCTAGCCATCAGCTGGGACTCCGGAGGCAGCAATAGATTGGGAGTGGGCGGGGTAAGCGAACGGTGACCGGGCGATCCAGCAGAGGGTGAGGGTGAGTGAAGGCATGGGGGGGGCGAGAGAGGGCTTTGGCGACCCCTGTGAAATGGCCGTTCGACCCCCAAAGGGGTTGCGACCCCCAGGTTGAGAACCGCTGCGGTAGCGGAAATTTTGAGTAGTTCAGAGAACTGGCAAATACCACCTCTGGCTGGTCTCAGAGTTGGGTGGGAATGGAGATTTTGCAATATCCTTCCCCCAGGAGTGGAGGGAATGGGGATTTTGCAGTATCCTTCCCCTGGAGTGGGGTGGAAATGGAGATTTTGCAGTATCCTTCCCCTCCCATGCCCACTAAGCCACACCCACCAAGCCACACCACTCCCACCAAGCCAGGCCCACAGAACTGGTAGTAAAAAAATTTGAATTTCACCACTGCTTGTAACAATAATAAAGATTTGACTTGATTAAACCTTGTTTCCTTGTTCTTAGTCCAACCCTTCCACTACAACTCACTGGCTATGATATTGTGATAGTTTTTCGTTGTCAGTCTTTCCTTCAATTAAGGAAACCTAAAATTGGTAATATTAAACAGTATATGAAATAAAGTAAGTTTTGCTAGGAACATAAGTACTTCTAAAATTATTTGTCATAATTTGATTTCCTAGTAGCTTCCTTAGCTTTGTAACTAAAACTATGAATACATGTAATTAAATAAGTAAGCCCATATATATTTCAAGAGATCGGGAATAAGGGGATGAAGTCACTAAACCTTCCGTGCTATCCACCATTTTCCTATACAGTGCAGAAATTAGATAAGCCATGTTGTGGTCTTCCAAAATTCTCCAGGATGTGTTAGTAGTTCAAATATTGCCTATTTTTTTCATACTTGATTTAATATCAAGTCATTCTTGGTACACCAACACCATTCTTTTTCTTGCTTTTCCCTTGTTTGCCCAACCCTTTCCCTAAATTTATTTTTTGTTTTGTCTTGGGTTTCACCATTTAAAATTTTGTGCCAAGTATTGTATCCAATATAAAAAAAAATAAAATAAAATTAGAAAGACTAAGTTTTGTATAAGTGTAGCTTTGTAATATTCTACACAAATGTTGCAAATGGTTACACTTGTCCTTTTCATAGTATAAATGTACAATAAATCAAGATACTGTTTGATTGCATGGAGTTAATATTCCAATGATAGTATTTTTGAATTGTGCATTCACTTTTAAATTAATAGTCACATTTTCTATGCATGTCATTAGCCATTTCCTCTCATCATGGCACCTAAATGCTGATCTGAACTTTCAAAACATATTATTCCTCTCTGTCAGTTCTTTAGTATTCCTATATTGACCTGCAAAAAAAAATCTCTTTATTTTCCCTATTCATTTAATTTCTTCTGTCATGCCACTATACACAATATTTGGTGCTTTGTTTCCCTGTTTACTTTTTATATTTTCATCCTTTCCTTGATATCACAGCTAGATCTTTATCTGCATGCTAGTAATTATTTTTATAAATTATAGTACAAAGCTTAAAAGATAGGCAACATTGTAGAAGAGGAAAAAAAACCCCAGGCTTAAAATATCAAGAGAAGCTACAACACCAAGTCAAGATTAACAGGATGAAAATAAGTAGAAGTTAGTTTTATAGTGAGACAATTTACTACTGCAATACTTTTGGTTTGCTATATGTTTTCTTCAAGTCTTAATTTTTTATAAATATACTAAAACAAGATCTATTCTAGATCCAGTAGAAAGAGCCATTTTGGTCCAGTGGTTATGGCAGTAGGCTAGAAATGAGGAAACTGTGATTCCAGCTGCCTTAGGCATGAAAGCTGACTGGGTGACTTTGGGCCCGTCATTCTACCTCAGCCCAACCCACTTCACAGGGTAATTGTGGGGAAAATAGGAGGAGGAAGGAGTATTATGGCATGTTCTCTGCCTCGAGTTACATATACAATAATACGGGTAGAATAAAAAATGAATAAACAAATACAGGACTACAAATCTTAAATTGAATAAATTATCATAGATGTTTCAAACCATAGTTCATTTAGTAGTTAGCATACCTGATTTTTATATATATAACATGAATGCATTAGACTAAGTGGAGAGAGCGCCAGTGTGAAAGTTAGTTCTCACAATGTCAGCAGACAGTCGCATGATAGCGAATAGGGCACTTACAAAACTTCATAACCAGTGGAAGCAAGCCAATCTGCTCAAAGGAAGGGTCTTTTACGGTAGAAAAGAGAAAAGTAACAAGATGTTTTATATATTGTTCCTCCCTATAAAACATGTTCTTGAAACACAACAATTGCTGGAAGTGTTTCATTACAGCTTTCTATTTTTTTTCACTCAATATTATATATCTTATATTTTTGGGTTTACTGTGAGCTGGCCTGTAGATCAAAGCCTGGGAATGGAAGGTATCTGGATAATTTGGAACCACTCACTCACACTCTGCTCAACCTAGCTCATAGGGTTGCTTGTGTAGGGATAAAATGGAGAACATTACTTAAACAGTCTTGGAATTTGAGAGGACAATTGACATAAATAAATCTAATATAAATAAATGCTAAAAGCAGCATACATGCAATGGTTTGATCTTCTCCTTGAATTTGTAGTCCAATGAGAAATGATATTTACAAGGCAATCCTGACATTAGAGGCTCTGAATTATCTTATGCCATCTAGTAGCAGGCTGACAATTTGCAGCTGCTTATGGCTTTCTGGCTATAATTTCTTCTCTGCAAAGATGATAAGAAACCAGAGATGTGGGCATCTGTAAAGGTATTAGTAATTGGATGCATGCTTCTGTTTCTTTCATTGCTTATGCTTTCTCATTTAATCTTTAATCACACCCATTTCTTTGCAAAAAGAACTCCAATGTATGCTGGCTGCATATATACTTAACGTTATTAAATAATATTTACAATATTGAACTGCAGTAGCAAATGTAGTGACAAATGCCAGTACATAGAACTGGAACCTTATATTGGATAATAAAAAGGGTTCATAAATTTCTGGAGTTGTTTTTATGTAATGAAACTTCCTAATGAAAATTTCTATAGTTAGAAATTGATTATAGAAAGAAAAATCCACTATAATAAAGTGCAGTTGTGTTGACTTGTTAGCACATTGAACTAAAAAATAGAAACCAATTCCTTTTCAATGTTTTGGTTATTGTAGGATCAGTCGTTTTTAAATTCAGGGGAAATCCAAATCCTTGAATGCTTGCTTTATAATTGAGTTAAAAACGGGGGGGGGGGGGGGGATTGTATTTTGTGCTACCTGGAGTAGAATATTATTGTGTGCTTCTCCATCTATGTCTGAATTATTTTTTGAAGCATGTGTAATTAAGAAGTAGGGGAGGGAGAATCTGATCTGGTGGTATAACACCGTATACTATTAGAACTGAGCATTACAAAACAATGCTTTTTATGTAGACATGTAGAAACAGCATTTTTAAGAGTAGTAATCATTATGTGTTCGCTTGTAATATTTGGAATTCCGGAAATAAATTGTTGCCGCTGTTCTTTCATCTCCCAGCATGTATCTGCTGTATATATCACCCTCTCATTGCTCTGGTATAGACATATGTAATCCTAGGAAACACTGTCCACATAGGCTAGTATCAAAACAAATTTAGGACACAGCTAATATCGGAACAATTAGTTAGAAGTGTTCTTCAATTCAGTTCAACATTTTATTTGCCAAAAATGAGAGTTGAAGGCCTATTGATAAAGGATTGGAAACAGTTATTTAATCTGTTTCAAGATTTCATCTGTTCAGATTTAATTTTCTTTTTTAGATATTCAACTACTTCCTTTATGTCAAAGCACTGTTTCTTAAATTAAGTATTTTCTGATAGACATAAGTTTGTATCAGCTGGTGAGAAGATCCAGAAGAAATTGTTTTGCAGATTTGGATACGTTCAGTTTCATTACCCCAAAGTATAGCCTATCTATGAATCAAGATGGTCTCTTGAAAAAGAATTTTCAGACAAAAACCTTTGTCTGAAAATTCATGAAGTATATAAGCTTTTTAATGAAAAAGGTTTCAAAGTCCCATTACCTTTTCCTTTAAGTTATATTTTTATCCAAGGGGATTTTCAGCACTCTTTATACCAAAGATCCAGTATTGAAAGAATGTTATACAGATATTTTCTATAACAAATCTTGCTTCAGACATTGTTGAAATATGGTATCAATGTCCGTCACATGCATTCCATTAAGATTCAGATTCAGTAAGTATATTAAACGTGGGAAAATGAAGAGCATTTTTAAAATACATTTTTATTTTAGCATATTTTTTTTCTTTTTCGATCATTAAAAAGTCATCAATGTTCAGTAGACTTGGAAAAAAATGAAGAAATACTGTGTCTAAAATACTGATTTAACATGCTTTAAATATACTAGTATGACAACATAACATTTAATGCTGATATGTAGGCATTTATTTTGCATCTCCCTTAAGATTATTTTATTTTATTTATTTTAATATATCTGAAAAGGCAGGAAGACAACATATGCAAATTTATTTACATTGTAGGTAAGAATGAGGGAAATTATATGTTAGTTCCCTCATTCCTTTTCCTTGGATTATTAGGAATTCATCTCGATTGCTTCATCGAGAGACTGAAAACTTTGGATTAACTGGATTGCTATATATGGAAAAGGGAGGATAATTTAGAATGCTTCCAGACCTTACGAGCTATAAAAGAGGCCTTTTTGAAGATGACACCCATCCCCCCAGTGTCAGAGGTCTGTTTAATGAATGTAGGGAACAGAGGCTGTTCCTGGTTGCTGTGTCAGGAATTTAATTTGGCCTTCATTTTCCCTATCTTTTAAAAAGTAACTAAGATGTAAGTCTTTATCTGGACTTTTAAATGCAGAAGGTTTAGTAATTGTATTAATTGCCTTTTACTTTTGTATTTTATATTTATAAATTGCTCTTATTCTTTTCTTAAATTTTATCTTTCTAGACATTTTCAGTTTTTAATCTGAAGTACTTTAGACCAGGGGTCCCTAACCCCTAGGCTGCGGCCCACTACCAGTCCGTGGCCTATTTACAACTGGGCTGTGAGGGCTGGCGCACATGCGTGCGTGCGTAGCTCAACTTGCATGAATGGCAGGCCGGCACACATGCATACACAGGTCAACTTGCACAAGTCAAGCTGCATGCGCATATGCACATGTGGTGGCCTGCTGCTTGCACAAGTTGAGCTGTGCATTTTCATGTGTGCCAGCCCACTGCTTGCGTGGCCCAGTTACCTTCCCCCCCGCTGGGCCGCCAAGCCACAAAGTTTGGGGACTGCTGCTTTAGACATGTATTAGTTCTCTACCTATGTCATTAGTGCAATAGATTCAGAAGACTGTGTGTGTCTGTCTGTAATCCAAATATATATTTACTGTCTTTATTTTGTACTTTCATGCACGGGCTTATATTCTCCTTATACATAATTCATTCTGTCATTCTGATACTTACTAGTTATTTATCATAAACAGAGGAAACATAATTTTAATTTGTGTTCCCTCAGTTTTTTTGGTGTATAAAACTTTAATATAATTATTATGTGAAACATGATTTGTATTCTCCTACAAGCAATAAAATAAGATAAAGCTTGAGTGGTCTCACTACTGTAAGGACAAAACCTAAAATCCATTTTGTTCTTCTTTAGAAAGATAGATCAGGTATCCCTTTGGTCAGTCTGATTATGGTCACTTCTTTCTGTAGTCAATGAGTATATTAAACTTGTTTTTAAATACACATATTTGCTTAGGGCATCTTTTTCATTCAAAGACTAACTTAAATGCAGAGAAGGAATCAGACTTAGATTCCAAATTCTTTGATGATGTATCAGAACAATCCTTTCTGAAAAGATGAATACAGAAAATGAAACAGCACCTGTACTGTGCTGTTTTACTTTAAACATTTTAAAGGTGTTCTGTGTAGCATAGAATTAAACTCTCATCCATAGTTCTTATTTTGATAACATGTATTCTGTCTTTTAAACAGAAGCTTCTGTAATATCACTTAGAGGCTCATTTCTTCTATATGGGTAACTTTGGTAAATACTTTCAGCATGCAGTGAAATATTCTGGAATAGAACACTTTTAGGATTAATCCCTGAGAAGTATAATCACATGGTTGGAACAGAGGAAATGACTTGTCCAGATACTGAGTCCTGGGCATCGCAGTACAGGTGCTGTTTCATTTTCTGTATTCTTTTGAAAAAAAGATTATTCCGATACATACATCATCAAAGAATTTGGAATCTAAGTTTGATTTCTTCTCTGCATTTAAGTAAATAGGATTCTAAGTGCCTTTAACTTGGAATCTTTATTTGAACATTTTTTTCTTATGCTAAGCATGCTTTTCCACTAAATATGCTAAAGAAAAGTATATGGATGGTTTCTAGGAGACAAGAGGTTTTGCTGCTGAACAGTGGGTGAGATAACCCATCTGTAGTGGAGAGAGAGAGAAAAAAGAGGCAAACAACATTAAAGGGAGGGAGGGAGGGAGGGAGGGAGGGAGGGAGGGAGGAAGGAAGGAATATATTCTGTCAACAAGGGACAGTTGGTGTTTAGGGATAAAAATAATAAAATTAGCCTGAATCAAAACACTGCAGGATGATGGACTCAGTTTATGGGCTGTAATCTACCACATTGGTCCAATGCAAGTTGATGGACATGTTTTCTGACTTCCCAATTTAGGACTGGGAGACAGTCACTGGTTTCTGTGGCTTAAAAGTGATGCATTCTCCCTTGTTCTTTTTCTCCAGGGTAACCAGGAGCCAACAGCTACTCCTGACACAATGGTCCAGCCATTCACCACAATCCCATTCCCACCTCCCCCACAGAATGGGATCCCCACAGAGTATGGTGTTCCCCACACTCAGGACTATGCAGGCCAGACCAGCGAGCACAATCTGACAATCTATGGAAGTGGACAAACGCATGGAGAACAGAATACAAATACAGCCACCACGCAGAATGGATCTCTTACGGTATGTTCAGCACCATTTAAAGCTGAGAATTTATTTGGTTATTTGGTATTTATATTTTTAAAATGGTATAGGTAAATATTACTCATCCAAAGTTGCAGTTTCAGATTTCCTCTTATTTCTTGGGCAAAAACTAAGACAAAAGAAAATAATTCCCAATTACTGCAAAAAGAAATGGAACGGTCAGATTCATCTGAATGAGGCTGTTTATTATTAAAATGGGTGCTAGTGAACTAACTTAGGATGCTATGAATATCTAATCATATTTTCTTCATTTTGTGTGTGCAGTGTGCTCTTGGACCGTGCTATGTTAAGTGTTTCTTTCTGTGTGGGTCAGGTTATTTTTTTACTTCCTATGATTTAACTAACTTGCATCAGGCAGAATATCAGTTACATCAGGCCCTTGTCCTTTCCAGATTTGTAAATATCATGGGATGTTGATCTACAATCATCTTGGGCAAATTAATCATATAAAAAGATACTGGTGCATATCTGTCTTATGCTGAAGGTTGCATAAAAGGCATAGAATCAAAGAGTGGAAGTGATCATCTGATCTAAACCATTGCTCAGTTCAGGACCTGCTAGTATCTTTGACAATGACCATTTAGTCCATTTTAAGATTTCTAGAAATGTAAACTCACCACAACTTGTGATAACCTATTCTACTAACAGCTCATATGGGCAATAGGTTTCTCCAATTACTTCTGGTTCTTTAATAGGACGGGGGACAGCTTGAGCAGAGGATTGTACTAGAAGACCTCCAACTCTGTCATTCTGTTAATAGAAAATAAGTCCACTCCTCCATCTGATTAACAACCTATATAATATAGTTAAGTCTCTTTATTTTTAAATTTATAATCCACCCAGAGTTGCTATAGTAGTGTCAGGCAATAACAGTAATATCTTGCTTGTATTTTACCATATCATGAAGCCCTTAGTCAAAGACTTTACTGAGTTCCAATCACATTTTGTCTGTGGCATTGCTCTGATCTGTTAAATTAGTTATTCTATCAAGAAAGAATGTAAGGTTAGTCTAGCATGATTTGTGTTCAGTAAATCCATGCTGGATCCTCTTGCTTGTAAAATGCCTCCCCAATAGTTCACAAGCATGCTGCTTCAAGAGTTTGCCCAGTATAAACGCTAAAAATGACAAGTCTAACAGTTTCCCAGGTATTCCTTAAGAAGGAGATGACCATTCTTTAGAAATTCTCAGAGATTACCAAAAGTGATTCTATGATCTCCTGCACTTTTTCTTTCAGTAGGGAAATAATCCATCTGGCTCTTGAGAGATAAATTCATTTGAATTAGCTACAGTTTCTCTTATAGTCTCCTTAAATATTGTAAACTGCAATTTTCTTCTCCCACTGATATAATCATGATGCAGCTAAGGCTCCATTTTCCGCCTGAGAGAAGACAAACTCAAAATAGGAATTAAAAAGGTCCCATCATCCAGTACGGCTTCACCGCTCTCTTCTGTCACATGGATTGCAGTCTCTTTTGCTGTCCTTTTATCTTTATCATGCAAGAATAGCTTTTTGGTTATTTTTCCCCCCATCTCTTAACAACCCTCAATATATTTTGAGCTTTAGCTTTTTTTGACAAAATTCCTGCAGTTTCCGGAGATAACCTGTATTCTTTGGTTATGTTTCCCTTTTTCCCTTTTGTATAAATGTCACATTTTCTCTTTAGTATTTTAATTCTGCATTGAGATTCTCCTATTTTTGCATCTTTTATGGAGTGTTTGGACCTTCAGTATTTCCTTTCATAAAATTTCTTATGCTTCCTGAATACTTTTTCCTTCATTTCCAACCGTTGGATCGATTGTGCAAATATTTGATTTCCTCCTTCTCTGGATCTCACTGATGGACGAGCACGGATTAGAACAATATCTTCATTGTATTCCAGGAAGTGGTAGCTTTATAAGATAGCTGGCAGTTTCTGTACAAGTTCAGGAGAGCTAGCTGATCTGAATTCTGAGCAAATTTAGAAATTGTAGCCAGTCAGATCTAAAACTTTCTCATGCTTTTTTACATCATAACCCTTTTAGAAGGAGAAAACTTTTTCTTTCTCTTATTTTTAGCCCTTCAATCTCTCAGTAACAAATCTTTGTTTACAGTCCCTGAAAAGATAATTTATTGACCAGGGCTTTTATCTTCCTCCTCCCAGCATAGCTTATTCTTAACTATCATGAATCTTTTTCTCTTTAAAATTATAAGAATATTTTTTATGCTTTAGTTTTCTGAGGTACTGAATCTGTTCCTTATACTGATTTTACATTCTGATTATTTGTTTTCAAATCAGTTCTTGCTGGCACTCCTCCTCTTTAATTTTCTAATTTTAACCCATATATTTCACTTCAATAATTCATGGTCTTATTTCAGAATTGCACTAAGAAGCATTGTGGCTGACCAAACTGCACTCCTCCGCCTTTTGGTTTCTGTAATGTAGCCCTTGTGAGCCTAATGGCTGTTTTTAAAGTATGTATTTCTTTTGTTTGAAGAAGTTATTAACAATAAACAAAGATCCCACCCCCCATAAAAGTCTGCTAACCTATTTCTTGGATTGTCATGCTCATCCAATCTAAATCATGCTGCAGTTCCTCCATATCTCCAATTTTCTCATTCCGAGTATACAGTATAGCAGTATTACTGCACCCTTTTTATTTGTTGCATTGATTCCTGCAATTTGCATGGAATTGTCAGCTTTCTCCTCAGTCCAAACATTAGAAAACACACAGTCCTTTTGGTCCATTGTTATATTCTTATTAAGATATGGGATTTCCAGTTAGTGCTTCAAATCCTATCTAAGTTCTATTTGATCCCCTGCACTCACCATCCTTAGAGTGTGTAATTTGGAAATTGACACTCCTAATATCTGTAAACATCATCTAGAAAAACATGAAAGGGTTCTCGTCCAAGATCTGCAGCATCCAGATATCTTTTTGTTGCATGTAGGTCTATTTTTTAAAAAACAAATGAACCCAGAATTCCAAAGTAGACATAAGACAGGTTGTCAAGATCTGCTCGAGTAGAATATGTATTCAGAGCCTCCAATAGCATTTTTGTATCCTTTCAGAAGCCTAACATAGGGTACAAATCTAGGTTAACTGTCACAGTCAAAATGAACTAAGGCATGTATCAAACTAGAATACAAAGCACAGAGCAAAACTTCTCCTTAATGCACATCCTACTAGGAACCTTCGCTACCTCTGACACTTAACACCTCCTGAGGGACAATTGTACAGTTTCCATGTGGCCCTCCATCAGGCATTGACTTATGTGTTTGGTTAAATTGTCTTTTGGTAGGAAGGTTCTACAGAATTTGTCCTCAACAAAAAAATTAGCAACTCCTGCTTGTGAAAAGATCATATATCCAGGGCTAGGTCTGATATGTTCCACTCATAGATGTGCTTGCTCTGTTGTACAAAAAAGACTTACCCAGCAAGTCCAATACTTCCTTACCCTATAACTGAAACAGGGAATTCTAACCTGACACCCAAATTTGTCTACCTTTAGGCAGTTTTCTTATCAACAATATGGAAATGGTTTGGCATTGCCTTCTTCTAAGCTTAATTTTGAGCTAACTTCTCATAAGTGGATTGGCTTTCCTCGTACTTACAGAAATCCACCTTCCCTCATCCCTATTGTGAATTATCCTTAGCTTTACTTCTCCCATTTTGACTTTAAAATTGTTGATCCTATCAGAAGCTTATGCTGCCATCAGCAACACTCTCAGAATCATTCAAGCTACTCCTACCCCATCTGGGTGCTGATTCTCTTGAAAATATAGCCAGATGTATACAGTTCTGTAAAGATAAAGCTGGATTTTAAAACAACTTTTTCTCTGAAGACTTGAGTTGCAGGGGATCTAATTAAGAATATGTTCTTCTTAGTTGACATTGTTTTACAATCTCAAATTGGGCAACATGCTGACAGATTATCAAACTGAAAGCTTTATCTATCTGTTAAACTGTTGTTAACTCTTAACTTCCTAATAAAGAACATTATAGTAAGAGCACATGGTGGATTTAATCTTTTAATGCTTTCAGGTTGTTGTTTTTTTAAAAAATGATACTTTCCTTCTGTACGGAGTACTGTGATTTTGATTTCATAAACCTGAATGTGAATTCAAAAAATAAGGATCTTTAGCTTCATGCAGTTTTGTCTGTAAAAACAGCTGGCTTCATGAATTAGGAGGACTTTTAAAAAAACATGACAGCAAGTAAAATGACGTGACTGACATTCAGAAACAGAGAACAGTCATAAAATGATAAAAAGACAGTGTATCACCTCATATAGTCCAATGTTTGAGGCCACTATCACAAGCCAAATATAGTAATAGCAGAGCAGTGTGTCATTGGTAGATATAAAAAGTCCTATGAAATAATATGCAGAACAGTAATATCAATTCCAGGAACATGGTTTAAGTTTTTTTGGCATAGGAATTTGTGAGAGCTGTCACTCAAGAGTAAAAAAGGCAAATCCTGGAAATGAAACTGGATCTTTTCTATGGCAGTGCTAAGCTGCATATATGTATATTTTAAAGTTGGTTTCATCTTCATCCAGGCTTGTTTTATTTAATAAAATGAGGAGAGGATGAATAATATGAGCCTTGACTTTAGTTACCAGCTGCTGCCAAGCCTCCCTTTCTTCTTCCATATTAGGAGATATCTTCAAGTATACTTCATAAAAGCACTGTTTTTCATCAGCTAATAGGACTGTAATATGAAGAGGAACTTCATATGTCACTTATAAAATGAGTTAGAAGATTGCCTATTCATTGCCCAACTTACATATTGGAAATAAATTGGAAGTCAGTTTGCTACATGCCCATAAAGAGATAGATGGAGACGGACACACACACGCATACACACATTTCACTGATAAATCAGTAAATATCCCCAAGGTATCCCAGAAGGTAAAGTTTGGAAAGGTTGTTGGAGAACATCTAATCTATATCCTGCCCATGCAGGAAGGCAAAACTATAATATCCCTGACAGTTAGCCACCCCGGCCATAGTTAAGGTGCACCTAACACTCAAGACAGACTGTTCCATTATTGAACAGCTGTTAGGATTTTTTTTCTTATGCTCATCTTAGATCTCATTCCTTGTAATTTAAACTTATTGTTTATTTTTTCTGAACAATTCAGACCAATTATGCTTCATCTTATACACATCTATCTGCCTGTCATATGCTGCAATCTTTTCTTCTCCAGGCTAAACATCCAACACTTCCAACTGTTTCTCATACAGTAGCTTTTCCTGCCAGCTTCTTTATTAACTTGGTTGTTGTCCTCTAGTCATGATCTTGTCTATTTATCTATCAGATTTACATCCCACCTTTTGGGAGCTGCCCAGGGTGGTACATATAGTACTCCCTGTGTACTTTTCCTTGCAACAGCAAACTTGTGAGGTAGATTTGGCTGAAAGAAGGTGGCTAACCCAAAGTCACCCAGTGACCTTTCATGGCTGACTAGAAACTGCCCCCACCAGTCATAATCAAATATCCTAACCATTGTGTCTCACTCTGCTCAGTGCCCTTCCTAACATGCTATACTCAGAACCATACATAATGTACTAGGTACAGACAGATGGATACACAATAGGGACAAACCTGTCTTAATCTTAACATTATACTTCTGCTAATGTGGTATAGTATTGCATTTGCTTTATTTTGCAACTGCATTGTACTGTTGGCTTAGATTTGGCTTGTGATTCGTCCAGATTCTTTTCACTTGTATTACTGTCCAATTTGGAAAAACAAAGCCCTGAGATACATTCCTTGGCACTTTCCTCTAGCCCAGGGATCCTCAAACTTCTTAAACAGGGGGCCAATTCACAGTCCCTCAGACTGTTGGGGGGCCAGACCAGCTGGGTGGGCATGGCTAAGTCTTCATATGAATGGGTGGGTGTGGCCAGGTCACCATGTGACTGGGTAGGCATGGTCAATTTAGCAGTCCATTAAACAATATACAGTAGCCTCCTTTTCTATTCTTTTTAATACTGCATTAAAGTTTTTGCTCTAGGTTGTTTTGTTTTTTTTTTTACCGGGGGGAGAGGTTGGCAATGCCTGGGGAAGGAAAAGCATGCTTTCCACAGGTCTCATGGGTATATTTAAAGGGCCAGCTAATGCCATTGGTGTTGGGAGATTCATTAGTGAGGTGATAGTGACTGCGATGTTCACTGGTGCAGTAACTAGAATTGGTAAATTGACAGGTGTGGTGAGTGTTAACTGAGTGTTAACAGAGAACTCATTAGGCTGGAGATGTTAACCGTGCTCAAAACATTGGCTGGGTTTCTCATATTCATTGCAGCAGCCACAATGCGAGGAGCAGCTCTTTTGGTACTTGCCCCCCCCCCCAATTGTCAGCAGCTGTGCCGCTTTCTCTAGGGAAGCAGCTGTGTCTCAAGTGTGTCCTTTCGCAGCCCCTTCACAGGTCCACCGCTTGCTCTGTCCCCCAGGCCAATGCCCCCTCCCCTGCATCACCCGCCTCCAGGGCTTGCACCAGGGTGGGCAGGCATGCCAGTGGTGCTGAAGATGGTGATTTTCTTGCAGGCTGTGGCAGCCAGGCCTCCGGTCGCATGGCTTCCCTTCATGCTGTTGCCGTTGCCTCCTCTCCACTCCAGCCTAGGGCCAAAGCAAGCCCTTCCGCCTGGAGTTCTGCCCAGGGCCAGCGGAAGGCGGCATTTTGCCGCTTCGGTTCCCCCGGTGGGCAGACCACCTGTGAGGCACACCCAAGGCCAGTCATTTGGGGTCTCAGCAGAATGAGCAACCAAATCCCGTCTCCACCGGCACGCCTGTCTCTCCCCCCCCCTTCTCGGAAGAGCCACTCACCAGGCCTGGGTGCCCGAGGGAAGTGCCGGGTGGTTATTTTGAAAGGGACAGGAGCGGTTTATGCAAGCTGCAGGATACAGCCTGAGCCTCCTTGATTGGGGTGCATTCCTGAGAATTGCTGCCTGGCCCAGCCTGGGTGTTTAG
Organism: Arizona elegans; assembly: GCA_022577455.1. Lineage (NCBI taxonomy): Eukaryota > Metazoa > Chordata > Lepidosauria > Squamata > Colubridae > Arizona > Arizona elegans. The sequence goes on from JAKOOJ010000007.1 coordinate 63,192,113, forward strand.
AAAAACAGTACACTGCAGGAAGGGGAGAGGAGGAGGGGCCTTACCCAGAGGCCAGCCGGCAGATAAAAGCTGCAAGGCTCTGCTGTAGTCCTTTTGGGAGAGCCGTCCCTGTGTGGCACTTAGGTCCCTGCCCAAACTGGCCAGGAAGTGGCATGTCACCTTGCGCCTGTCCTTGTCCTCCTCCCGTCCACCCACCGGCTCCTTGATGTGAGCAGAGACTGCTGGTTGAAGCGAGGGGAACCACAGTGCTGGGCTCCCACAGCTGCGAGTGCCAAGGCATAGATAGAATTGGAAGAAAGGCTGTGCTGTTGGGCAGAAAGAACCAAAGCAACACCAGCAGTTTGGATGAGAAGGCATGAGCCAGGTGGTGGCTGCTCTCACTGGTAGCTGAGCCTGCAAATTTTTCCCTTGTCCGTCATCTGTTAACAGCCATGTCCATGGCTTTTTCACTACCCCTTTCCCCCAAGCCACAATTGAATAGAACAAAATAGCAATAGCACTTATATAGACATATATACTGCTTCATAATGCTTTACAGCACTCTATAAGTGGTTTATAGCTTCAACATCTTGCCTCCAACAATTTGGATCCTCATTTTACCTATCTCAGAAGAATGGAAGGCTGAATCAAGCTTGAACTGGTCAAAATTGAACTCCAGGCTATTGGCAGACTTAGCCTGCAATACTGCATTCTAACCACTGCCCCACCACAGTTCTATCCCTATCTGATTCAATGCATTGACAAAAACATCTGAATCACAAGTGTTTTGGTTCAGAAATTGATCATCAAAACTATTCTGTGAATAGAACAATTCATGGACCAAATCCTTTACATATCTATAACTATTCTATACCTTTTTCCAGTGATGGCTGTGGCATCGTCCAGACATGGGTTGCTTCAGTCGGATCTGCTGTTGGCTGAGTCATAGTTTTTTGACCACGCCCCTTGCTCCTCCCTTTCAGGCTCAGTTTCGACTCAGTCAGCCTGAGAGAAACATCTCTTGCAGATCTGGCTCTCAGCCCAGGTCTGTTCGATTCCTTTATTTTATTCTAAGGTTTTTGACCTTTTATTTTCATTTTTCTCTTTTTACTTTTTCAAGGGTACCAGTCTACTAGGCTATTTAATTAACTGAGCCTACCAGTCTACCCAGCCCTTTTTGGAGCGTCCTGGTCTACCAGGCCTCTTTGCTCCTGGCAGCCGCCATCTTGGACTGCTCCCTTCACACGGCCGTTTTTACTCTTTTTGGTGACATTGAGCCCTATACCACCAATGAAACGGCGCACAGGGCTTAGAATGTTGTACCACCAATTTAAACAGCGATTCCTGGCAACAGCTCCAGGATCGCTTATTTCGGTCGCCACCATCCTCAGCACCATTGAAACACCGACGATCAGCCCTTTGGAGCACTGCAGCATTTTAAACTGCATTTTTTTGCCGCTTTTCCGCCAACGAGCTTGAGAGAGAGGTTTGGAAGCAATTCCTCGATCCGTCATACCATCAACGAGGTTTTCTTCTAGTGGAGAGTTGCAAAGTTACTCCTTTCTCTCTCCCTGTGGCATATTCCAGCCATCAGTTCTTGGAATCGTGGCTATGGGTGCTAGATAGTGACTGCCTCTAGGGCCACCTGGACAGTCACTCTTGAGCAGAATACTTCCTGCTTATGTGTGTGCTGGCTGACATCGGTCTTCTCCGACATAGCCGCCACCGTTTATTCCTCCACATGGCAAAAGTGAAACTACTTCTTCTCTAGCCGACATCTTGGTCGCAGTGAGTATAAATTCAAGATGGTGAATCGCTCTTCCCAAGGGGAGGGAGCTGGCAAGTCCACGGGAAAGAAAGCCACTTGCAAACACAAGCACATTTCTAAAGCGGAGGAAAAGGATTTGGAAAGAAGACACAAATCCTTAGAGAAGCAGATAACCAAGGCTGTTACAAATGTGCCTGATACAGAGGTTTCTAATCTTCCCACCACTCTTTCCCTCCCTATTCCTGCAGTTAACCAGGCTTGGTCATCAGAAGGGACCAATGATGATCATGATGAAGAAGGCACAATTCAAAATCCTTTTGCATGCCAATTGATTAACCCTACGACTCCTGAATCTGGTAGGATTTTTACAACAACAGCCTCTGCAAGGGATTCTCCCTTACCAGAAAAAACCCCAGAGGACCCATTTAAAAATTTACTGGAAAGATTGCAAATCCTTATTGATCAGGTCATTGCCTCTCGCATGGCCACAGCTTTACAGGGTCATCACTCTGGATCAATAATTTCAGAACGTTCCGCTCAAATAAGGGGTTCTCCTGCAGCTAGCCTTACTGGCTCTCATTCTCCTGCAGCTTCCAGAGCAAGCGAGGCATTTGCCTTTGATGAAGAACGTCATTCTGACTTATCAGATAATGAAGGGGTGATTCCAGACACACCTGCATTTACAGGTTCATTTCCCCCAAATAGATTCAAATCCTTATTGCATAAGGCACGAATCACTGCTGCATTAAAAGAGGATGCTTACCTCAAAGAAGCTCAGGAAGATCAACAGGGACAAACACAGGGCCTTTTCTCTGAACCTCCTCCTGAACAGTGTTTTATTCCAACCCCACAACTGTTCATAGATGTGGCCAAAAAGCAATGGTCCAGTCCTGCAACCCTATCCTCTGCACATGGTAGAGATAAAAAGTATTATGCTGTAGCACCTAGGTTTGCCCAACTATTGCAGGTTCCCCCAGTGGACAGTCCTGTAGCAGCTCTTTCCTCTTCCTCTTCATATGTGGCAGGGGATAAATCTGAAGGTCTACGACCGGAGGATAAGAAATTTGACATTCTTTTTAAAAAGAACAATCAAGCTGCAGCATGGCAAATCAAATGGCCTCCTCGGCCTCCTTTTTCAATAGAACCACTATTTTGTGGCTTCAGCAGTTGCAGGCCAGGGTACCCCCTAGTGAGGCTCGCCTCCATCAGGATATCAACAAGATTATTGCTGCCACTCAATTTTCAGCTGATGCTACTTTAAATTCAGCTAGAGCTCTAGCCTCTACAGTGTCAGCCCGCAGGCTGCTCTGGCTTCGCCAGTGGCCAGAAGATCTTAAGGCAAAATGGCGTTTGGCTGCAGCTCCATATTCAGCAGAGAAACTGTTCGGTGAGTCACTTGAGCTGCTTCTCATTGAAACACGTGACAAGTGAAAAATTCTGCCTTCAGTGACTAGACGCGCTGATAGAAGGCCCTCCCCATTCTACAGGAAGATGTCCTTTTGTGCCTATTCCCAGGGAAGCCCCTCCCATCAAGTTTACCTGCAGGGGTCTAACCGACCATCGGACGGTCAATCCTTTCGGGACAGGACCAAACAATTCCCGCAGTCTAAGTGGTCCTTTCACAGCTCTGGATACCGCCAATCCCACAGTCGTAAATGACTCACCGCCCACTCCTCCAATTGGAGGCTGCCTGGCCCTCTTTGGGGATAGGTGGGAAAGCTCAACACCAAATCTTTGGGTCCTCTCGGTAGTAAAATTTGGCCTTCCTCTAGAATTTCTCTCCCAACCTCCAAACCACTTCATTCAGTGCTTTCCTTCAAACAGCAAGACCAGAAGACAGCTGATGGAACAAGCTGTTCAACACCTCCTTCAAATTTACATTATAGAGGAGGTTCCTCAAAGTCAGTGGAAGCAGGGCTATTACTCCATCCTTTTTTGTAGTTCTGAAGCGTTCGGGGTGGTGGAAAGCGATTCTAGATCTGAAGTTCCTCAATTCATACATAGTCTTATCGCAGATTCAAAACGTGCTCACTAATCTCTATCCTTCAGGGGATTCGTCCCAACGATTTTCTAGTTTCTATAGATCTCATGGAGGCTTACCTTCACATTCCCATTCTGTCAGCACATCGAAAATACCTGCACTTCAGTTATGCAGGCAAACTTCTGTGATACTGAGCTCTTCCCTTTGGAGTGGCCTCGGCCCCAAGGTGTTTCACAAAGGTCTGGCGGTCGTAGCTGCCCACCTACGGCTGAAACCGGTCAGATTCCAGGCATACCTGGATGACATTCTAATTCAGGCTCATTCTTACGACCAAGCCTTAAAAGATATGGACCTCACAATTCGGACCTTGAACAACCACGGGTTCCTGGTCAAGTACAAGAAAAGCCAGTTAGTTCCGGTCACTAGAATTGTCCATCTTGGCGCCATCATTGATTCAATGCAGGGAGCAGCCTACCTGTCCTTGGAACGAAGGTCCAACATACGGGAATTGGTGACCCAAATTCACCAAACCTCGTCAGTTCCCTTGGCCACTTTGTCCAAACTCCTAGGCAAGATAATCTCATGTGTTCAGATCGTTCCCTGGGCACGCCTTCACGCTCAACATGTACAGTGGTTCCTGCTTCCCTTCCAGCGAAAGCGTCAGGCTCACACCATGACCACGGTCAGAGTCCCCCTCTCAGTCAGGCGATCGCTACATTGGTGGACATCACCTTCTCTAGACAAGGGATGTCTCTTTGCAGATCACAACAGACTTGTTCTCACTACAGATGCCAGCCTGTCTGGCTGAGGAGTCCATCTCGAATCGCAGGTAGCGCAAGGCCGTTGGTCATACAAAGATATATCCAAACCTATCAATTGGCTAGAGTTGAAGGCCATTCGCCTAGCCCTCAGACATTTTCAACGGACTGTACAAAACCGCCATGTCCTGACATAGGCAGACAACATTGCCACAAAGGCACATGTCAGTCGTAAAGGGGGACTCATTCGAGGTGACTCATGGAGGAATCGTTTCGACTTGGCAAGTGGGCCGAGCAACATCTCCTATCCATTCGAGTGGACCACATAGCGGGGACAGAGAACATCCAAGCGGATTTTCTCAGCAGGACTCAGGTGGACAACGCCAAGTGGCAGCTCCATCCAGACATAGTCCAAAAGATATGCAACAGGTTCGGGACTCCGACCATCGACCTATTCACAACGAACCTGAACAACCAACTTCATCGATTCTTCTCAAGGTTCCTGACACTGGGGGTGAAAGGGGTCAACGGTCTCTGACTCAAATGGCCACCCGGACTTCACTATGCCTTTCCTCCACTACCCCTAATCCAGGTCCTGCTTCGGAAAGTCATCACCGACAGGATGGAGATTATCCTCGTGGCTCCCCATTGGTCATGTCGCCCATGTTTTGCGGACCTGGTCAGTCTCTCCATATCACAACCTTGGATGATTCCATCAGATCAGGTTATCCTGCGCCAGGGGTCCTGATTCATCCGGAACCTCAGTGGCTCCAACTGACTGCCTGGCACTTGAAAGAGTCCTAAGACAGGACAATTATTCTGATAGGGTTATCCACACCGTGTAAGCCTGCAGATGTAGATCCCAGTCAGGCTTTACAATGCTACCTGGCTAACCTTTTATAGGTGGTGTAAATCCCGCCAGATCAATCCACTTTCAGCCTTTGCTCCTCAGATACTTGAATTCCTTCAGGATGGCTTAGACTGCAGTCTGGCCCATAGCACTCTTAGAAGACATGTGGCAGCCATATCATTACCCAGTTATTTAAAACATTTCTAAGAGGAGCCAGTCTCTTACCATACATAGATACCCCACTTGGGATTTGCCCAAGGTACTTAAGGCATTAACTGGGGTCCCTTTTGAGCCTCTCCAAACTGTCCACCTCTGTTTCCTTACTCTCAAAGTAGCCTTTCCAGTGTCCATAACGTCAGCTCAACGCATATCTGAGCTGGCAGCCCTTTCTGTTAGAGAAGATCTCTGTGTTTTCCGACCAGACACTGTTGTCTTATGCCTGGACCCCTCCTTTATCCCAAAAGTAAATTCCCCTTTTCACAGGGCTCAGGAGGTTGTTCTCCCTAAATTTTGTCCAAGGTCATATCATGACTTGGAGTGGAGGTGGCACACTTTAGATGTGCGGAGGGCTCTCAAAATCTACATTAAGAGAACAGCCCCTTTCAGAAAATCTATGGCCTTATTTGTTTTGTTTTTACCAAATTCATTAGGGTTTAAGGTCTCTGCCGCGACAATTGGTTGCTGGATCAGAGCTTGCATTGCCTCGGCATATCAAGCCCAGGCGCTTCCTCTTCCCGGTCGCATTACTGCTCACTCCACGTGGAGCGCAGCTACCTCAGCGGCCTGGGCTACCCAAGCCTCCCTTGAGGAGGTCTGCAGGACAGCCACCTGGTCGACTCCTTCACCATTTATTCACCATTATAAATTAGATGTTTTCGCTTCAGCTGAAGCGTCATTTGGCAGGAGGGTATTACAACGGGTGCATCAAGCCGGGGTCTCTTCAGGCCCTTTGGCATCCCGCCCTTAGGACTGCCAAAACTTTGGTCTGGACGATGCCACAGCCATCACTGGAAAATAGGCATTGGTTTTACTTTGAATGCCGATTTTCAGAGACGCTGTGGCATCGTCCAGCCCATCCCTCTGTCTCAGGGCCTGTACTTGACTTTTTCTTATGTCTAAGGAGTTTATTTTTCCAGTTGCCGCATTGGACCGGTCCCTATCTCTAACAGTGTTGGTTCCTGTTGGAGATCTTTCTTGTGGCCCATCTTCGCCGAAACTGAGCCTGAAAGGGAGGAGCAAGGGGTGTGGTCAAAAAACTATGACTCAGCCAACAGCAGATCTGACTGAAGCAACCCATGTTTGGACAATGCCACAGCGTCTCTGAAAATCAGCATTCAAGGTAAAACCAATGCCTATTCTCTCTTCACCTTCAGACTATAGCTATGCTAGAAAATTAAAGACAGAGAAATCCAATATAATATTTGCGAATGATAAACATTACCTTATAACCTGCCAACATTTTTCTTAAGTACTAAATCAAGACTGGAGAAAGAATATTGCTAGGACCATTATATGTTATCATGTTCCTACACTTGACACACCAAGCTAGTTTACAAATGACAGAAGAGAAAATTGGGTAAGCAAAATCCTTCTAGCTGTATGCCGTTTGAAAAAGGCAAGTTTGCTATTTAACAATTTTATGGCTAAGTTGAACAAACATACCAACTCACGTTGCATCCTTCCTCATCTTCAGAGTATTTTGGGCAAACAATACGAAGATATTCATAATAAGCCTTATAGGTTTTTTGGCAGTTGCACTAGCAAATCCTCTTCTATAAAGCCAGATATGAGTTATTTTAGTAGATAGATAAGGAGAGTAATGGGGATATATGATGATAATTTACAACTACTTGAACCTTGCATAGATTAAGAGCTAAATCCATATTTTCCTCCAAAAGGATAGTTTATATGCACATTTAAATTTTATTCACTGTAAGCAAAGCAGAACATAATGTGGTTTTCTCAGTTCATCCTTCTAAGCCTTGATATAGGGTTGAGGCTTTAAAATGTAATGCCTTCTCAACATTATTTTTTTAAAAAATATCTTATGCTTAGATTTAGATTCTTTTAAGAATGTGCAGAAAGTTACACATTGATAGAGTAAATTTTGAATTATTACATCCTGATTTCCTCTGTAAAGTTGAAAAATCATGAAAAGAAAATAACTTGTTTCAGCAATCAGCAATGCATTTTCCAAATCTTGGGAATAAGTTTAAATATCCCAAAAATCATTGCAAGAAAGAATGCTCTTGGTTTAAAAATTAACTTGGGATTCTGTGGCACATCAATGGCCATTTAAACTTGGGGACCTTAACACAGATTTAGAAAATCGGATGAATTGTCCAGTAGTTTCTTTGATTATCCATTGAAGCCCTAAACCATCCAGCCCTGAAGAACTAGGACTGCTAAAAGTGGTTATTGTCTCCTAGTAACAGTCACTATGCCTGTATAATTTCTGTTCCCCACCCCTCCAGTAGTAGTTAATTTGCTATATAAAAACATGTTTGGCAGAGAGCTGAATATGGTAACATTAATGTCTGCTGAAATGCAAGTTCCATCCTTAATATTATTATCAGCAAAGCATCTTATTTTGGCCGTAGCTGTCACATTTAATTCTAGTATTTTAATAACCATTAAATATCATTTCTTTCATTATAAGCATACATCATTACTGGAGTGTATATTTGCTGCTAAGGTAAGTCTGTTGGGGGAAACTTTTGGGAATCCCAAAAAATCCTTTAAAACGTTGGTCACATTCTCCATCACCGCATCACCAGTTTATTGATTGTAATGAAAACAAAAATTAGTACAATCTCTGTTGATTAGAATCTTGGACTAAAACAGAACGGTTGTTATAACCCTCTTTAATTATTACAACAAAGATCTATTGATCTCTAATGTGTATAAATGTTCATTGTAAAATTGTATGTGCACTATAATTATTTTGGAGGTTCATGTACCAGAAAACCAAACATAATAAACTATTTATTTGTATCAGAATGTATTTTCCCCTTTCCTGTTCCCTTCTTCTTTTTAATTAGAGGGGAAAATTAAAATTAAAAAGTGGTGATATTAACATCTAAGTGTATATAATATGAAAGATAAGGTATAATTCTGCCTCAAGAAGTCACTCTCCAATACAGAATTTTGACTTTTATCTAAGTGCTGTTTTGATCTTTATAATCTTCCTACACAGAAAATATATCTACATTCTACGTTCACTGCATAATATACAAATATGAAAGGAAAGAATAAGGTTGAAAGAAGCAAAATAAATATACTGTGAATAAAGATCCCTTATAACATATCACTATATATCACCAATTAAATTTTGCACATTAAGTCTGCTCCCTGTATAATTCAACATAATTTCTTCACAGAATTTAAAACAAACAGTATTTATTAGGCCTGGGATATTATTGCACTGGCAAAGAGGAATAATGGGATCAGAAAATCTATCTCTCCTTGAAAGTATACCTAGCAAAACAAAAACATTGAGGTTTTCTTTGGCTCATGGTTTTTTTGTACTAAAGGAATATCTTATACTAAATAAGGTAGAAAAAGCATAAAGACTCTGTAGGCCAGGCAAAAGGAGGGAGAAAATGGGCTTAAAATGGATCAGCTACTCGAATTCTTAATTGCAGCCCATCCCCCAATGATATTTGAGGGGAGAATTTTGAATTTTTTTTCCTCTCAGGATTCAGCCCATTTTTAACTGCCAGCTTCTCCTACCACATCATATTTGGCCCCATTCCATTCTGTATTCAAAGTGTTATCCTGCTAACAGATAAAAAGAGCTGCAAGGTTTTTTATAGAATTCATTTCCAATATTGGGTTGAGAATACAATTTTATTTTCTGGCTTTTCTTTGTTCTCGGAAGATAAATCAACAGAGCAACTGATGGAGACTGAATATAGCTGGCTCAAACAAAGATGACATGTCTAGATCAGGTGTCTTCATGACATCTGCACAATTCATAATCCTAACAAACTAGTAAGAGAATATTACATCCGCGGCCAGATCTTGTTCTCCTGAGATCTTTTATGTTAAATTACAGAAATATAAATGTAAATGAGCTTTACTGAAAAAAATTTAGTCACAGATAGGCCAGAGTAGAAAGTTTATTAAAGGGGAAATTATTCATGTAATAGATAACCGTTGAGAATAGAAAAATGTCCATAGCTAATCTTGAATTTCTAGCATCAGAGCAACAGCTCAATTCAGATAAAATACAACTTCAAATTAGACTGGAAAGCAGAGATTCTGTCCCCTCTGGCTTATTATGATAACTGGAAAGGAATCAAATATGTACAGACAAAATCAGGTTTGCCTACAAGGATTGAGATGGATTATTGTTAGAACTGAAGCTGTTTAGGGAAGAACCAGCAGCTCTCAGCTAGACACTATATGTAAACAGACATTTCCCAATCTTAAGGAAGAGAACAGCCAAATTTCCACTGGCTAGGAATGTGCACTGTGTCTCAAAACATTTACCAAATTCTTCTGGCTCAGACTCAATTTGGCAGAACTAAAACCTGGAACATTTTGCTTAGCTATTCTGGACATCAGCTAAAAAAAATCCAAAAGATTTTAAAAAACAATTATGACAAGACCAACGCTCCTCAACCCTCTCTTATGGTTTGTGTGGTTGACTTTCTGTAAATTAACTCGAATTTTGATGCATGGACAAGATGTACAACAGAAGGAATCTGTAAATAAAAGTAAGAAACAAATTGGGTTCCAAATTTTTGATTCAATTCTTTAAACTTCATTGTTCAGTATTCTTGGAGATTAAGTCTGGAGATTTATTAAATAAACTATTTACTCATTTACTAAAATTAGTGAGAATTTTTAGAAATAAATATGTGCAATTTGCATAATATACTTAATTGCAACAAATGAATTTACTTATTCCCTAGTACCAAATTTTGTTTTGTTTATAGAACGAAATTGTGATTACATTACAATTGTAACTGGATTGTAATTTTCTGCATATCTTACCTAGAATTCAGAAGCCCCTCACAAGTCATGCTATCTAACTCATAGTTCTAAGTGAAATCCCCAACTGTCTTTTTCAATTATTCAGGTATCATTCCATTTAAGATATACCTGCAACTTTCTCATTCACATGAAGAACATCAGAAACTTTCTGAATTACAACAGGCACATGGGGGAATAAAGCTTAGTTCTATTTGTATGTGAATGAACAGTTCTATGTTGGCTGATTCTCTCTCCCATTTTTTTTGACACCTTTCCTCATATTTTCTATGAAGTCATTTAAATGTCTCAAATATTACAGGGACCTTGCAAAAGTGAATCAATTTGTAAGAGATGATAACAATGCCAATTGCTCATGGAATATAAACACAATTATGTTTGTGTTTCTAATTCACTGATAGTTAGCACATTATTACTTGATGCCACTAGCCAAGATTTTAGGAGTGTAATTAGATGAAGAAAAACAGCAACTTAAGTTTTATTGGGCAAAGAAAAATAAAATAATAAAATAAAATTATTACGGTAGTTAATAAAAAAAAAGAAATCCTAGTGTTTTCTTCTTTAAACAGAACACTTTGCTAGTTTTATAGTATTTTTTATTCAGGGTTTGTTTTTGTTTTTTGCTGACATAATTTTGATATAGCAGATAACTTTTTCAGAAATGGCACACATATGGTAGGCATAACTTTTGCCTTGGAAAGAGCTTTTGTTTCTTAGATTTCAGTAAGGAGGCATGTCTTAAACGCTTTTCCAAATTTTATTCCCAGTACTTCACTGAACCAAAAAAACCTGAGAGGTCTATCATTTCAAGGGAAAAATGTCATTTCATTGCAGATTTATATATTATCTGATAGACTACATGAAACAGAATATATATATAAAAACCCTGAAAGATACATGTTTACTCATATTCAAATTTACAGGGAAGGTAAACTCAGGATGGTCCTATTCTTGCCATTTCCAGTTAGAGCCTTCTGTAGTAAAGCTGTTTTCTCTACCATATGAAGGAGCATTTACTCAAATGTCTCTCAAACGTCTCTTAGATTTCAGATTCTACAATTTATTTGTGGTTTTATTTTTCATTGGTTGCAACCGATAGAGGGTCTGTTCTTTCTGAACTGGTTTTAAATTTCTGTGTAATATTACCCACAAAAAAGTGGATGAGACTTTTTGCTAATAACTCTTTTTCAGTCATGAAGCCAGGTAAGCAGTTAGATGAAATAGGCAACACCTAGAAAGTCAAATTTACTGCCTATTTATTTGGGGGGGGGGGGGATGTCAGTTTACTCTTGTTTTCATGTCAGAAAATGTCTAACATAGCTAAAAATCCAAAAGAAATTTCAATAATTAATAATCCTTATACATCAGTAAAAACAAAAGAATTACAACAAGAATCATGCACAATTTGCATTAATTTTGAGGAGTACCTATTGAATGAAGATCTGCCTGGCATCATAAAGATGCCTATGGAAGAGGTCAAGAGGAGCAGACACATCCCTGGCAATTATTCATACTACCCTAGGGAAACCTGTTATCCTGAACACCATCAGTTTTTACATTTTCCCAGTTCCCTCCCTCTGTCTGCTCCATTTGTGACCAAGAATGAGGATGATGGGCAGAATGTCCGAAGCCATCTGGAAGGCTGTATCAGCTTGCCAATTTTACCATCTGTTGCAAAGAGCTCACAATTTGGAAATTTGCATTAGCCATGCTTCAGAGTGTGAAAAAAAAGCATTTTGAGGAGAGAGACTCCTTGGACTACAAAAGTTAAATAACATCCATGGGTTGTTTTGGGAAACTATTTACTAGTTATTATCTGCCCAGATGATGGATGAGATGTCATGCATTCTGTCCTTCCCGGTGGATAATTTTACCCTGGACAATAGAGGACTCTGACAGAGTTATAAAAATAAAACTGCCAAGCAATATGATGTCATTTAATCACAAGCCAGCCTCATTGATTCTCCCTTTAGGATGCAGTGCGCATTTGTTTGGTGATAATTTTGTCAGTGTTATGAGGGGGGAAGTGGAAAGCAGCTGTAAATAGTATCTTTGTGATGTGATCAGATGTACCTTTGTCAGGAAACTTTTACGTGTTTTGTATTTGAGGCTGATTGAAATTGATTCTTGATTGAATGGAATTAGTTTATCCCAGCTGTTTGGTGTCTTGTTTTGCATTGCGTGGCTACAGATGGTAAGACAGAGTTAGTGTTACATTCATTGCTTGATTGAAGCAAAGCCAAAAGCCACTCTTGCTGCGCTCAGCACACTGCCTTATGAATGTTGCTGCTAAAGGGTTTTTGTGAGTTCTGAAAAGCTCATGGACAAGTCCAAGGTCATGTCTAGAAGAGAGAAAGTAGGAGAAAAGAGCCTGGTGCTAATTACGGTGTCTGGAGAAACCTTTTCCTCCCTCGTAGATATTTTAGTCCCTTATATTCAATGTCTTTAAATTAAATCAAGGAAAAACATCAGTTTGCCGTTTCAGTGAACAGAATTCTTAATTGTTAGAACAAATATAAATATGTTGCTGTGTGAGGTTATTTCAGCTAGATAGATATTAAAATAGAATTTGTCTCAAAAAATAAATTTTCCATTTTGTATTTTTTCCTTACTTGAGATAGCAGACTATATACAGTATAACAATTCCCTGCGCTTTTCGGGAAAAATCCTTCTAGCAATGTTGTGATGTAGGTAGACTGATAAACCTTAGATTTGCAAGCACAGCAGGGACTTTGAATTCTGTGCTCCCTAGTTTAAGTCCACTATAAAGTACAGCTCTTTTAAAATCATTCAATATTAATTATTTAAAATACATTTAACTAAAACAGTTAATCATGTAAATTAATTAGAATGGCTAAACTACATTTTTGAATTAATATTAGAATATTAAGAAGTAGGAATCATTTCATTGTGCTTTCCTTTGTTATAACTGCTTTGAAGACTGATCTAGTTCTAAATGGATATATTTTTCAGATCTTACCAAAACTAGATTTCTTAATACAGTTGATTTGGTTTGGTGCTTGATCTTGTTGGACTCTGACATTAGTGGCCCCAATTTCAAATGTAGTAGCATTTTTCCTGCTGAAATAAAGATCTATAATTAGGTTGATTTCCACCACCCTTCTGCCTCCTGGGTTGTGCAGGTGGGGGAATAATTGGAAGAATCAAATAGATTTTGAGGTGATGACATAACAGTTGTTTTGGGGAATCACATATTAGAAATAATGGGGGGCTAAATAGGTATTTTGTGTGATTTCACAGACTGCTTCCCAGTCCATAAAATTACCGTACAGCATTTGTGTATGACAGCATTGGGTTAAAGACATATTTAATTATATCTGGTTATAATTGTACATTATGACAGGAGTTATTTATGAAACAGTGACAGGATCTCATTGCTATCATAGATGTAGGCAGACCAAATTGTCTCAGCTTTAGCCTCATTTTTAATTTACAAATAAAATGGCCTACACTATATAGGGTGACTTGAAGTATTGCAACAAGATAAGGCCAGTGAAATCTTTTAAATACACTAAAATGCCATGTAATAACTATTAACAATTGAAAACTTTTAGCACTGGAATATTAAAAACTGAAAAATAATGGAAGCATGCCAGTAGGCTTTTAAATTTAAGGAATCAGGACAAGGTTAATTTCACAATAGGCCAATTTATTTAAACTGGTAGAAGCTGAATATATCATTTCAAGAAAAAAGTGTTGAGTTTAATTTACTAATTTACATGAAATGCATTGAGATTTTGCCTTATGCAAATTTTCTTACTATTTGTTATATCCATCTTTCACATCAACAAAAGATTGCCTTTTATTTGAACTGTTTTAATGAAAATTTACTCAGTTGCTAAATTGATGTAGATATTTTAATGTGCAAAACATGAATTGATTAACGAATGAATCATGGCTGATTTTTGTGGTTATCTTTTTCTTCTTTTTTAAAAAATTGCAGCAGACAGAAGGAGGGGCACAGACAGATGGCCAGCAATCGCAGACACAAAGCAGTGAGAATGCTGAGAGCAAGTCTACCCCAAAGCGGCTCCATGTGTCTAACATTCCCTTCCGTTTTCGGGATCCTGACCTCCGGCAGATGTTTGGGGTATGTTAGCAATATCCACAGCTAGAAATCTAATATTGATTGATTGATATTCCACTTTATTAATTTTACAAATCTCAAGGTGGTGAACTTATCCAACACACCTGCCTCCTCCTCTTCTCCCCCACAACAGCAAACCTATCAGCTAAGTTGAGCTGAGAGAGAGTGACTGGCCCAGAGTCAAGGCAGGATTTGAACTCATGCTCTCCTCCTTTCTAGTCTGATGCCTTAACCACTAGACCAGTCAAACACACTGCAGGCCCTGCCCATCCCGGCCCCGCAAAGACAAAAACATCCTGATACATCCCGATATGGCCCGCAATGCGATCAAGTTTGACACCCCTGCACTAGACCAAACTTCCAAAGCTTCAAATAAAGAGTTATTACATGCTGCCCTGTGTCCAGTGCTTCGGGATGGACGGCAGATGTTTTCCCACACTAGCAGTGAAATGCACATAATCATTTGTATTCCACCAATGAATAAAGGTTTCCTTGAACACATTTCTTTCATCTCCAAGCTGTGGATCTAGGTGCTAATGTATGAATGGAAATTAATTATTCCTTAATGGTACAGGTAATCCTCGACTTACAACTGTTCACTTAGTGACCATTCGAAGTTACAACAGCACTGAAAAAGTGACTTATGACCATTTTTTTACATTTATGACCATTGCAGCATTCCCATGGTCACGTGATTTATATTTGGATGCTTGACAACTGACTCACATTTATGATGGTTACAGTGTCCTGGGATCATATGATCCCCTTTTGTGACCTTCTGACCAGCAAAGTCAATGGGGAAGCCAGATTCACTTAACAACCATGTTACTAATTTAACAACTGCAGTGATTCACTTAGCAAATGTGTCAAGAAAAGTCGTAAAATGGGGCAAAACTCACATAAGTTTTGAGCCGCAGTGGTTAGAGTGTAGTACTGCAGGCTACTTCTGCTGATCACCGGCTGCTAGTAGTTTGGCAGATTGAATCTCACCAGGCTCAAGGTTGACTCAGCCTTCCATCCTTTCGAGGTCGGTAAAATGAGAACCCGGATTGTTTGGGGCAATACGCTGACTCTGTAAACTGCTTAGAGAGGGCTGTAAAGCACTGTGAAGTGGTATAAGTCTAAGTGCTATTGCTAAGTGCTATTAACAAATTTCTCACTTTCCAACATAAATTTTGGGCTCAATTCTGGTTGTATGTCAAGGACTACCTGTATTTATTTCCTGAAAACTGTGTTGGTCTTTAAGATGTTTTTAAAGCTACTTAAAAAAGTGTCAGTGTATTTTATTTTTCCATCAGACATTCACACTTTAAGCATGTTTCAACTCTGTCTGTTTTAAGCTGCCTATTTTTATCATTGGCCAAAGCGAATAGATAATGTTTTTTAAGAAACAGCAAGTGTATAACAGAACTCTGTGAAAAAGATTTCTTTGAGTTATATCTCATACTTGGATTTTCATAGCTTTTAAATAAATCTAAATAAAGGTTCTTGGCAAAACAGAGAAGTTAGAAGGTATGACGGGCACAAATTATCAAATTATAGTCACTTTTTATTTGTTCTTAGTTTTTAATAATATTATTTATTTTGTTAACTACATTATTCACCTGCTTTCTGAGTGTATAGTTATGTGAACCTGGATTTTGCCATTCCTAGTCCAATACCTATTGATGTACCTCACTGCCTCTCATTTAAAAATTAGAAGAAAATAAGCTGTGAAAATGATTGGTTCTTGATCCTGGAGCATTGTTTAGTGACTCCATAGTGAGAAACCTTATTTCTGCATTAAGGAAAATGACACACAGACTTGATGAAACTCAGCACAGTTGAGTCAGAGCAAAAATCTGTCTTGTTATTGAGTTTAATAAACAAATCACAATGATTTAGCAATCTGGTTTTAGTCCATATAATTTTATATTTGGGTGTGTATTGTTTTTAACCCACTAATGCTGAGGAGACATTGACTGGAAAATATTGTGTTTGCCTCTGTCAAGAATAATAGAAAAGTAATATATTTAACTGCTGTGTTTTTGTAGTTCCATGATATGCTCCTCTCTTTTGCCCCATGGCTAGGACTTTACAATCTGGCAGCTGGAGCTTCTGGGATATATCTACAGCTATCAGTTGCAGCCAGATCTATAATAAGGATCCTAATCCATCCTATTCCCTCTTGTTTGGACCATCAGGGATGTAGAATAGTAGATGTTTGCAGCTTTGCAGCTTATTTTCAAACTATCTGATTTGGTTTGTGACCATTGATTAAATGTTTGTGTAAAATCAAATAACAGTGTAATAAACTAAAATGTTAAAAGATATGGAACGCTTTTTCACAGCATAATCCCAGAGTTTCCTTACAGTGATCATGACTAAACAGTATTTTGCTGCCTTTTTAAAACATTTTCTAAGGCGTTAATCAGGTAATAGTTTGGCAGCTGATAATACAAGATACAATACTATCTTGTATTATGACTTACAGCCATTCATTTAATGACTATTCGAAGGTAAAGCAGCACTGGAAAAGGTGACTTATAACTGTTTTTTACATGACCATTGCAGCAAGCCCATGGCCATGTGATCAAAATACTGATACTTGGCAACTGCCATGTATTTATGATGGTTGCACTGTCCCATGGTCATATCATGACCTTTTGCGAGGTCATGACCTTTTGCGACCATTTCTGATAAGCAGAGTCAATGGAGAAGCCACATTGACTTAACAATCATGTTACTAACTTAACTGCAGTGTTTCACTTAACAACAAGAAAGAAAGTTGTAAAATGGGGCAAAACTCACTTAACAACAGTCTTGCTTAGCAACAGAAATTTTGGGCTCAAGTGTGGTTGTAGGTACTCTCTTCTGTGGTACAATTGGAGTGTTTTTCAAGGAGTAGTAATGATAATTCCGAGTACTATATATGATGCAATGTACAACCACAGAACATATGTTGATTCAACAACACTTTCTATGTAGGGACAAATTCACTCCTAAAAGGTGAGTTTGCTGTAACTTCTTTCCAGAAGCACTGAGAGCAAGGCAATGAACCTGTGGGAATAAAATAAAAGCTCTTCTGTGAGGGACAGAGAGAATATTATATAAATATTTTGCTTTATTAAGTCATTCAGCAGAATCTGTAATATATCCGGTATATGGTTTAGTTTTTGCCCTTAGTATTAACAAGTTGTTTTGGTTTTCTGCTTCTGATATCACCTGAAGAACTACTGCCTGCCAGAATGCTTTTATTTTGGAGACATTCATGCAAGACCATAAGCCATTTTAAGGCTTAAGATAGCCCCGTTATGGCGAACCTATGGCATGCGTGCCGGAAGTGTCACACAGAGCCATGTCACCCGGCACGTGTGGCATCACCCATTTCTCTTTCAGGTTTCCAGGGCACACATGCACACCAGCCAGCTAGTCTGCTGGTTACTGGTGTGCATGCGTGCGCGATGATTAGCTGGCCTTAATGTCTTAGCACATGTGCGCACCGCTATGCCGTCATCACCCACATGCAACCCCGGGACATCCACCGTGTGCCAGCCTGGAGCACTGCCATCAGTCACTCCCCTGTGCCCGGCTGCCTGCCTGCTACTGTGAGGAAAGTCCCCGAAGCTGCACTGCCTGGGATTCACGTGGGCTGCTGCAGGGCGAGGCCAGGTATGGCTGGCTGGACGCTGCCCAGAGCGCAAAGCTGGCAGGAGGAGGAGCTGCTGCTGCCTCTTAGCCAGCGTGAACAGCCTGCTGCCGCAGCCTGCCACCACCCTCTGTCCCCCACCAGCTGCTCCTGCCATTGCCAGGGAAGTGGCAATGCGAGAACCATCGCCGCCAGGGGCGAGGGGGCGGCGGCAAGGATGGGCAGTTTGGGGCTTCCCTGTTTCTCTGCCTGAGTGGGCTTCTGGCATGGCCCAAGACCTGCTGGGGAAGGGATAGAAGCCCTGGCCTGCTAATCCTGGCACCGCCAGGGAAGGGCAGCATGAGAACTACCAGGTGCGAGGGGGCAGTGGCAAGGATGGGTGGTCCAGGGCTTCCCTGTCTCCCCGCCAGAGTGGGCTTCTGGTGCAGCCCCAGGCCTCCGGAGGGAGAGATTGAAGCTCTGGCCCACTGTTTCTGGTACTTCCAGGGAAGTGGCTGTGCATAAACGGCCACCGCCGGGGACGCGGGGCCGGTGGCAAGGATGGGCGGTCCGAGCATTCCCTGTGTCCCTGCCTGTGCAGGCTTCTGGCACAGCCTCAGGCCTGCGGGGGAGGGATTGAAGCCCCGGCCTGCTGCTGCTGGCACCGCCACCCCCTCACCCCCGGCAACAGCAGTTTTTGCGCTACCGTTTCCCCGGCACCACCAGGAGCAGGACTTTCTGCGTTTTGAAAACCTGAATGGATACCTTGAATGCACTGTCCTCATTCTCTCTCCTTCCAAAATGTCTTGAAGAAGCATTCAAGTCCTCGACAAACAATATTTTTAATGATATCCAGCCTCCAAAAGAGCACAAGGTGGCCTGAAAGACTTCCCAACCTGTGCAACCCAAGACAGCACCAGCTCTCACTTTACTTGTTACTGTTGTTGCAGCTGCACTGCCTGCCTCGCCTCTCCCCACATCCCCATCATCTGCCTATGTAGCGAAGCTGGCCCGTGGCTGCCGTTCGCTTTTCTACCCCTCAGTCGCCCAGTTGCCCACATACTCAGGGTATGCCAAGCTGCGGCATTTTTCCCCCTTTGCCCTGCAACACATGGACAATGGGGGCAGACGCTGCCTGGAGCGCGAGGTGGGCAGGCCATTCGTGCCAGCAAAGGTTGGTGCAACCCTCATGACCGCTACCTGGATGGCACGCTTCTTACCGCTTACTGTGACCACTTCCCCGCCGGTGGGTCTCCATGAGTGAGGAGCTGCACTCTCCTCCGGTTCTCCTGGGGCAGCTCGCCTCCCCCCGGCGGCTTCTCCTGGCTACTCCAGGAGCAGCCTCTGTCTCTTAGCCAGCGTGAACGGCCTGCAGCCGCAGCCTGCCACCACCCTCTCTGCCCTGCCAGCTGCTCTTGGTGCTCTTGGGGAAACGGCAGCATGAGAACCGCTGTTGCCAGGGGCGCGAGGGGGTGGCAGTGGCAGAAGCAGCAGGCCAGGGCTTCCCTTCCCCCCAGGGGCCTGGGGCTATGCCAGAAGCCCGCTTGGGTGGGAAGACAGGAAGCCCCGGGCCACCCATCCTTGCCGCCGCCGCTCCCTCGCCCCCAATCAATCTGATCCTTTTGGAAATTTGCTTTTCTTCCAACACCAAGACTTGGATCCAGAGGACTGCAGACTGCGTCTGAGCACATGCAGAGTGGAAGACTCTGCTACCCTTCAGGGCTGAATGCGAAAAAAGTTACCCCAAGGCAAGGGCTGAGTGACAGGAAGAAGCTGCTGCCGGCTCTGGACCTGGCGGCCCACAGGCTCAGCCCAAGCTTTACAAGCTGCTGTGGTAAACGCGCAGCTTCGCCAGCTACCAGAAAGCTCATACAGACACAGCAAGAATCAGTTGGGCCAAACAGCTCTGCCTTGGAATAATGACTTTCCAGGCCCAAAACGGGGTGCGGGGAGGGGGAAGCACATGTGCAGGGCCGCGCATGCGCAATGCGGGGCACATGCACGGGGGAGCATGTGGGGGTCATGTGTGCATGTGGGGGTGGGTTCGCATTGTATTATGGCTGCTCGCGCGTGTGCTTTTGTGTGTGCACACACACACTTCCGGCACACAACAAGAAAAAGGTTCGCCATCACTGAGATAGCCTAAAGGGTGGAACAAAGAAGCGATCAATAATCCAGATCTTAATTCTGCCAGTACAGAATTTTAGTACAGGGTAATTTCAGTTTGACACTAATATTTGGATAAAGTATTTACTCAAATACATACTAGCATTTTGTTTTTAACAAGAAAGCTTTCCTTTGGATGAATCACATGAAATTACCTTCCTTGTTGCTATACGACTACCATACAAAATAAAACACAAGTGAAAAATAGTAATAATAAATATGGTGGGGTATTACAGACAATACCATGTTGGTGAAGGTCTGTCTAAACATACCGGTACATATGCTAAAAAATTGGATTTAGGAACCTTTATCAACATACTGAATAAATGCTTTACTTTATTTAAAAGAATGAGTTATCTTATTTTTAAAATCTAAAAGTATACAGTATACAATAATTTATTATTCTGCACACTATGTTAATCATAAGACATACCATACCAGTCCTTCATCCTTTGAATTGTATAGGTTTCATTTTTAAAATTCCTTTCCAGTTTTTTGTCATCCTTGCCAATTGTATTTTTGGTATTTTAAAAAAATTGTTTTAATGTTTTTACATTGTTCATTTTGCAAAGATAATATTAGGTTTAATACAATATTATTAAACAATATCTCAATTCTATGTTCTTGGGAAGGACTTGATAAGTGGACATAAATGCCAAACTCAGTCCTAACATGTGACTATAATAATAATAATCGCAACAATAATAATGCCTTATTTGATAACCTCAGTGAAAAATAATATTGGTGGTTTTAAAAAAGTATGATGTATAGTTGTATCATACAATGATTTCATGGAAAGTACAATGTTTGGAGTTTGACAATGAAGTAGACTAGAAATGGCACAGTTAAAGAAAAGAGCTTCTGATTGCAGGGATGCCTATCATAACATGTAAATACTTTGTAGTAATCTGTATGGGAATCTGCTAAGGAATTCCCTGCTATATGGCAGTGATTAATTAACTTATTTCTAAATTTTTATTTACAGTATTAATATGCATTCCAGGATAATGAAAGGGATTGGAGGGGCATTTGTTTACAAATCATTTAAAACATATAATAAATGTAGGAAATTAAGAAATAAAACCACCAACATGAAATCAGGCAAAGGAGATTCTAACCGCTAAACCCAAAGCAGTATTTCTTAGTTCACTAATTAGCTTGAGCCACTTGTTGTCAGGTTAATCTATTTAAAAGTTTTTTGTAAGGGTAAAAGTATGCTTGTATTTAAACCTAAATAAAATAATGCAAATAATTTAAGAAGTATTAAAGATTTTAAGATGGAAAAGCTTTGGGAAGTAAAAGAACTATGCAGTATATTTACCTCCAGAGAATGGCATTCTAAAACCGAACTTCTGTTTAAAAGGTTAACTGTTTTAAAACCCCATTTGATAGAGATGAGCAAAAAAAAAAGAGTTCAGTAAATGATCTTGTAGAATGTATATATATAAAAGAAAAAGTAATGTTTTGGATCATATAGTTTTACGTCATTAAGAACTTCAAAGTGAAAGGCTGATATGTACATTTCGCTGTATGTACTTGGTTGAGCACATATAATTAAAATCAGAAATATTCCTTTCCCTAAAGGAACTTCTTGGTCATAAATTATTCATATCAATGTAACTTTGTTCTCTGAATGCTGTTTATTTAGCCAAAACAAGCAACTAGTGAACTATTGAGTGGTGTGAGTTGATTCTGGGTGTGTAAAAGCAGAGAAAAGTACCTTGTGGGAAGGGAGTGGTGGAAGGATAGTCCTATGATGGCTGACTGAAGAAAGAATCTCTTTCCCAAATTTTGAAGTGGGGAGTAGAACAGAATGGCTGGAAAAGGACAATAGTAGAAATTATACTTAGGTACTTGAAAAAGTGGCTTCTGGTCCACTTAATTCGTTGACAACCAATGCATTCACTATATATAGCTTTAGTTATGTAATCAGATTTGACTACCATGAACAAGAGAGAAGAATCAGTAGACTTGCAGAAACCTTACAGTTTTCAGAATATCAATAATTAGAAAAGGTTAAAGAGGTGTACGAAACCCAGGAGAACAGCTTGAAGAAGACTGAATATGAGAATACCAAGTGGCTGTGGAAGATGGCTAGTATGTTAAAACTGTGTATATAGGGAATGGCATGGAGGAGATGCCGGCTGGAACACTCCACCGGTAAAAAAAATGAAAAGTAAGAATTTTGGAATGATATATTTATAAGCCAGCCACCATTCCTTATTGCAATTGTGAATAGTCTTTTGTTATATCAATAGAAGATAATATATGAAGAGACAGAAGTTCTCTGAAGATGGGCTACACGATGACCAACCGAGATTGGATCCTGCAAAATTATCCTGGGATACGTATATCCACCTTCATTCGTAATATATGAAGAGAATATATATAGTGCCCCGATGTTATCGAAACCTCTGCAAACAAATAATCAAGCTCAGAGAACACTAAGGATTGTACTTTTGTTACTTTATATTATACCTAAAATAAAATATCACAGACTCTGATATATATCACAGACTGTGAGGCTTATAAACCTGACAACCAGGAGAAATTCAACAAATAAATAACTAATATTAAGTCTGAATTCATTTTAAAATATTTTCAACTGTGCATTCAAAAGCATTTTTTTCTCAGCCATGAAAGATAAAAGATGCTGAATTAACGAACCAAAATAAATCTTTTTTTTATAGCAATTTGGTAAAATCCTTGATGTAGAGATAATCTTCAATGAACGTGGGTCCAAGGTAAGTTTTGTTTCTTTATCTACCCTCTACCTATTTCTCTCCTTTACCAGTCTACTCCAGTTGTCAAGATAAAGCAGCTTCCTTCCTAGATATTCTGTATAGACAGAAAGGGAACTAGGCACTGGGTTACCTAGAGCTGCTATTCCATATAATTATAGGTGTTGCATATAATCGATAAGTATCTTCAATAATAATTTCATAATTTTCCCTTTGAAATAATCAGATTTCTCCAAACTTCTGAAAATAAAAAGAGTCACTGAAGCTATGGGAGTCAAGTTTTGTATTAATTTTTTGTTAATTTAAAATGTTTGCGAAAGAAATGCTATTTAAAAATTTAGAAGTATTTTATATATGGGATAAGAGTTATCTTGTGTGAAAGAAAAATTAAATGCCCACCTGATGTTACAATAATCCTGCAGTGTTGCAAAGTTGTTGGCCCATCCTCTTACAATGTCTGCAAAAGCTTGCAGCTTTTTAGAAAGGTGTAGTTATTCAAAATACAAGCTGTTCAAAATGATGTAAGATTTTTTTTTTAGAGTTAACTTTCAGGAGAGCCAATGGCAAACTTTATAGTCCTAAATGTAGCCATTTTAAGTGTTGCTTGTCCTAACCGGTTCTCATCATGAAACCAATGTCCCCTCACTGAAGAATTGATGTGATTCTCTCTCTGCCCAGTAGGTCCAGCACTGGAATAGCAGGGAGTGTTTCAGGTCAGGAGCAAGGCGCATTGGCAGAGCTCTGTGGGGGAAGCTTGCACAGTGCATGTCTCTACTATGCTTGACTTAATCAATGCTAAGTTTTCCACTTTTTATTAAAAATGAAAATCTGTCCCACACCGTCACTCCATCACATCATAGTGATAAGGCATAGCTAGGATTATATTTGTATATCCTGTTTTTGAGATTCATAATCTACACAGAATAGCTCCATATGGATGTTTATATACAAAATTATGTTGTTAGCATATCAGATTTCCTATGTATTATCTGAAAACCAGAAAAGAAGTGATATTTACTACTTGTACATTATACAGTACATACAATACATAGATTTACTATTGGAACTAATTTATCTCATATCTTAGTTTATAAAGATGTAGGGTAAAATTGATGCAGCACATAATTATTTTAATTTGTCAAGAGCTGCAAACTGCACTGAACCACATATTTTCTATTACTCATGTATCCACTATATATGTTTGAATGATGAAGTGAAAAGTGTATTATGTTTGACCACTACACTTCACTATACACTTCAGTATACCTAGGCTCTTGGAAATGGCTGTATAAGGAAGTAAGCCAGAGATGAAAAACATTTTTGGATTAACAGGAGACTGATTAGAGTGCCATAGGCTGGCTATTTGAACTATGCAACCATTAACAAGTTCAGGATCTTACATTTATTGACTTTCACAGAATGGAAGCAATCTGCTGTTATTTAGTCTCTAAATAACATGCTATTCTCTGTACCGTTTAGATCAGTGTTTTTCAATCCTGGCCACTTTAAACCATATGGACTTCAACTCTCAGAATTCCCCAGCCAGCATACTGGAAAAAATATTTTTGTCTGCACTCATCTACATCTACAATTTTATGCTGTGTACATTGGGTTTATATGTCTTTATTTTAATACACACTCAGGTATACTGGGCTGCTTCATGTTTTATTTTTAGTGAAGGATTAGCAGCAGACTAGTGCATGCTTAAGGTGACCAGATTTTAACATTGGTAAAGAGGGACATTGTGGGCGTGGCTTATTTTGTGGGCGTGGCTAGCTGGTCATGTGACTGGGTGGGCGTGGCTAGCTGGTCATGTGACCGGGTGGCCATGGCTATGTGTATAGGGTAAGGTGAACAGATTTTAACATTGGTAAGAGGGACACCATTGTGGGCATGGCTTATTGTGTGGGCGTGGCTTGGAGGCCATGTGACTGGGTGGGTGTGGCTAGCTGGTCATGTGACCGGGTGGCCATGGCTGTGTGTATAGGGACTACTCAGAGGGCTGAAAAGTCATTTCTGACAGGTCCTCACACTTTTGACTGGTCCTCACACTTATGACCATCCTCACATTTATACCCGTGCAGCATTCTTAACAACCATATCACTCATTTCACAACTGCTTCTCTTCACCATGGTGACAAGATAGGGCAAAAACGTAAAATGTGAGGACAGTCGTAAGTTCGAGGACTGGTCAAAAATGCGAGGACCAGTCAAAAATAACTTTTTCAGCCCTCTGAGTAGTCCATATGCATAAAAGGATACACCAAGAGAGGGATGAAGGAAGGGAAGGGAGATTAGAGTAGGAGTGAGGGTAAGAGAGGGAGGAAGAGAGAAGGAGAAGGAGAAAGGAAGAGGAAGTAGGGAGGAGAAGAAGCGGGGGGGGAGAGAAAGTAAGAAGGAAAGAAAAGATAGAGGTGGTAGGTTTGAGGAGAAAGATTGCTGTACAATAAAAAGGTGAAAGGGAAGAAAGCCAACTCCAAACAAATATAAAGATATTAAGATAAAGAATGAATTGTTAAACTTTAAAGAATAAGAGAACAAATATAAATAAATAGCAATAATTAGAAACACACATACAAACATACAATGTATTTTCTTTGAACAGAATATTTGGCTGGTTCCCAAATTTTGGTAGAGCCTTGGTAGTACAGTGGTCTAAAGCACCCTGTTATTAAAACCAGCTGCCTGCAATTATTGCAGGTTCGAATCTCACCAGGCTCAAGGTTGATTCAGCCTTCCATCCTTTCTAAGGTAGGTAAATTGAGGACCCAGTTTGTGGGGGCAATAAGCTGACTTTGTATAAATATACAAAAGTATGAAGGCTATTGCTTAGCGCATTGTAAGCCGCCCTGAGTCTCCAGAGAAGGGCGACATATAAATCAAAAATTTTAAAAAAAAATTTAAACAGTGTTTAGTCATTTCAATTAAATTTACAATTTCTATATTTCCTTTTTGCCATATTTATTCCTCATCTATTTTTTTAAAAAAACAATTTTACCCTTCATCCTCATCTCTAATCTTAATCAAATTCAATTTTTCCCTTCTATTCTATTTTATACCCCTTCCCATTGTCATCTATTTTTATATCCATCCTCACATTGGTTAATTATGTAATTATGTAATACAGTTGTTTAATACAAATTCAACATTTTAATATAAATCAATTAGTTATATAACTATCTTTTTTGTATATTAATCAATATGAACATGAATATTCCAATTATTTCCATGCAATCCAATTTCTTACAAATCAATTAATTATACTTACCAATAATAATAAACCAAATAATTTCCCCCATATATTCTTCCAAACCACAACTTAACCATTTCTGCTTTCAACACAGTATACAATTAATAATATCTCAATTATTACAATTCCCTAGTTAAAAAGAGCTTTTTTTTCTTTTGTGTTTTAAAATCTTGAACTCTCCTCTTTTGCCCTAAATAATTTTCCATTGTTTGCACTTACCTTTTTTGGTGAGGAAAAGGAAAATAAATCTGCTGCCTAATTTTCCAACGTTGCAAGCAAAGAGCAAAGCCAACAGCCTGTTTTACTTTCAGTTTCGTTTTGAGCTTGGAAAAAAAAACTGAGCAATTTAGCAAGAGCAGAGCCCTGTGCAAATCAGCTGAGAGGGGGAAGCCGAGCTAATTAACGTAGGGCGGCCCTTTGAAGCCCCGCGGCAAGAGTTTAAACAGGTTTTTTCCCTCTAGCCATCAGCGGGGATTCAGGAGGCAGCCGGGAACCAGGAGGCAGAATGAAAAATCGGGACTTTTTTAAAACGCCGCGGGACGCGGGACAAATTGCTCAAAAGCGGGACTGTCCCACCAAAAGCGGGACGTCTGGTCACCTTATGCATGCTTCTGAGATCACACTGACTAACTGCTCTGATGAGTAAGGAAGGATACCAAATTATATAAACCCAGTCTATGGCTTGTTTAGCATGTTGTACGAGAGACTTCAGGTCAAAAGGAGTCAGAAAGCTAAAACAAAACATGTATTTTCCCAGTCCTAAGCAAACCATGGACAGTCTTGCTTGTTAATTCATTATTTATAGTTGCTCTCAGGAGGAGCTTGTGTATATGATCTGCGTAGCATGCTGTTTGTTCACTGAGAAGCCATAATAAGCCATAAGGCTATTCAGTCCTTATGTTTGGAATCTTCCACAAATTATAATATTCTAATAACTATTGAACTGCAAGTAAATAAACCAAACTTCTGGTTTTCAGATAATACAAAACCTGCTAAGATTAAATAATAGCTGTTTGCCCCTTTTCTTTCATCTAGATGTAATATTTAGCTCATAAAGACATTGATCAAGTTCTTTTCTATTTGGTGGTAGAATTTCAAACACTTGCCTCTCAAATTCACACCAATTCAAAGATTCAAATGAGACTGTTTTAAACACGGTGAATAGTATAAGCAGGATTCCCAAAGAGTGTTTGTGTTTATGGCAATTTTTAAAATTGAATTGGAACATTTTAAAAGAAGCTTAAGTTCCCAGTGGAGAAGCACAATTCTTTCTAGGGACCCTTCACTTATCACTCACTTCTTCTGCAAAAAAAAAAGTATGCCAAAACTTGAATGCTTGTACCCTACCCTGTGGTTTCTATTCTAACCTAATGATATGAAACCTTTCTCCTCCTCCTCTTTCTTGGGAATCGGAAAGCAGATGCTCCCCGCTGCCTGCCTTGTGCTGTGTTCTCAGTATTACCCTTCCCCTTCCTGGGTTTCTCAAGGGTATATTCTTCAATATGTGAATGTTTAAAAGGTGAAAATGTAAAATCCAAATTGCTCTGGGTATGCCTACACCCATTCCCTCTATGGAATGAGCAGATCTTTATCCTTTCATAACTGTGGCAAAGGCCCTCTGCCAGATATGTCCAGTGTTGGAAAATTTGAGCATTTCAAATTACCCTTTAGTCCATCTGAGATGAGATGATATATTTTCATCCTGTTTTTGAATGTCAAATATATTTGTGCACATTGGCTGTATTTGATTTTTTTGTAAAAATCATTTGGAATGAATGAAAAAGTTATGAATAAAGGTTTTTGGTTATTCTTCAGATTTATTAATAAATGTTAATGCTTTTATAAGCATCTCAACTTTGAATATTAGGCACAATTTTGGATAACTAGCATCATATTAGGAAAACTAAAAAAAAGGTATTTGAGCATTTACATAACAATCTCAGTTATGTTCAGACTTCTGTTAGTTTAATTTTCATTAATTTTTCTTGTTTCATTAGCAGTGCCTAGTGAAAGGAGCTGTTAATATGATGGTTGCTTCCAGTTTGGTTTCCGTTCAGATACCAGTTTAAGCTCGTATAGTATTTATATCAGTGGCATTCAAATTTTAACAAACAAGTCTAGTTTTCAATAGAACAATGATTGAACCAAGCCTTGAAGTCACAGTTGTGGTAATTATTATTATTTCTTCTACTTGTGTGCTGCCTTTCATCCAAATGTTTAAGGCAGTGTACATAGTGGCCCTTCTTCTGATTTTATCCTGACAAAGCAACAGCTCTAGACGATAATGAATAGCTCCAAATTACCATTGAACTTCCATGACTGAATATCGACTAAAATCTGGGTCTCTGCAGTCTTAGTCCCATGCATTAACCACTACATTATGCCAACTCATTCACCCATATTTAATAGAAAGCTTGTTCTGATGATACTTTCCTTCCTTTATAGATAGGTTGGGTGGAGCAATGTGGCAGACAGATTTATAAATGAGTTTTCCCCCCTCCTATTGGTGGGATCTTGTAGAATTCTTTAGGGACCACTCAGGTAAACAGACTTAATAGTTACCCTGAGAAAGAGACTCCTTTATTCAATTTTATTCTCCGTTAAAATACTAATAAGCAGCAGGAAAACAATGGCCTTGAATGTCTGTATTCCAATGTCCAATGGAAGGGATTTTCCTCCCAGTGAAGCTGAGGTTCCTATTGCAATTAACAGTGGGAAAACAGTAGTGATTTCACTACCCAGTTGATGCAGTGAGGAAAAGTAGAGAAGTTCCTAAAGCTTTTTAGAGAACTAATAAGGACCATATACTCAACTATAAAATCCAGTCATTTTATAGATAAGTGATTTTAAGAAATGAGAGATTGTATGCTCAGCTTAATTTAACTGATCTAGTAACAACATCCTATTTTATCACTCTAAATTTCATTTAATGTTGATTGCTCTGTTCTCTTAACAGATGCAATGGTATCCTATTTTATATGTCCTCACTTTTTTAAAAAAAATATTTTGGACACCAAAAATACTTTTCTCTTAGGTTGAAAAATATTTTTCTTTACTTTTTTCCATAGTCTTAAACAATTTCGTTTTAAATTCCAGCATATGTACATAAACTTGCTTTGATAAATTCAGTTAAATAGCTAGAAAATATGCACCCTGGTTCAACCTATGCAAAATAATTCTAGGTAAAAATTCCACAACTGTTTTTTGCAGAGCTTAAAGAATAATGTCCTTACTTTAAATAGTACTAGGATATTTTTTGTGGAACTTATTTTAATCACTCATCTCAGATGGATTATTGTATATTGACTTTGAAAGCAAATAACCTGAAAGCCTGGATTTTTAAGTTTATTTCTTTCTTTATTTTTGTTGTTGTTCCATTTGTCCAGGCTTCTGGCTGTTGACTGAGTTTCTTTTAAAAAAAACTGCCTCTTTGTATATGCGTGTATACATATATATATATATTAACAATTGAAATTATGGAAAGTCTTTCCCAACACCTTGAGATAAAGATGCTGCTTCTGAAGTCAATGTTCTAAACACAGTGGGGGAAAAAAGTGTTAACAATGCATGGATTTCAAGGGGCTCCTTTTAGTTTCCTTTGAATTTATTTCATTTACTTGGTTTTCTTTTTTCTTTTTTCTGGTTTTTTTTTATGATTATTTTTTCCCTTAATTTCTGTGTTCTGGCCACACCCAGGAGAATCGTCTGCTTTTGATTTCTCCCTTTACGGTTACATGGTAAATTTTCTTTCTCATTCTTCAGAGATGGAAACATTTTATAAAAAACTCTGTACAATTATTATTTTACACTGCTCATCCTGTTGCTTGTTATTTATTGCAGAATCTGAGGCCAGACTAAAAAGGTGACAGTTACTCGGTGCCCTTGGGCTGCAGGTTGTTCTGAATGTTTTTGAGGATTTAGTACAGTTAGAAGTTAAATGATCTGGGTATTGTTTTCAAACTGAAATGAAAGTTGCATAGTAAAATCAGTTCAGTCTCAAAACTACCAGCAAATTGAATTATAACAGGTTAGTGGGACTAATGATAAAAGTATGTATCCTTCTTGAACTAGTTACTTTCCTTTTTTCTTTCTGAACTGTGAGATATTGAAAATTTTAATCCAGTATTAAAATACTGCTTTGGTATGATGGGGCTATGTTTAGGGAGGATAAAATCGAATTTATCTTTAAAGGAAAGTATTTATTCTGTATGACATATACTCTTTTACTGATACTAGAACTTCTTTGTAGCTTAGAGATGAATTGTTGGGGTTTTGGCATTTTCTGCACTTGTTTGTTATCCTGCACATTTTTGGAGAACACCAACAAATCAATACTTGCTTTTATACTTGAGACTTTCTCCAAGGATTAAGTAAAATTCAAAGGAATTCAATAACTTTTTGGTCAAAAGTTCTATGTCATGTGTTTAGGGTGAAGATGAAAAATGTTTAGAAGTATAGTAAAATAATATTAAGTAAAATGTGTACTCATGTAATATATATATATATATATATATATATATATATATATATATATATATATATATATATATATATATATATATATATATATTCATAACAACCCTGTAAAACAAATTGCACGAAAAAATTTTTGCACTCTGTGTTTGATTTTTGGCTGCAGTGATAATACTGGAATCATGTCCATTAAGACAAATCTTCATGTTATTCACAGATTTGTAACACCTAATGCAAAATGTAATGTGCTTGAAAAATATAGAGGTGTTAAAGATGTAGCTCACTTTGCAATTACCATTCATAATCTATGTAGAGCTGGGAAAAGGGAACTTTTAAGGCATTTATTTCATTTTGCGGATAATACATACTTGCTAAATTCTTGTAGTATTGAGTCAATCAGTTCTAATAAATTCACATTTTCCTAATCATGACATAGCAAAAATTTATAAAATTCCCCAATAAGCATAATTTTCATCCAATTAATGTAATAGGGAGATTTACATTAGTGGAAGGTGGCATTTTTCACCCTGCTCATCCAAAGAATATAAAAGTCTACATTTGAGGAACAAAACGGGGGAAAATGTTATAGTGGCCAATAGGAGTAAATTCTTTATCCTATTCCTTGAACGTTGATTCTACAGCAATGAACTTCAGAAATATAAACAGCTTATCATAGGAGACCCAACTGAAAATTCAGTATATGTAGCACTATTGTTAACGGTGAATATTGGGCCCGAACAAGTTCTTGTTACAATACCTTCAATTTTTTAAAATCAATTTAAAAACCATGAACTACTTACTACTTTTTCCTCTATCTGAAAATATTTATCCAGCTACAGCATATTTTTATTACATGAAGCATACATGCTTCCGTTTCTTGAAAATAAATATAGGGTTAGGTCTTAAATGTCCTACTGTAGTATGATTATGCAAGTCTGTTAATAAATCCAATTGAATATTTGTACTTTGTAAAAAAGGCTTATATATTGATTAAATAAATGTTTCTGTCTTAATAGTGATAATATTAGCAATTATCAAAATTAACTGATTATGTTTCATAACTAGTAGAATTTTACCTTGGCATTTATTAAGGTAAATCTATATATTTTTATGATTGAGGCAGTTACATTTAAAGCATTTTAAAAGTTAAATAGGAGTGGGTTATTTATTGCTTAGATGTAGAAACCATCTGGATCCTTAACTAAATCCTAAACTTTCAAAAACAAGCTGAACAAAGAAGCAATCATTCCATCTTTACACTCAGTCATTAGACTATGTTTTATGATTGTCCTTTAATTAGTTTTGTTCTTTTCCATTAGAAAGTTTTGTTCAACCTCATTAAAGTACTAATTCTAGAATGTACAACTTCAACAATCTGTGAAAAACAATGCTTCACTTAGTGTTTTCTGAGTGAAGAAGCCAAGCATTTATTAGGCATTTATTTTATTAGGTACAAACCTTCCTGTGCCTATCCTTGTCATATGAAAGGAAGTTATTGAGAATGCTACAAAAGAGAACATATGAGTGGTCATTTATGGCAAGATTTCTTTCCAGGTTTTAATACATTGCATTTGATCAATCTTGGAGCTAGTTTACTTTTTAGAATGTGTCTCGAGTAACTATGCTTTTTTTGGTCTGGCCTCAATTGCTTTTATGTTTTATTATTTTCAATCTGATTAAAGTTATTTTTTTAATTGAAATTCTTTCATGAAACATGCATGAACCAAAAATGTGACTCTAGGAGAGTATTGCTAAGTTGTGCTGATGTCAATTTCATACTGTGATATTTTTTTCTCTATTTATCTAGATATCAGTATTTCAATATATAACGATGTGCATGTTTTCCCCCTTCTCCCGCTGCATGCAGGGATTCGGGTTCGTAACTTTCGAGAATAGTGCTGATGCAGACAGGGCCAGGGAGAAATTACACGGCACCGTGGTAGAGGGCCGTAAAATCGAGGTGCATGTCTTCAGTAATTCAATTTCTTCTTTATATTTCTTCTTTGGTTTCCTTTTTGTGTCTTGCCTCACTGATTTCACATTGGGATTCCTGTCCAGTGCGTGTGTGTGTGTTTGTGTCCTGTGTTTTTCACTCCCGTCCCCTGCACTGAAGGGTATAAAATAACCTCCCAATATATATATATATCTATATATTTTTGTTATTTTTGTTATTTTTCTTTGTCTTTGTTTTCCTTTCTCTTAAGTTTGTTTCCAACACACTCCAAATTTTTTGCCCTTCTACTATCTTGATTTTCCTTTGCTTCAGTTAATGAGGCTCCGACTTTCAATTTCCAAGCCAGATCAAAAACTAACAAAATGAGCACAGTCCCACTTGTCACTTGGTATCTAACAAGAAAGAAGGGGTGGGCAGCCAATATCTGCCCTTGATTCAGAGGCCAGTTCTCCTCCATATGAGTGTGAAACTAATGTATTGGGAAGGGGTGAATGGAGAAATCAGGAAAAACTTGAGCCATTGAAATATCTATGTAAATGTATTTCAAATTAAGAAATATGCACTCCATAATTATTTCCAATGAGTGTAGTCTGTGATAAGCACAAGATGCTTGTGTTACCTAGATGAGAGGTAACTTCTTAGTGATGAATTTGCTGTTCTCTCATATAGAAGGCTAACTGGCCCCTTTTTGTTCTTTCTTTTTAAAGAAAAAAATTACTAAATATAAGGAAAAAATTAAAGCCGCCGTTTTGAGTAAGATGTCTGCATATTTTGCTTTTTTTGTTTTGTTTTGTTTTGTTTTGTTTTGTTTTTTGTTTTATTTCCCTTTTTAATGGTTTAGTGTTTAGGGCCCTTCACTTGACTCACTCTTTCCATGGTAACTATACACAATGCTGGCGATGGTACGAGTTGGCGGTAAGTGAAATCAAAGTGCTAGAGGAGAAGCTTACTTTTTTTCTTTTCTTTTATGCAAAACAAAAAAATTAAGAAAGAAAAAATCCATCCGCCATTTCACATTAACACTACAAAATGTGATTTGACTTGTTGTCCCTCCCCCCCTCTTTTTCCTTTTCCTTCTCTCCCACCCTTTTATTTTCAATGCTGTTGAGTAATGCCACCTGGATTTTGGATGTACATACCATTTTGTTTAAGTCTGAGCTGTTTGATTACTGACTTTCCAGTAATTTTCCTTGCACATCTTATTCAGAGTTACCAAACTCCAGATTTGGCTGGTTTTATTAATGCACCCATACACTTTTTCATTTTTGCCTATCCATCTCTTCCCTCCGCCACTTCTTTTCTGCACTTCCTCTCTTTGGACCTCTGATTGTTCTCCTCTCCTCACTTGCCATTTTCCTTTACTTAATTAAATACAGCTGTTGGTCTTTGCTGATTGGTGGTTTCTGATTGGTTTTGCCCATTTTTCCTTTAAGTGCTTGTATGCATTCTGCTGTAGCAGTTGATTTTCAGGCACTTGCTCCATCTTAATGATTGTCTGTGAGACCTCTCTTCCTATCCCCATTAATCAATTGTTGTTGTTGTTTTCTTTTTTATGTGTGTTTTAACAGCATGCTTTCAGTCTCATTGTTGTTGTTTCCCATTCTTTTTTTTTTTAAATGTGTAATGTTTATATGGGAGGGTGGTGGTAGTCAGGAGGGCTAAAAATAGAGCGATGAGATTCCAGGCTCCCTTCTTCCCTGCCCAAAGCTCACTTTTGTTTTAAAGTTCAGAGGGCCTTTGAACCATCCTTTTCTTGATCTTGAAGTTTGCATGAGGCTTTTTCTTCCATTGGGACTAGGATTTTGAAGTTACTGATTCTACCTCTACCTTCATCTCTGCAAGACTCTGTGCCTATGTTTGACACAGGGTTGCCATTGTTTGGCTTTATTCACCCCACCAGTGTTTTACTAGCATCATCTGTGCTGCAACATTCATTTGCTGCAGTGTTTAGAAAGCTTGAGCAATGAGCAGCTCAGTAGAGACAGTGAAGGAGACTAAAAATCAGGAGACACTTCATACATTTCTAATAGTGTTCATTTTTCTCCTGACAAGGCAGCAACTAGGGAAGATTGGGGTTGATGGCCTCTCAAGATACAGTACTCCAAAAATTGAGATACAGGCCAAGCAGTGCTGCTCTGGAATGCAAACTCCCTTAGAAGAAAAGCAGCTTAATCCCAGACACCTGGGAATAGTTCTTCTGCCCAAATGCAGCAGGTTTTTGTTTTTGTTTTTTGTAATATTAGTAGACCACTGCAGTTCAGTGAAAGGCTACTAATGGATCAGACAAGATTATTTTTGTTTCTGTAACTGGACACAAAAAGATAGGAATGGAAGAGTTTTTGCCCCTGAACCAGTGAGCATCAAATAGTGAAGTCAAAGCTGGCAGGGACGCCTGAGAAAATCTGCTCTTTTTAGCCTTTTCTTTGATGCATAATTAAAATTCAAAAAATTAGATATGTTTATAATTATAATATATAAAGAGAATCTGTAAAAGTAAATTTCATTGTGCTGATTTTTAAAAAACATTTAGATTTCTATCATTTTCTCTAAAGCATTGTGCTTCCT
Source organism: Arizona elegans (assembly GCA_022577455.1). NCBI lineage: Eukaryota > Metazoa > Chordata > Lepidosauria > Squamata > Colubridae > Arizona > Arizona elegans. The sequence continues at coordinate 63,227,311 of JAKOOJ010000007.1, forward strand.
TCCCTCTCTTCCCCTTCCCTTTTAATTTTTAGGTTAATAATGCCACTGCACGAGTAATGACTAATAAGAAGATGGTCACACCATATGCAAACGGTAAGACAAAGAATGGAGGAACCTTTTTAGGCATAAGAATTAAGTTTTCTCTTTGGTATTTCAGAATAATTTGAGAAACTTGTTTCTTTATAGGTGTAGATAATTGAAATACCTAACAAGAGATAGACAAGAGTTTTTGGAAATATCTTGAGAAAGAGGGCACTTATTTGAGCCCACAAATATGGATGAAATACTTTGGCTTTAGGAAATCACTTTAAATATTCGGTTTTATAACTTACTAATGAATTGTTGAGAAGTGATGTCTTCACTATTATTGATATATAGTAACTGTGCTGATATGTATGCACAAGTGAGGTTTTTTTGAGTGCGTTTAAAATTGGAAGTGATTAACAGAGATAGACAGAGGATGCATTTATATTCATTAACATTTATCCTGCATTTTTAGGGAGGCTGCCTCCTACCCCATGAATAATAGGAAAAAGAATAGTCAACTTGTGATTTTAAAAAAAGCTACAGGTAGTCCTTGACTTACACAATAGTCTTTGACTATTGTGATGGGATCTCAGTTGTTGAGTGAAGTGTCATTAAGTGAGATGCCCATATCACTACTTTGTTCAATGACTGTGATCCCAGCTTTCTCAGTTTTGATGATTAAGTGGATGGATCAAAGGAGCGTGAGGACAGGAACTCATTCTTTGGGCTGGAGAGACAAAGTTGGGATCCTGAAGATCTGAGCTTTAAGTGGTGGACCATAAAGCATTCTTTTCAAGTTATGGTAACTTTGAACAATCGTTAAACAATTGGTCACAAGGACTACTGAGGACTACCTGTATCTGCATAATTTGCTTTTGCCTATATATAGGCACATCTATCGTACTATTCTCTTTTAGGATAGCAACTTCATATAAAATACATAAAAAGAAGAAAGGCAAAATAATTCTATGCGGGAAGATAATTGTAAAAGGAAATTAATTAAATCTACATTATACAAACACCATTCATAGTATTCCTCCATATCTTTCTATATTTGCAAACTATCTTGCTTCCATCATGTCCATTCACCAATTCATGTAATGCCTCTGTTTCTTTCATTTCTCTACTTTACCTTTTTGGACATTCTTTTTGACAACTTCCAATCATGTCTTTCTTCAATTTCCACTTCCTCTCAACAAATTAATTCTTCATTTATATATTTGTTTTATGATCCAGTGTTTATTCATTCTCTCAGTAAGGTCAAATTACCTCACAGTTCTTTTTTTCTTTTTGCACTATCTGCTCACTTTTGTACTCATTCCACATTAATTCATTACTTGTTCATTCTTGACTGACTGCTACACTACAGAGTTTATTGCACATATTTTCTAAGTAATCCTTTACCACTGTATTCAATTTAATTTGTTTCTCCTCATATACTCAATTCTCATTTCTACATAACAAATGTGCAGAAGATTACTCCCACACACAGCCATTTTCACTTACTTTTACAAATTTCATTCCTTTCAGCAGACCATGTGCTTTCTACCATCTGTCTGTCAGCATTTGTACATCTTAAAATTTCTCCAACCATTTCCACATCTTTACAAAACATTCTTCCAAGGAGCATTCATTCCTCTACTTGCTATATTTTTTGTAATTACTCATTCATTTTCCTCGTTAAACAGAGCTCCTTTGTTCATTTATTCACTTCTCTGCCTCATACATTTGATCTAACATTTATTGCAAATCATTTCAGTTCTTAACTAACATGGCATTATCTGCATACCGCACACATTCATATCCCCAATCAGCCCAACATCATAAGTGTATGTTACCCATGAAAACATTAAACAACCAAGGAGATGGTTATATACTATTTGATGATGAACCATTTGCTAAGCAATTCATTTATTTTCAGGCATGCTAGTATTTCATTGTATACCATTCTTACTGCATTAATCAACCAATCTTCTAATTCATGACACAAACTGTTATTTAAGTCTATTCACTTTGTCGTATGCTTTCTTTAAATTACTAATTATATAATATTTTTTTTCACATTCATACATTTCTAAGTTACCTTTTGAAGAGCAAAAATTTAGTGCACATACTACCTGCCCAGCATAAAGTCACACTACTAATTTTGTTCCTTGTCAGTTCTAGTTCCTTTTCAGTGAGAATTCTGCTAAGCAGTTTTCCATTCCAAGACACATTTAACAAACATTTTCGTTTGTGTGTGTGGTTTGGTTTTTTTTTTTTGTTATTGACTCTTCTTATCTTTCATTTGTTTAGGGGAACAATAATCACATTGGTTTAATTGTCAGGTGTTGATGTGATCTTCACCAATGCATTAAAACAACTTACACTGCCACTTCATAAATAAGCCACATCCACATTTTAACATTTGTTCATTTTCACACTTGCACTTTTACCATTTTTAAATAATATCATACTATATATGATTTTCTTTTCATTATGTTTTGGCAATAACATTTATAGCATTCATTTCAGTGCTATTATCATACTCATATAAGTCTCTAAAATATTCTTTCTACTATTCATTTGCCTCTGTTGAAGTTCAAATCACTTCATCACTTGTTTTTAACTATTCACTTTGCAGAAGACTCTTTGTTGAGTCTCAACTTGATCAACTACTGTTTTTTATAGGTTTCATTGTCTTAAAGAGAAAGTAATAGGAAGTGTCTCTTGATTAGCATATGCATTTGCATTATCAAGGTCAAATAAGATAAGATAACCTTTATTGTCACTTTTCTGTGTACACAGTGGCACATATTAAAATGAAATTCTGACACCCCCATCAAAAGAAGAAAAATATATGCAATCTGGGTAAATCCTAAGAATCGTACAACATTAATTTTATAATATGTTCCTTGGTTTGTCCCTTTCCCATTTGGGTTGAAGTATGATATATGATGACTTCAAAGGCAAGCGTTCCTCTCAGTCCCTTCAAATGCTCACCAGTGTCCTTAGTATTGTAGAACCTTTCCTTAATGAATGAATTAATTAATTAATTAATTAATTTATTTATTTATTTATTGCGATTTATATGCCGCCTTTCTCCCTAGGGACTCAAGGCGGCTTACAAAATGACAACTTCAATACAAATCACAATACAATACCAAATTAAAATCAGTAACCCAATTAAAAAATGATTTAAAATTATACCAGTGTACCCCCAAACGGATCAGTTTAATTGGCGGAAGAGCCACGTCTTCAGCTCGCGACAGAAGGAAAGAAGGTCGGGGGCTGTCCTGAGCTCAGTGGGCAATCCATTCCAGAGGGTCGGGACTCCCACAGAGAACGCCCTCCCCCTGGGGGTCGTCAGCTGACATTGTTTGGCCGACGGCACCCTGAGGAGGTGTTGATGTTCAGAGATCAGTTCAAAGATCTGAATTTTAATTTTATAAATAACACAATCATTTCTATGTGCCTTCAAATTTTTCATTTGATCTTTCACTACAACCACAGCCTTTAAAAATAAAAATAAGAAAAACACAATGCAGTGTGAGCTTTCATTTTCAGACTGCAGGAAGGATTTGCCAGAAAGCATTAGTGATTTGTATTTTCTCCTCCATTTATGTCCAGAACCCAAGAAATCTGGAAAATGTAGCCTGTTTTTATGCCTAGGAACAATCTGTATGGAAGTGAGGTAATAATTACTAAAAGATAGAACATAGTTACTAGAAGATAGACAATATCTGTACTGATATATTTGTTTATTTGCTTCCTCACTGACGGAAGGTCTATCTGCTCACATCTGTCTTTATTTTTTTCAGGTTGGAAATTGAGTCCTGTAGTTGGAGCTGTATATGGACCTGAATTATATGCAGGTAGAAATTAATACTGATTCTTCTATTTCTGCCATTTGACTGCAGTGGTGATTGTTTATGTTCTCAATCTGCTGTTTCTTTATAACCTTTTTACATTTTTTATTCTTTTTAAAATTAAATTAGCATCCAGTTTTCAAGCAGATGTCTCGCTGGGCAATGACGCTGCAGTGCCCCTGTCAGGAAGGGGGGGTATTAACACTTACATTCCTTTAATCAGTAAGTAGCCCCTATTGGCCCCTGTATTGTTACTGTGCTTGAGTAAACAGTGATCTGTTCGCCCTCTTCTTTCCAGTTTGTATAATATGTACTTGAAAGGATGGGCCTTGGCAGAAAGAAATGCTACTTCTTTGGGCAGTGGGAGTGATTCATCCCTTCTTGCAATGCATTTTACAAGATTGTTTATGGATAGGGTTTCTCAGGGCGATCAGGCTGTTATAAATTAGTATGGGAGGGAGTGGAAGTGGAGGGTCCAATTGTCTTGGCTTTAGCGATGTTAACAGGCCCTACTCCAAAGTACATGTTATTCATGCTACTAAACTGTGAGTCCACTGCAAGCCCCCTTGTGGCATGCTCCTAGAAGCACCTTGGGTTCATTTTGCCTTGTGACTGACTGGTGCCATCTAAGTATCCCTTTATTACATTGTATTCCCAGCCACCTTCTGAGGTTTCAATATCATTTTGCCCTGGGCCAGTTTACTCCAGCATGATGTGTAATAAAACAGGGCCCAATATAGATGGAACCACTTAATGGTCACCTTTGCCAGAAGGTAGGCTCTTGGTAAACTTGGTAAACCTCATCATTAATTATGGCTGCCTTCATTAGGATGTTTTGATCATTTTATATTTAAACGACATGTGATAGAAAAGACTGAGTTGGAAGGAGCAATACACATACACACACATGCTCTTAATTCACAAGTTTAAGCTGCTTATGAAAAAAGCATTTTAAGCATTCCCATTCCAAGTAAATGGAAGAGTTATTACCTGCCTGTATTAGTAGTGACTCTATGTGCTTCTCAGACTTTCTAACCAGACTGCATGGCATTATCAAAATGGGGTGGAGGACAAGTTTGTGGTGAAGAAGGCATGACACAACATTAATCCCTTGCATGCCAGGCCTCTCTGCAACCCTACCTTTCCTTCAGGATCATGTCACAGCAAGAGATATGGGAGGGTTTCAGAGCTCTAAGCATGCTCCTTCGCAGGACAGGTGCAGAACATTCCACCTCTCTGGAGTTGGGCATAAGCCTAGTTAAATATGATTGTAATTGACTGGGCAGAGGAACTGATTCTTCTCATATTTTTCCTTGTCTGTCTGTCTGTCTTCACAGTACCCAGCTTCCCTTACCCAACTGCAGCCACCACAGCGGCAGCATTTAGGGGAGCCCATCTGAGAGGACGAGGAAGAACAGTGTACGGTGCAGTACGAGCAGTACCTCCAACAGCCATCCCAGCTTACCCAGGGTAAGAATGGAAAACCATCCAGCAGTGATCTTCAGAATAGGACATTCAATGGATTGAAAATAGGGACAGGAGGTGCCAACACTTTAATGCTCTGCACTCCGTTATACTTGGGAAAGGCAATCTAAAACTTACATTTATGATCAGAAAGAAAGTTTCATTAAATTGGCAACCCAGCAGTGGGAAAAAAAGTGTTCAAAAACACTGTGCCAATTGTTCTAGCTTGTAACAATATTTTGGCAGCCCAAAATAATCTGGAAAAAAATAAAGAAATAATCTTATATAAAGAGTTACCTAAAAGGTGTAAAGTCTGTGGAGTGAGGCTACTTCTTGTTCTCTGAAGTCCAATTTCATTGAATTACCCAGACTGATAAACATTGTTTGTTAGCTTCATTATACATTGTAAATTGGTCAGAACAGAACAGAATAGTTACCCACAATGGATTTGCTTTCTTGATTAGAGATGTTTTGAGAAGGGTTAAACAAAGATTGAGCAGACATGTAATGAAGAATAGTTTTTGTTTAAACTAGTAGTTTTTGTTTAAACTAGATTTAAAAACACAAACCAGAATAAGCAATGTATTGCTTCCTTAGATTTTAATAGTTTCAGTAACATGACAGTTTAGCAGTAAGATGCTCTTATCATTTCAAGGCATTGGTTGTTTTACTATTTTAAGTATGTTTTCAAGACTGACAACATTCCAGTATCTCTGTTGCCAGTTTTAGTTCTAACATTTCATTTGCATTAAAAATGAAAGACTAGGTTCCAAACTTTCTTGGAACAAATCTAAGTAGAAAAGAAAATACCAAGAGACAGTTGGATACTGATCTCTTCTCTTTTAATTAGAATTATACATTAATTGGGGGGATTATTTGCTGAAATATTTCAGATTATGCTAGGTCTGTTATAAAATCTTAGTAACCAAATAGCCTAACATTTCAGGCTACAAACACTGTGCAGTTACTGGATAATTATTTTCTGTATTCCTGCTTCTTCCATGGTTTATATAAATTTTATGGTTCTACCATATTAAGTAACATGTATCTGCATTCAGCATCCTCCATGATTTATATAGATAGAAATGCTGTGATAGCTTCCATGAATCACATAGCATTCATGGGATACCATTTAATACCTAATTGTTGATACAAAGAAATAGTAAGTTATAAACTTCCAACTAAAATTGTTAGTTGTGATTATGCCTAATAGTAACAGCTAAAGAATTCCTAGAAAAGAAAACTAATTTACTGGAGTTGTTTTTTTAAAAAAATCCCAATGGGATTTAAATTTAATATTTCAGTTGAAGACAGTTTAATAATCTCCTCAAAAATAATCTTCAGGATAACACTTTATCCTTTTTAACTCTTTTCAAGATTTTTATTTTTATTTAATTTATTAATAAGTATTTTTTATTTTCTTTATTAAATTTCTTTGTTGCCCATCTCATAACAAAATGACCGTATGGCTTACAGCATAAAACATTAAAATTGTAATATATAAATATCTCTGAAACAATAAAAATAGAAGTTCAAATCCAGATAAAAGTAAAATAGAATTTATAATATTTATAATAATATTTATTATTAAAATATGTGTAATAAAATTATTATTAAGGGAAGTCCCAATCCAGATCAAATTAAAAGATGAGGAGGAATGGAATAGAATTCCTTGTAGTCTAGTACCAGTTTGGTTGGTGGTTTCGTACTTTTTTTGGTATATGATAAAGGGGAAGATTCTTTGCAAAGCAGCTCAATACAAGTAAATATTTTATATCTTCTCCATGTATTTAACAGTAAAAAAGGTTTTTTTAAGATTTTGTAAGCTGCAAAACCTGAAATTCATCTTACAAACTTACTCATTTTACAATACAGGATTTATAAACTCAAAGCATCCCAATAAAAAGGTACCCATTTTTGCCTCTCCAGTGTAATCAATATTATATATCAATATTATAAACAGCACACTCTCCCTGCTGAATTGACATCACTTTCCTACAGTAAATTTTCATCAAGTATATTTATGCTGATCAGCTATGTTTTTGTAGTTTAAAATTTGAAGTGGGGTGCAATGCTGCATGATTAGTTTAATAACTTAAGCTTGCATCACTGTAGAAATCTGATGATTATAAAGCAAATTTATAGCCAAGCTATCCTAGCCTTGTTGTTTGTAACTTCCTATAGGTGGGTGTGTTCTGATCAGTGTGAGAGAAGCTTGGCATCATTTTTCACTCCAGTTGGCATATGGAAAAAAATTACAAGTAATATTGTCTCCTAGCCTGTGATAACATTAACTGGTAAGCCAGATACATATACACAAGGCTCTCATATATGGGGAACTAATGCTTTTTAATATGAGTGATTTAGCATTCATCTATCAAATGATTAAAGTTACAGAAAGCTGTGCAAAGCATGCATTCATAACCAGGGCTGTGGCAAACTCTCTCTTACTTTCTTATCTTTCCCTGATCTTTTGCCCTATCAACACAAAGCACATTATTCTATGAAATGTTCTAATAAGTTGTAGTAATTTCACAGTTCATTTCTTTCTGGATGTGCTAGAACAAACTATTTAGTAGCTGTTAGATTCGAAACGAGGGAGCTAGGTGCATTCCGTAGAATGTATCATTGCTATCTACCCAGGGATTCCCCTTTCTTATTTTTCCAGTTCTGCAGCCTTGGATCAGTTACCTAACCCTTTTAGCTCATGATCTCTGCTTCTGAAAGCAATGCATTGTGGGTATTTTTATTACATTTATTTTTCCTTACTTTGATCAGAATTTAATGTTTCGGGGTTTTTTACTTTGAGGATAAATCAGTACTTTTAGATGCTAAATAATCATAATTTGCATGCTTGTGTGATCGGCCAAAACTTATTGCATGTTTAATGTAAACAAAAACAAAAACAAAATAGGTGATGTATGGATATCAGAAGTGATCACACAAGGCTGCAAGATGCAGATGAGTACACAACTTTTGGTGTGTTTTTGATCTAGGTGGACCCCAGCACTGGATGAACTACTCCCAATGACCTTGCTTGTTCTACTTGGAGCCCGTTACATGAAAGCAGTTGATTCATTTATGTAGAGAGTTAATTAAAGCCTTTCCAGGTTAATAACTAAAGTCGAGGTTTCTCAAGTTGTATTTTTCTTTTTCAAAGCATTGAAATTTTAAAACAACAACACTCTATTGTACAGCATAAAGGTTGTTTTCTTCCCGTCCCCCCTTTGCATACTGTCTGCCCTTCTGCCCTGCCCGCCTGCATGCCATGGAAGATGACATGGAGCTGTCTAGCGTGCGTGCGCAAACACAAACTCTGCTGATTTGCTCCTGCCCGATAGCCCAGGTTATGGATTCATACATCACCTGCCTGTGTAAAATGCATGTGCATGCTGCCGTCCTCAATAACCGGAATGTGTTTTCTGTTCTTTTTGTTTTTGTTTTGTTTTTTTGTTTTGTTTTGTTTTTGTGTGAATTTTCTGCAGTGTGGTTTACCAGGACGGATTTTACGGTGCTGACCTCTATGTAAGTACATACACTTGGAGCCTTCTCATCTCCAACCCATAACAAGCCAGCCTTTTTTTAAAAAATATTATTATTGTCACTGTTTTTCTTGTTGATGATGATGTTTTTGGTTTAGTTATGTGTTTCAAAATATAATTTTCTTTAATTTTCTTCTTCCCTGTATATACATATATATATGTATGTACATATTATATATTAAAGAATGCAAGCATGTTTCTTATTATTGCACTTGACCTTCAGTGCAAACCTGAGCTGGGGTTTTTGACCATTGCCAGGTTCAATATACTGAATATTCTTCTCACAAAGATATGGTGTAGTTCTAATCAGCCTAAGATACAATTAGCAAATGAAAATTTCCATCATTGCTCTTTTAATTGGCATAACTTGGTTACCCAAAATAAAAAGGTTAATCTTGCCTCAGACCCTTCCTTTTGTTTATCCATTTCCTTTCTTCTCTTACGATCTTTGAAAATTTATGTAGGGATTGGAGACTAAGGGAACTCAAGGTCCACAAATGTTTATAGGTGAATGTGTGGGCCTTTTGCAACATGTTAAATATTATACCCAAGTATAAATAAACAAATAAATAGTAAATGTTTTGGTTAGCATTTTGACACTATCCCCTAAAGGTGATCATGATATATCATGTCCTTACTTTGTTCCCCTGGGTCAAAAAATTAACTTTAAAGAAGTATTTTCTTGGATCTCCTCAATCAGCTGGTCTAGTTCACAGCTGTCCTTATATCAGGCTTCCTCTATTTGATGCCTTCCAGATTACACTGACTTTCGCCATGCCCATGCTGGCTCAGATTTATAGGAACTGCAATCCAGTACATAAGGAAGTCATCAAATTCGTTAGAAGTTAACAATGTAGCCTCTAAAACAGCATAGAGGCAACTAAAAACTATTTATTTACTACCTAGAAATCTGCAGCTATTTTCTGGTCAAAAGGACAATAAATAAAGAATACTTTATGCATTGGTTAGATAAGCTAAAATACTAGCTGGCAATAAAACTTTTTACTAAATTAATTTAAAGTATAATTCTGATTGCGATGTTAGTGGAAGAGAACACATGGGAACTTTGTGATGATATAATGAATGCAATATGCTTATTATTGAAGCTATTTCATTTTAAAAGACATATGATATAGAAAATATGTGGAACAATCTTCTCTTGCTTCTGGAATCTAGCCTATCAGTTTTTATGAGTTTTAAAAAAAGATATTTCCCTTGTAGAACCTTGAGTTAGGGAGATATTCTGCCTAATAATCTGCCAGAATTATTATAATTCTATTTCAGGTTGTTGTAGGCATTGCTTGTGCACTTTTCTACCTTGTTTGGATTTCATTATGTCATTTTTGAAGGGCAAACAAAATAGTCGTTCTGCCCCCTTCCCCCAGCACTGCTGAATTATTATCTCATACAGAAGAATTCAATGAAAATATAACCAAATGAAGGCCATCCTCTGAGTTGTGCTTTAATGCAATATAATAAGAAGCATCCAGCTGGGTAATTCCCCAACTCCAGCACAATGTCCCCTATTGCAAAATAGCCTTGATATTTACTTAAGGTTTAAAATTATATTTTTTAAAAATATTCAGATATTTCATTCTTTGAGACTAGTGAGAATAAATACATCTCTTAAGGTGGACGAACAAACTTTCTCCATTGCTTTTCATTGCTAACTGAAGTGAACGATAATAGTAACATCTCGGTCAATAACTCTAAGCCATCTGCTTTCTGCTGTTTTAATTGGCATGAATCAAATGGGTGCTGTTTCTCCATAATAATTCACCAGCGATTCATTTTCTTGCCTCTGTGGGGAAGTCACTGTTGTGGGAGGAATGAAGAAAGCATTTCTTAAAAGCAGGAATGAAGGAAGGTTTAAACAAAATTGTTCCCATGAAATTCAGTTTAATAGCAAGATATGGAACTGAGATGATATGAAAGAGAAAATAGTGGTTTCTGCTTAGATCTTTTGCTTTTCTATCATTTTCTTATCCGTGTCTTCCTTTTCTTTTCTGGGGCAAATATTCCTAACTACTTTATTTCCAATCTAAAGATTTATTGCTCCCTGGCATTAAAATGCAGGCCCAGGGTGCACAGGGTAGGTGTGGGAAGTAACAGCTTTGATCACAGCTTCCACTAGTGTGGTTTATTTATTTCACAAAAGCAGTCATCCTAAAGGACCAAACCTTTTGGTGAAACATGTGCTTGCATCCTAAGGAAAGAAAAGGCTGGTAAGCCCTTTGCTGGGTTTTTTTTGTGTGTGTGTGTGTGTCTGATTGTTTCCCTCCACAGCTGTGTTTTTGAATTGCTCTTCCTGTGTTCTGTTATAGAATAGTCTTACAGGAACCAATCATTAGCGCTAAAATACCTCAGGTAGGAGTGCCAGTGTGACCTGCCAACCAATCAGATTGTGGATTGCAGTGGGATAAAGAAAAAAAAAATTGAATTAATACTAACAGTTCCAATTAGAGATGGGAACAGAGTCTTTTTAAAAATAAAAATAAAAGGCCAAATATGTTTGTGAGCATATGATTAAAACTCTCATTTGTCTCAGTGCTGCACAAATCCCATAACATATAGGAAGGTTTTTCCAAACATATGTAGGTAGCAAACTAGGAGAACTTTTTGTGTATGTGACAAGCATAATACAAGCATGTGGGGGTTTTTTTCTTTTGTGTTTCTTATCTATAGTTAGAAGCATATATGCTAGCCTTCTTGAAAGAAAGCTTGGGAATGCTAGTTCTATGCTTTGTGCTTTTAAAAATAAATAAACTATTGTAGAGAAGCACAGAAGTGAACACATTAATTGCAGGGTATTTAAAAAAAAACACTGAAATCATTGGCTCTCGACTATTTTCTGAAATACAGTAACTCTCAATAATAAGCAGTGTCAAGATACCACCTTCTAAACAAGAGGCAGAATGTAGAGTGTCATGATAATGTTTCATGGGTGTCACAGAACAAAAGTAGAGCTTTTTGCAAGTTAAACTTTTAAAACAGAAGTGTAGACTCTGCAGATCCTGGACCTCAGCCTTGAATGGAGAACTCTTGACTCTGGATCCATTTTTCTCCCCAGCTTGCAAGTCCAGCTATTTCTGAGTTTGAGAGCGTCCAGCATAGAAAGCGTCTAACGGAAATCAGCTAATGTATGGAGGAGCTTAGTTTTGTAATATTGCAAGCCATGCTTTCCCCAACTCTCCATCATATCACCAAACCAAGGGGAAAATGTAGACCGCAGCTAGGCTTTTCCCAATCTTCCCTATCCTTACCTTGCTTGCTATAGAATAAAAACTGTCAATATTTGTGCTCTCTGAGCTTGACTGTTTATTTGCAGATGTTTCATTAGCCAACTCTACCAAGTCAGAATTACCAAGGAGAAAACCCTTCTGCCACCAACTCTGGCAGAAGAAGCTACTATATATAAACAGGAAGCAAACCCTACATTCACTAGCACTCACAATGTTTATGATGAATGTATTTTTACAATGATTATGATCATGATTTATCACTTATTGCTTGTATGCACACTGACAGCTTATACACTGGAGACAAATTCCTTGTGTGTCCAATTACACTTGGCCAATAAAGAATTCAATTCTGTTCTGTTCTGTTCTGTTCTAGTCTAGTCTAGTCTAGTCTAGTCTAGTCTAGTCTAGTCTAGTCTAGTCTAGTCTAGTCTAATGAAATGTCTGCAAACTCAGGGAGCACCAAGGATTTCACAGTTCAACCTTGAGTTCCATATATTCTCTTCTATTGGAACAACTAGGTCATCTCCCCTATTTCATTTTCCATCTGCTAAACTCCGGGCACTACAGTGGTGAACATTTTGGAGTGTTTTCACAACACGATAAGAGTGCTCTGCCAATTTTTACATACTTACTCTGTGGCAGAATATTTTGCATCCCAAAAGTCATTCTTGGGCGGGGGGCAACTCTCTTAAATTTAGTCTCCTGGGAGAGTTTAAATCTTGCATCTGACTATGGCTTAAGCTAGTTCTCTCAGAACATTTTCTGTGTGACCTAGTCTTCCCTGGATAGATGCTGGCAGATCACAAACATGGTCAGTAGCAATTATTATGACCACAGAGTAATTTTCTAGTTGCTACAATAAGATGAATTCTTGCTATTATTTATAGATATAAAATATATTCTTCAGTGTATTCTGAAAGGTTTTACTTTTTCACGTTTAAGAGCTTCCAATCTATGTCTATTATTAGAATAGATGGGATCCTCTTTTTTATTTTTTTTGTTTTCTTTTCAACATTTGAATCTACTGTCCCAAACCCTCAAATTTGATGGTAGGCTTAACAATTCCTAAGCACGTGTTTTATGGTATTAAAAGTATTTATTTAGGATTAGTGTTTACTTAGTACTTTGAGGGAAAAGCTTCCAAACATATGAGAATTTGTAAGTTTTTTAACATGCATACATTGATGCAGAAATTAGTTTATGAATCAGCTCCTGCAAATATTAAATGAAGTAGAAATTCATCCAATCCAGCATTATATATTTGTCACACAGGAGCAAATGTTCTGGCAAAGTCGTGACTACATGTATGAAAAGTAAGCATATTTTGTCTAACTTGCATCTTGGAAAGAAACCTTGTCTGTTATTTGAGAGCAAAAACAGAAACTTCAAGCAATGTCCTATTTTCAACTCCCTTCATTTCCTGCTGTATTGTGAGATCAGAGGAGGTAATCAGAGGAAAAGGACAATTCCTTAGCTGTCTAGTCCCTGAATCACAGAGTTTTATGTGTAACAACCAAAACCTTGAATTGTATCTAGATGTCAACTGATAACCAGTGCAGTTGATGAAATAGAGCTGTCATATAGGCAAAACAGTTTATACACCACCTTCTGGATCAACCTTTGTTTTCAAATAATCTTCAAAAGCAGCTCCATGTATAACTCATTTCAAAAATTCAGATTAGAGATGACTAAGAGAAAGACTTTTCAACCCAGAAAAGGATGAAATTGGCACACTAGATAAATCTGCAAAGTCCGTCAATGCCATGGCTGCCATTTGCTCCTTGAGCAAAACCTATGATTCCAGGAGATCCTTAATATATATTCACTAATTCTTGGGAAAATGCAATTATATCTGGAGCTAACCATGGTCATTCCCTGGAAATGAAGGGTCCCTGAATTCACAGCCATCCTCCTCTTCCTCTCCATGCAGAGAGACAACCTTGACAATATCTCATTATTAGACGGGGGCGAGCTATGCAACTGAATATCAACCTAACCACCCAAAGTTATCCTGTGGTAGGATGGACAGCCAATAAATGATAGATAGATAGATAGATAGATAGATAGATAGATAGATAGATAGATAGATGACAGACAGGTCTACATATTAATGGTGGCTGACCCCTGTCACATGATCTGGCCCATTAACATTTTTATTTAACTTGTGGGTTATTGAAAAAAAATATTTAAACCATTTATTAATATTTATCCATTTATTGGAATATATAAAATCAGATGTGTTTTGGTGTATTTTTGTTTATAGTTTACCTTGATAACTGCTATTTCCATTGACTTACAAGACCTGTGAAGAGCAGTAGATTTCATTTCATACTTGTCTAACATTGTGCTGAGAATACAAATAGGAAAGCTGTTGCATATTGTAGATCTCTTCAAGTCTACCTATGATGGGAGAAAGGTTAATAAAAATGCTTATAGCAGCACTTGAGACATATCAAGCTTAAATGAATTCCAGACAAAATGAATGAAACTAATCTCCATCTTCCCCTGTGACTAAAGCAGCACTTGGACAGTCCTTGTTCTAATTTATTGCCCCACATTGAAATAGACAGCTGTGCAGTGAAGGGCTCTTCCCTTTATCTGGCTATTTCTGATAACTTGATCACTGTCATGTTATAGCAACCTCTTCCTCCTTTCTATTTGCCACAGAGCCTCAGGGTTGCCTTACCTATAGGACAAAAGAATCTATCATCACATGCCTAATGATGCCTTCTTGAGAAGGTATTCCACTCAAGGTGAAAAATGAAAAACTCAAGTCTAAATAATTAAAAATTTGGGACACCTATCACAAAGATTATATGATTTGAAATGGGTTTTTATTGTCCAGATACAGATAAATATGAAACAACTAGTCCTAGTCTCTGTCTTTTACTGATTAACAGAAACTGGCTAAATTCTAGAATATTCTGTAGTGAATTAAATAATATTTGATTGGGTGCAGAGAAATATAAAGCAGATGGAAGGCAGGGAAGGGAGGAAAAAAATGTGAGTTAGTAGACAAGTCTCTTCTGCCAAAGCGGCAGGAACTGTGGATATTATAAGTAGCTTGGACTTATTCCATAGAGTTTTAAATAAATTGACGGGGCAAATTAGGAGTCCCTAAAATTTCACATTTCAAAAATCTTTTCTGGAGTAAGCTTATGCCAGAATTTATATATCTGTTTCATATACATCTAAAATTCTTGTAAATTGGGGGGAAATGTGTACACATTATGCTTTTTCTTATCCTAGCTGAAGTAGATCTAATTTTTCAAGCAGGCATCGTCTACTGATATAATTAAATGTCCATGTTCATTTGTCAGGAATGTGTTTTGATTCTATTTCTTGATTTTATGTAATGTAGAACTAATGAACATGTTCAGATGACATCATGCTGATGTCAGCTGTTCCCTATGGTTAATTGACTAATCCCATGTGCCAGGAACGCATAATTGCTGATGAGTAAGAGTGGTCATTTTATGTTTCCTTAACCACCTCATGTTACATGCTCCTGTCTTTCTGTCACATACACACAGAGAGGGGTGGGGGAGGAATAGGATAGGATCTTATTCTATTCCAGTCTATTTCTGCTCCCTTTGCATCCCTGTGTGGTTGTGGGGGCCAAACAGAAAAAAGATAAAGTGGGATGCATAGAAAAAGAAGGAATAGGTGACCCAGCTCCCTTGATTGTTTTCAATTAGTTTAGCTTCAGGCTTAAACCTAACTATTTTAACTAACTGTGGAATTCATTTCCACAGTTAGTTAAGATATTTCTACACTCCTCTTTGACCCAGTTAAATGTCTTGTGCATACAGATCCAAAAAACACACAAGTTTCATCACATAGATATGATCATTCATTTAGATACAACATCCATTTTTCTAAATAATTTCACATCTGTAGCAGTGCCTGCTTACCCCAAAATACACATCAGCTATTTTTAGCTTCCTTTTTCCAATGAATTATATATATATTTTTTCTTTTTTGTTGTTGTTTATTGTGCAGTCAGCTGAGAAATGTTAACATCTTGCTCGAAATCTCTCAGTGGAGTCTCTGTTCCCTTCTCTGATATAACAGATGGGTTACTGCTTGTTATAATTATTAACATTCGTGGTGTGGGACAGGGCTAGGGTGGGAGGTTTCTTTTTTATTTTGGGGTACATGGGAATTGTTTAAGATTTGGAATGTTAACTCCAGTGGTGACTGACTGTTTATGTAATAGCAGGTCATTGTGGCTGCACGCTCTAGTAATTGAGGCTGTGTACTTCACTGAGCTTGTGGTAGAGCCTAGGGCAAAACTGCTGTCCCAAGAGAATGCTGGGATAGATAGAACTAGCCAATATGAGTCTGAACGTGGTGACTTTGCTGGTTGTTTTTTTAGTTCCAAATGTCAGCATGCTTAGTTTTATTTTCATTTTCATTTAATTAATAAATGTTATACCATTTCCCACCCTAATTCCAGTCCTTTTTTTCTTTGTAAGAAATGCAAGTTAAAATGATTTAAATTGGAAAAAAGACATCTTTAGTTTCAAACTGCATCTTGTCCTCATATTCACAGTTGGGTTGAACTCAGCTGATTATCTCAAATGTCAAATTTAAAAAATTATGTTGGGAATAGAGCACACCAGGCACATTATGAGACAAGCTGCTCAGCAATCAGTGTTGCCAAAGACCAAGATGAATACATCTGAGCATGCCTGAATATCAGATGTGTTGAAAATTGTACGATCTGGATTTAAAAAAAAAAAAAATCAAGAAAAGGGATGCCAGTATGTCTGAAGCTTTGTTTTATCAAAGATCCTTGGAATAAAATTCTCCTTCAGCTACTATCACTCAATAGAATGAAATTAATAAAGAGCTAAACAAAGCCAGAATAGAGACTGTTATGAGAAGCACTAGAACAGTTGTTCATTTTGTGGCAGGAGGAGATTTGAAGTGGTGGTTAATTTCAGATCCTTATAAGTTACTATTACCCTTTTTCCAAAAAAGCTCTAAAGAGTAGACATTTTAAGATCGCTATTCTTTTTGAAAAAGAGGAACCTCAATATTCTATAGTAATTGCTATAGATTCCCCGTTACTATATTATTATTTTTCTTTTTTAATTTTCTTTCTGCATTTATTGTTTTTAATTTATTTTTTGGTTTGTATTAGTAATGTTTTAATAATATTACTGTATAAAAAAGTATTCCCTGTAATAGCTGGATAGAGAGAAGATAACACTCATTTGTACTTCGTTTACATTCATGAAAAATTTTGTTTCATACACTTACGGATTTTCATTCCCAATTCCTCCTCCTCTACATTCAGAACTCAGTAAAATTAATTAAACCAGGCACTTGGAATAGTAATTACAATTACTTGATACAACAACTATTAATGGTTGATACAACTATTAAGGAAGGGAAAAATTACTTCTCTGGATTGTATACCCTTGAGGCTGATTCCTGTGCTTGATAATTCCATGTGAGCCTGAAATAATAGAAAAACGGTATATTGCAATGAGCCAATTTAGATTGGCTTGCTGAATATGAGGGGTTTTTTGAGTTTCAGAGGAATCTTTATTCAGTTTTACAGGTTTTGTATTTTTTGCTAACGTTAAAACATCCAATCTTCTAAAGTTTAACACTGTTCTTTAAACCTAATTGTTAATTGATATAATTTCAAGACTATAATTATTTGCTGCCTTGACATTTGGTCTTTGAAGGCCTCTTATATGTTAAATGAGACGAGATTTCTAGGCACAGGATTTTTACAGTTTGAAGCTTGTTATTGTTGCATTGGTTTATCTTAAATACAGTATTTCTGCCCTGAAATTACAATGAAATGTGCAGGTATCTGCTTTCTTTTCAGAAAGATTG
This sequence comes from Arizona elegans, assembly GCA_022577455.1. Taxonomy (NCBI): domain Eukaryota; kingdom Metazoa; phylum Chordata; class Lepidosauria; order Squamata; family Colubridae; genus Arizona; species Arizona elegans. The sequence continues at coordinate 63,245,290 of JAKOOJ010000007.1, forward strand.
CACTGGTTAATTCTTTAAGCAACAGTATGATAGATATAGCACCAAAACAAGATTGTTTCATAAATTCATTCTTCTGGCATCCAGCTAAACTACAAATTAAAAGGAAATAAGTTTTTGGATATTAATGATAAAATAGCTAAAACATGCTGGTTATTCTGTAATATGAATAACTGAACATAGCCCTTTCTTTAAAAAATTATGTTTAAGGCAGATCCACTAAAGTTAGTTCTGTGCCAGACTGATGAAAAGGGCACATTGTAATTTTGAGAACTTGTCTAGTCTCACAAAATGACTGTTTTGAAAGCTTGCCCATTTACTAAATGGCTGCCAAAGTAAACATGAGCCAAGTAAATAAGAAAGTTTACAACTCATACATATATGCACATTTATGTTTATCTGAAGAAAAATCCCTCAGTAGGCACCCATCATTTCTGGTTTCTTACATAATTCCTTTTAAGACCAGATGCATTCTTAAAAAGACAGATCCTGTTGCTTTGTACCACACTAGCTTCCTATTTAAAAATAAATGATAGATAGGAAATAATTAAAACTGGAAGGAGCATCAGGCAGCTTCCGTCATTGTAGAAATGTAAGAAACAAAGAGGATTGACTTTTACTGAGACAGGATTATGATGTCCCAGGCATAGGACAAAAATAAAAGGAAGGCCATATGTAGCTAAACGAAGACTCTTAAAGGTTAAGCATTACAATCTGATGTACAAAATCAGACAAGAGCTATTACAGAGATTTTGGCAAGAAAAAAAAGATCATGATGTAGCAGTGAATTTAAATCCATTAAATTCTAAATTAAGTGAAGGAATTGGCAAGAAAGAGACTGCAGGACAGAAGATACAGGAAGGAAGATGGTACTTAGATTATTGGAGACATAAAGAACTTGTTATGGAAAGTTCATTTTTATGTGCCTTCCATATATAGAATTCATTTCCTAAACATTAGCTTGTGTGGGTGTTTGATTTGAATTTATAGGCCTGGAAACCTCTTAGAAGATTTATTATAGACAACTCTAGTGCGTAACAATGTTTTCCTCCAATAGACTTTTTTTATATTGATTATGATCAGAGTGGACTAAAGAGATGTATTAGCATCTTTATTTTTGATATTCTTGTTCATAAATTGACCTACAAGTACTACGATAGTATAGGCTTTTTCCATTTGATTTCATCAGGTAACGCATTGGGGAGATAGCAAAATATATGAGGATCAGGAATGCTTTCATAATTAAATGTGACATGGGAGTTGATGCAGTTTGAAACATTTCCTCTGTACTTGTGTTGTGTAGATCAGTCCACTTTGTTTTAAGGAGAAAGATATCTATAAAGTCAGTTCTTTTTTTCCCCTGCAGGGTGGATATGCAGCCTACAGATATGCGCAGCCCGCTACTGCAACAGCAGCCACTGCTGCTGCAGCTGCTGCAGCAGCTTACAGTGATGGGTATGTAAGGAAAGGCGTGGTTTTCATGTCTCTGGAGAGTACACCGTTTTAAAAGTACAGTACATTTCCTCATATTCCTTAGTATGTGTCCTAGCTGCAAATGCCAAAAGCATGACCTCCAGATTTATGGCTAGGAAACATTGAGTAAAAACAGTTGTTATATGACTAAGGTTTATCTGTTTCCAAAAGAGATAGAAGTATGCATCAGGATCAGCATTCAACCTTCTTCTTGTTTGTAGACAAAACAGAGTAGTTTGCTTTTAGGATAGCAATATATAATCCTGCTGGCATTTTTAAGTGAATTTGTGCTGTTTTCAAGCACAACCAATAATTCCCAATCAGGTTTTTTCCCCCCCTCCAGTGCCCTGCCCAGGGAAAATGGCTAAAAATTGTGAGAAATGAATTCACTGAAGATGAATTACACTATGCTTCATATTTTGCCAATAATCTATGGACACACAAATAAGACATCATTGACTTGTACATACAATTGTTTCTGGGAGTTATTGTGTAGCTTAGCATAATTGTTCTCTAGAATCGCAACCATTAGAACATAGAATAATAAAGTTGGAAGGGACTTTGGAGGTCTTCTAGTCCAACCCCCTGCTGATGCAGGAGACCATAAACTATTCCAGATAAATGGTTGTCCAGTCTCTTTTTGAAAGCCTCCAGTGATGAAGCACCCACAATTTCTGAAGGCAAGCTATTCCATTGGTTGATTGCTCTCACCATTACAAAATTTCTCCTCAGTTCTAGGTTGCTTGTGTCCTTAGTTTCCCTTCATTGTTTCTTGTCTTGCCTTTTGGTGCTTTGGTCATTAAGCTAAGATAAGAGAGAATTAAACCCTTTTTGTACCTGTGAACAGGCTATGTACACTGGCTAAGCAACTAAAATACTTTCTATGACAAGCCTTATATCTAAGGACAGATAGGCGTCATAAGTAGGAATGACATAATAAAGCCTTGTATGAAAGTACGGTACATTTTACTTTCATTCTTGTACTGCTTTTCATCTTCAAACACCTTCCAGTGTCTTCTTTGGTGTTATTGCCACAACGATAAAAGATAAATTCTGAAGTTGCACCTAAAAGGACTTGGTATACTGTCTGAGCACTTTTTCAAATGGAAAGCCTAATCGGTGCCTCATTTTCCTGCAAGAATTACTCACACTTATTTCCCGGGGATGATCAATTTCAGCTGTCTCAATTTTAATATAAATCATATAGATTTATATGTTTTTCAATCTAAGATTGTGAAATTTTATTATGCAAAAGATACCTTTCCAGGATAAAACTCAACACACATTTATGATAGGCCAACCTTCCTACACCCAAGTACCACCACCATAATGGGAAACATACTTCTTTTAAAATGAGGCCTTTTTGTTTCAAAGAATTAAATTACAAGTACTTGGGGTTAGCCCAATTGAATATCGATGCAATAGTTCCGTTAGATTTAAAAAAGTCCTTTAGATATGGAAGAAAAGTAATTAGAAATGAGGTGGAGCCAGGAAGTTTATAGATTTCCATTTCTTCTGATGAGAAAAGCCTTTATCAAAGTGACTTTTTTTCTTGCTATCCCCCCCCCCCTTTTTTTTTTTTAGTTACGGCAGGGTGTACACAGCAGACCCTTACCATGCTCTTGCCCCTGCAGCTAGCTATGGAGTTGGCGCTGTGGTAAGTGTGGCTTTTTCTCTTCCTTGGTGACTTTTACCTTTTGTACTTTTATGAAGAAGCACAGGCAGTTCTGCTAATTGGGACTGGAAAATCTGTCATTAAGCAACATGGTTATAAGTAAAAAAAAAAAACCAAACATGTTGCTATGCCACATATGAAAGGTAGTTCCGGCAGTCGCTGTTGACATTGTTAACCAAGGACTTCACTTGACTGTGAGTTGCAGCTTCCTGCCAGCTTGCCCAACGACTTTGTCAGAAGCTGGCAGGGAAGGTTGCAAGTTGTAATCACATGACCCCAGGAAACTGCAATGGCTGTAAGAGTAAGGACCAGTTTTAACTACTTGTTCAGTACTATCTTAAGCTTCAGCAATCACTGAATGAATGGTCATTAAATGAGGATCACTTATATTGTCTACACTAGTATGTGTGGTTGAATAGTCTCAGAAGTTCTATAATAAAAAGTGTATTCAGCATACTGGTTAATTGCTAAACTATGCTAGGATGAATAGGAGGATAATAATAGAAAAGTAAGACAAGGATATGAGAAAGTTAATGCCACCATCCCACCACCCACCAGTCCCACTGTAAAGGGAATGGTGTTGTCAAATCACCAAATGGGAAGTGAAATCTGCACATATTATTATTCCCAGGATTGATCTCAAATACAGTCAGAGATTTATTACCATATTCCAGTCATGTACATTGGCATTCTAACATCAAAGGGGATAATTTATTCTTTTGTTTGTATCCAGAGCTGTTGTTCTGGTTTCTGTTTTAATGAAGAATTACAAATTAAACTAATGAAGCCAGTAATTGATTTTAACCTTGGTAATGAGTATACTGGTGCTGAAGAACTTGGAGTTCATTAATCCCATTGATTTTGTTAGCAAGCTGAGCAATAATTCTTGGACCTGGCTACTTTACTGTTGAAAGTTAAATGTTCTCAAATGCTTTCATCATCATAGAGCAGTCTGCCTGCAGATCTTCTGGTTTGCATTTTAAAAAAATCTGAGGATAACTTGCAGGAGGTTCATGTTTTTAAATTTGAAGAAATTAGCTAGGAAGAAGAACAGTAAAAGAACTGCAGAGCCAGGGACAAAGAGAAATTCAGTTCAAGGAAAACATGGAGAAAAGTTGCTAGAGATAATCTAGAATTAATGTTCTTGATCCAGAAGACAAATGTGGCACCAGGCTTTCAGCCACCCAAACTTGAGGTCAGTTGAAGTCCAAGAAAACATATTTTAAAAAAGACATTCTACAGCTTCTTAAATCACACAGGGATTACATGGGAAAACAGTCTTACATGCATTGTTCTTTTTAAAAAAAATTCTAAATTTCCTCTTTTTTATCAACTTTTGCAGGCAAGTTTATACCGAGGTGGCTACAGCCGATTTGCCCCTTACTGAAGTGACATGAGCCCCCCCCTGCAAGTGGGACAGCTCCCTCCCCCCAGTTCATGAGGCCTGGCTATTGCAATATTTACTAGTAGAGGAACTCTATAGCAAGAAGAGGAGGAAAACAAAAGAAAAAAACAAGAGAAATACTTTTTTATACCTCACTATGTTCTTTAAATATGTATTTTCCTTTAAATTTCTGCCTTTAATTCTTTTGTTCCAAAGATTGTGCATTTTTTGATCTTTTTTTTTCAATTGTTTGTTTTTAACTGTGGTAAACATAATGCATTTTGTGTCTATATATGCATAGTTTATCCTACCAATCACACAAAAAGAGATAAATAGTGCTAAGGAGGGTTAGGATTCAATATCATGGAAGGTAGTCAGGAATATGTAGATATTTTTGCTGGGTCTGATGCCCAAAAGCCAGAATAGTGAGGAAGAGCTCCCTCTACTGGGGGAATGTGGGAAATGTTGATTGCCTGCAGCTGGAACCTGCATGCTCCTTGGAAACACAAAGACCCTCCTCTTTTATCACCAGCTGGCACTTATATGGGCTCAGGACTGCTCCAGCAGCATTAAGATTTTTTATAATTTTCAAGACAAAACTGCTCAAAGCTGCCCAAAGACTTCATCTAATAATGGTTTTTAGAGGACAAGGCATGTAACGAATACATAACTCCTATCTTTAATTCTTATGATCTACCATGGCTTTACTTTAATCATTCCGTTGCTTTGGTTTTCTTCTCTTCCCACTCTTCCCTCTTTTCTGATGGAATAGCATGTTTGGGACAGTAACTGTTGAATTTGGATCCATGATGGAAATATTTTTTTCTTTAGAAAAACCAAGAGTTTAGTTGCAAAGATCTACATATTCTGAGGTTCTGACTGCTGATTATGAGAAAAGCTTGCACCAGGGCTACTCTGATACACCACTGTACAAGATCCTCCTTTTTCACCCTGAGGTAGTTAGCTTTGCTGCAAGTATGTTATAAAAAAAATTGCATGAAAAGAAAAAAATGCATTCTGGACCAGAAAAGTAAGGCAAGCAGTGGGGGTTGGGGGGGATTTTTTTCTTCCTTTTGTCATAACACTAATTTGGAAACCATGCTTGTATTAGCATTGGTATCTGGAAATGAACTATTTTCAAAGATAATATAAAGGCATAATTAATGTTTACTCTGATTTATAACCAGAGTCTTTTAACGATTGCCCGTCTGAAGACAAACTGCTTAATTGAGTCAATACTGCCAGTTTGGAATTGAAAAAGGGCTTCAAGAAAACTCTTAAGCCTGAAGATTGTCCCATTCTGGAATATCTTCCTGGAATACTCTTTCTTCTACTACAGTCGGAAGTCTTGTAAATTGATAACGCATGCAATTGGATGACAAGCAAATCAAGGCTGTCAAATATTTTACCACTAATTATAGATATTAGAATAGCATAAGGGATCCTTTTTTATTCTTGTACTCTTCCATTATTATTTTTTTCAACACCTCCTGCAGATGCCCCACAGATTTGACTTAAAGTCCATCATCTCAGACTTTTGGCTATGATTAAGTGTACCATCTTGTGTAGTATAACTTTAAAGCCATATCCATTACAAAAGCACAATTCCCTGTTTCTTCATCATACTAAAATAGTATCAGAGGACTTTTCACCGAGAAATAGGCAGTTGGGTAGATGAAATCCTATTATCTTTTGCTCCACAACAATGTCAAAACTCGTAAGGAGATTTGAAAACCTTCAGTGATATCACATAAGTGCACTGTTCCAGTCATATACAACTCATGCATCTTTAGTTCCACTGCCATTGTGTTCTCTTGTGGCTTACAAGAGATTTGTGTGGATTGCTAAAGAAAAGATCTTCATGAAAGAGTCAATTTATCTGAGCAAAAGGGCACTAAACTATTAGACTGTTGGCCACTTTTTTTAAAGATAGGCTGCTGTAACAGTTACTAAGTTTGTTTTGTATATCCAGCTTAAAATGAGAAGAGAATAGGAATATTACAGCTATCACAAAATTGTGGAAATGAAGAAGGAAGAACAGATTTTCCAGCTACTTTCATCTCAAGGAGGATGTTATTTTACTTCTGCCTGTTGAATAAGACACATCAGAGTTCTGCAGTGAATTACAACTCTGAAAAAAGAATCTTGTGTTGACATAGAAAAAGATACAATCTGCAGAGCTCTAACATAATTCTTGGACTAAATGTTTTTTTTGTTTTTGTTTTTTTACAATTGGAAGGTTGAATTCTGAATCTTGATAAATCCTCCAAGTTGCATACTTTTATTAATTTTTTCTCATAAAAGACAAAGGTGGAGTCCTTTTACAGATTATTCCTGGAATGACACTCAAGTCACCCTGGCTGTCACCTGAGTAATATCACTGGCCCTGCAAGGCATCTTTAGTCAAGAAATGTCTCTAGTCTAATTCCTTAGTTATAAAACGAAAGACTCACCTCTTTGTGAAACACAAATATGTGATGAAGTACACTATTCCTATAAATACTTTATCTCTTGATTTTTCCAAAGCCTGAACTAACTTTGCAACAAAGCAAAAATTTAGCAAGATAATGTTTACCCTCTGATTTCTAGAACAATTGAAACATCTTCATAGGTGGTAGTATAAATTCAAGGCTTTACAAATCCTCTTCTAACCACCTCCATTTACAGATGTCTAGTGGATATATAGCAGGACATTTCAGCTTTCAAGACCAGATTGGGATGGATGTGTCTTGTGCTGCAAAAGAGTGTGCAGGCAGCCTGGGAAATAGAATGTGCATGTCATTCTCCAGCATGCTAGCATCTGAGGAATCCATTGCAGTGGGGAGTGGGGTGGGGTGGGGTGGAGAAGAGGCTTAGGAGTGTATTGACTGTCTGAATGGGTTTTACAATAGGAAGGCAAAATTGCTAATGGACAAGGTGAATAACCAATGTAACATTGTGTGTGTTTTTATTCTGATTTTCTCCTGATAATTTCAAACATGATTGTAGTATACGCCAGTATACTTGATTTTTGTTATTGTTGTTGCATTGTTGCATAAAACACTATTTGGGTGATGTCATTGTTATTGTCAACCCAACCTTTTCTGCTCCATTTCCTATTCACCCACCCTATTTTAAGGTTTTTATTTGCAGTCTAATGAAATTAAATCTCCAGTTAATGAGGCAAACTATCTTCTGGTAGTCAGAGTTAAACTATTAATATTTTTAAGGTATTTCCTCAGTGTGCTGTTTTCCCTACCTATTTGGTTATATAACGACAAGATTTGGACTGTATCCCTGGCACCTCTTCTGAGAAGCAAATTCTCATAAGTGCTCAATTTGCAGAACTTACTGCCATGAAGGTGGAGAAACAATCCAACTCTGTAGTCCTCTGCAGTTATTTAGTTCAGATGATACTTCAAGCCTTGGACAATTAGAAGCTTCTTGTGAGGTTTTCTAGATATGTAGAACCTAAACACTGCCTGATAACAAGAATGAAAATTGAGTAATGGCCCGTTCCTTAGCAATAGCAGATTTGCTGCCGCTTTATTTTTTCTTAAAGCCGTCCACTGAAGTATTCATTATGACTTGTAGTCTGCCTCACGTCAATTAATTATTGACTTCTTTAAAGGAAAATCAGAAGCCTCGTACTTGGTTTTCTCTCTTTTGGAGCAGAATATTCAAGTTCATTTTGCAGTTGCTTTGAGAAGCAGCTGTGAAGGAATTTAGTCTATATATTCAGTAGAGTGATGTGTCACCGTTTTGGCAGCTCTTTTTTGCCTGGAATTCAATAAGTGATAAAAGTAATCTTACTGGGTTTTAATTTGGTGTTTTTGTTTTGTTTTTGTTTTGTTTTGAGTTCTGTTTGTAAATACCTGGGGCATGACCCTGGCATGATGACAAAAGTTGAGGCAGAACTGTAGGGCAGTCCCAAGATGACAGAGTTTACTGACCACCCAAGCTGACTTGGTAATACTTGGAGTTTGTCAGAAGAAGATCTAATATGCCCTGAACTGGCTTGGTGAAGTGTCTATTTCACTTTTTCCTTGCCAGGCACTTTTGGGACATAGGATGCATTGTAATTAGATGCTCCCCTCTCCTTTGATCATTCCCCAGGATGCCCAGGATGCTTGACCAGGTTCCTGTTTCCTGACTGACTCTGGAAAAGTAGTAGCTGCATCCCAGGACTTTGTGGCAATCTCTAACATCCCTATTCCCTCCCCTTCCCCCTGTTCAAGTATCATATTGTACAGTAGCTTTCAAACCATACAGTATTCATTGGGTTACTCTTATTATTATCAAGTAGCTGGAATTGTGAAGGTCAGAGTAGTTAGCTCTTTAGCTTTTATTCCTTTTTTTTTTTTTTTGTATTATCCATGTGTATAAATTATTGATCATGTTGCTGGCTTTTATAAACTCTAAGCAAGGGAGGTGGAGTCTTTCTTCATCCTTTGCAAATGGTAATGAAGCACTGTTTTTAAATAAAAGAGAAACACCATCTACTGGGTTCTGTGTTTTTATTCAAGACTGTAAAAGATGGATGGATGAATGGATGGATGGATGGAATACTGTAATTCTGTTTTATTATGAGAAACAAGTCTAATAGACTTAAGACATACAGTAATTGTATGATGGAGAAAACCACCCCAGCATAGATGGTTAAGATTTTGTTGTACTCAAAGTTTAAGCAAAATAATGAGTTATATCAGTGATGGCTAACCTTTTCCAGACCAAGTGCCCAAAGTGCATGCTCAAACCCCCCAAATCCAAAGTGTGTGTGCCCCCTATGCATGCCCCCATACATGCGCTCCCCCCACATGCCCCCTGCACATGTGCTCCATCCCCTGTGCATGCACCTGCAGCCCACACTATAGTCCCTGCGCATGCCCCCCATGCTTGCCCCCCGCATGCTCCCTGCACATATGCAGCCTCCCTGCATGTGCCCTGCGCTTTTGTGGCAGAGATCCGACAACCAACTGGCCGGTGGGAGGTCCGCTGGCATGCGCATCAGAGCTGAACTGGGGTGACGGCTCGCATGCCCAGAGAGAGGGAGCTGCGTGCCACCTGTGGCACACGTGCCATAGCTTCGCCATCATGGAGTTATATAATCCTATAAAAGTTCAAGACTGAAACTATTAGATAGGCAGATGATAGAGAAGATAAGCAAGTGCAGTATTTGAAAGAGATTCCAGCCCAGGTCAAGGAGTATAGTAAAATGGTTCTCTGATGCCTGCCAACTGATAATCTCCTCACCCCAGCCAACAGGTTTAATCAACATACCATAGATGTTTGAAAAGGAAGAGTCTGACACTGCATGGAAACTTTTGCATACAGAGTTTTTACATAGACTTTCCTTTTTTCAGGAGCCCAAGGCTTAATCCCAGAGATATGCAGTGGGTGAGGCTTCCTTTCCATTAATTAGATGGGGCAACCACCTATATTTTAATGTTGTCCAGAGACATTAGATTGACGCTCTCATCACTCCATGCCAGCAAGGCAATTGCCTAAGTGCTGGCTGGGGATGTTGGGAAGTTCAGTTCAATATACCTGTTTGGCTTTAGGTTGAGAAAAGCTGTGTGGAATCTTATTGCAGATGTGTAAACTCTTAAGGACATTTGCTGTATTAATTTGTGGATTTTTTTATTTGGGGTTTGCCAGATTCTTGCTGTTTGATAGATGAATAATCTCGTGATCTTAATTGATCATAGGCAGCAGAATTGGGTTAGTATTATGAAACACCTGTCTCTGACTGAGACCTTGTGTAGCTACTTGTAGTCTAAGTAGATGTTACGGGGTCACACAAAATGGGTTCGGTACTTTCCAACACTTTCTTTGGCAGAAATAACAGCTTCTAAATATTTCCTGTACCTCAGAAATTAGCCATGAAGTACATACAGGGCAGAGGTGGGTTTCAGCAGGTTCTGACCGGTTCTGGAGAACTGGTAGTGGAAATTTTGAGTAGTTCGGAGAACCGGTACTAAAAATTCTGACTGGCCCCGCCCCCATCTATTCTCTGCCTCCTGAGCCCCAGCTGATCAGGAGGAAATGAGAATTTTGCAGTAAACTTCCCCTGGAGTGGGGAGGGAATTGAGATTTTACAGTATCCTTCTCCTGCCACGCTCACCAAGCCATGCCATACCCACCAAGCCACACCCACAGAACCAGTAGTAAAAAAAATTGAAACCCACCACTGATACGGGGGAAAGAAAAATACAAATGGTTTTACAGTTGTCAGATTAGCATATTATTGAGAAACTGCGGAATGCAAGGTGAACTAAGAAATATTCTTGAGTGGAAAGACTGCTTAGACGGTGGTAATGGTGAATTCCAGAAGCAAGGAATAGAAAAACCCCTAGCTAACTAAGACAATATTTAAAAGTCATTTTTTTGCTAAAGGAAGTTAGACTGAAAGAATGTCTGTTTTGTATGTGGCATATTCAGTGTTTTGATCTCTTGAATCTGTTAACAATTGTTAATAGTAAGTATATATTGAAATCTTTAATGTTATACTATAGAATTTGTATCAGCATTTGATCACTTGTTTCAACTGTTGCATGTAGTTGTATGTTCGATTTATATGCCGCCCTTCTCCAGAGACTCAGAGCGGCTTACAATGCGTTAAGCAATAGCCTTCATACTTTTGTATATACCTGCTTAGTAGGGCTTTCGCCCGCCCCCCCCAGGTGGTGTTCTTTTTATTCAAAGTCAACTTTTTGCCCCCACAATCCGGGTCCTCATTTTACCTACCTCGGAAGGATGGAAGGCTGAGTCAACCTTGAGCCTGGTGAGATTTGAACTTGCAGTAATTGCAGGCAGCTGGTGCTACTTAACAGCACTTTAGTCTGCTGCGCCACCAAGGCTCCACCATATGTCCTTGAAATAAAGTAGGTGGGGATTGCTTTTGCTTCTAAAGTTTTAGTAACTGAACCTTTCAAGTAGATGGACTCAGTAACTGATAATTAGAGCAACCTACAGTAGTGGCCAAAAATTGTGGAAACTGTTTGGGAAAAGTGTATTTTCTAAAACTAGCTAATAACAACATTTTTTTGGGGAGTAGTACCATAAAATTATATATCAATGGAAAGATAATTTAATCAAGAATGTAATGCAATAACTTGAAGGATTTGCTATTAGAATAGCAGTTACAGTATAAAGAAGAAAAGTGAAACACGAAGGAAAAAGCGAGATATACAAAAATTATCACATCAGTTAATACTTATTTGGGTAACCTTTAGCATGAATTAAGCAAATTACAACGTCTTCCCATGGAATAAACCAAGTCTTTTAATTTTGCAGCTATTATAATATGAAACCAAGATTGAATGATTGCTTCTATTAACTGGGTTTTATTGCTGGGTCGTTTCTGACTAACAAGTTTCTTCAATCGGCTCCATAGATTTTCAATTGGGTTAAGGTCTGGCTATTCCCAGGCCATTCCAACAGTGAAATATGATTATCTTGAAACTCCCCCCAAAAGTGGTGTTATTAGCCATCAAACCTCAAAAATACACTTTTCCCAAAAGGTTTCCACAATTTTGGCCACTACTGTAGTAGTGGCATGTAGTAGTTGATTAGATGTAAATATAATACCGCTCTTCAATTAATAATTCAAGGGGAGAAAAGGGAGTGTGACAAAGTTAGGATAGAAGAATCATTCATTAATATCTCTGATTTCTATTGTTGGAGATAAATATGCACTTCAAGTGTAAACCATATATCTAATGACATTTACATTATTTATTTCAAGGACCTTATGGGTGCTGCCTGTGATCTTCCTGTAAATTTCATATTTACAGCAGATCTGTGAAGTATATTAAGCTAAGAGAACTGTTTATCTAATGTTATCTTGGAAAAAGTTACTTATTTTTTTAAAAAAATGATGTGTGTATTTGTCTTATGTATAGTCCAGCACTCTGTCCAGAAACAAACTATTTCACTGAGGCACAGAAGTCTGCTAAAGATTCTTCTCTGATGCATCCTCATTAAGATAATTATCAAGACTTTGTATGTTGAAGGAGCTGCAATGTGCATCTCTTACAGGCAGGAAAATGTATATATAATTAAAATCTAGTATGAATTTATTGAATCTTGGTCCATTTTTATGACATTGTCTTCATTGTTGCTGAACTTACGAATATTGTTGTTGTGACTTCAGCCTCATTTCAGGATACTTCAGGATACTTTCATATCCATAAGTTCCAAGTTCAAATCTTTGTCCAAATCCAAATCCTATGTGAAAGATGCTCATAGGTGCTAGAATAACAAGGTTGGAAGGCACTTTGGGGGTCTAGTCCAACCCCCTGCTTAAGCAGACCTTATACCATCCCAGACAAATGGTTGTCCAATCATTTTCTAAAAACCTCCAGTGATAGAGCGCTCACATTTTTTGGAGGCAAGCCATTCTTAATTGTTCTCATTTCACTGTCAGGAAATTTCTCCTCAGTTCTTGATTTGGTCTCTCTTTAGTCATCCTCCATCCATTACTTTTTGTCCTGACCTCAGGGGCTTTGGATAATAGGTCGACCCCCTATTCTCTGTGAAGTCTACTGGAAGACTGCTATCATATCACTTCTAGTGAGGAGGGAACTATCGTCCAGTCTCCAAGCTTCGCTTTGTGGCGAAGGTTGTTGAGAGTGTGGTGGTGTGACAACTCCCCCAGTACCTGGATGAAGCTGTCTATCTAGATCCGTACTAGTCAGGCTTCAGGCCGGGGTAGAAAACGGTGGAAACAGCATTGGTTGATGATCTCTGGAGGGCTCGGGACAGGGGTTGTTCCTCTGTCCTGTTCCTATTAGATCTCTCAGCGGCTTTTGATACCATCGACCATGTTATCATGCTGCGCCGGTTGGAGGGGTTAGGAGTGGGGGGCACCGTTTTGCGGTGGTTCTCTTCCTTCCTCTCTGACCGCACACAGTCTGTGTTGGCAGGGGGACAGAGGTTGACCCTGAGGCCGTTGGCAGGTTTGTGGGGTGCCGCAAGGGTTGGTCCTCTCGCCTCAACATTTATGTGAAGCCGCTGAGTGAGATCATCCGTGGTTTTGGGGTGAAGTTCCATCAGTACGCTGATGATACTCAGCTGTACATCTCCACCCCGGACCACCCCAATGATGCCCTTGACGTGATGTCCCGATGCCTGGAACCCGTGCGGATCTGGATGGGGAGAAACAAGCTCAGACTCAACCCCTCCAAGACCGAGTGGCTGTGGTTTCCAGCGTCCCGGTTCCATCGCTGACTATTGGGGGTGAGATCTTGGCCCCCTCAGAGAGGGCTCGCAACTTGGGTGTCCTCCTGGATGCATGGCTGTCTCTAGAAGATCATGTAACGGCTGTGGCCAGAGGGGCTTTTTATCAGGTTCACCTGATTCACCAGTTGCATCCCTTTCTGGATCAGAACTCCTTGCGCATGATCACTCATGTCCTCATCACTTCCCGTGTGGACTACTGTAATGCTCTCTACATGGGGCTCCCCTTGAAGAGCACTCGGAGGCTTCAACTGGTCCAGAATGCGGCCGCGCGGGTGATTATGGGAGTGACACGGCGCACCCATGTAACACCTCTCCTGCGCGAGCTACACTCGCTCCTGGTGGTCTTCCGGGTGCGATTCAAGGTGTTGGTTACCATCTTTAAAGCGCTCCATGGCTTAGGACTTGGGTATTTACGAGATTGCCTTCTGCTACTGATAGCCTCCCACCGACCAATACGCTCCCACAGAGAGGGACTCCTCAGGGTGCCGTCAGTCAAACAATGTTGACTGGCGACCCCCAGGGGGAGAGCCTTCTCTGAGGAGGCACCTGCCCTCTGGAATGAATTGCCCCCAGAGATACAGATGATCCCTGACCTACGCGCCTTTCTCCGTGCCCTCAAGACGTTATTGTTCCAACAAGCTGGGCTGGCCTAAACATGAATTTTAATGGTTGTCTTAGGTTTTTTTTTAATAATACTGGGGCCAAATTATTTAATATATTTTAAATTGTTTTTAAATTTTATGTATATATGTGTTTTATTGCTGGCTGTGCACGGCCCTGAGTCCCTCGGGAGAAGGGCGGTATAAAAATTTAAATAATAAATAATAAATAGTCCTTGTCTTTATTAGACTAGTCATACCTAGTTCTTTCAACCATTCATTGTACAGTTTAGCCTCCAGAACGTTGTCATTTTTGTTGCTTTTCTCTATACTCTTTCTAGAATCTCAGCATCTTTTCTGTATCATGGTGACCAGAATTGAATACAGCATCCCAAGTGTGGTCTCACCAATGCAGTAGCACTATCACTTCATGTGATCTTGATACTATCCTTTTGTTGATACAGCCTAGGATTGCATTGGCTTTTTGGCAGCTGTAGCACACTGCTAGCTCATACTTAAGTGAAGTCATCTAGGACTCCTAGGTCCCTCACAATTACTGCTCTTGAGCCAGATACTACCTATACTATACCTATGCATTTGGTTATTCTTGCTTATGTGTAGGGCCTTACATTTTTCATCACTGAACTGCATCTTATTGCATAGGGCCCATTACTCTAGTTTGTCAAAATCCTTCTGAATCTTCAGTTTGTCTTCCAAAGCATTAGCTATTCCCCCTAGCTTGGTACTGTCTGCAAATTTAATGAGTTTCTCTTCTCATCTAGATCATTTATGAAAATGTTGAAGAGTACTGGGCCTAAGATAGAACCTTGAAGTACCCCACTGCATGCTTCCCTCCATGTAAATGTAGTTCCATTAAGGACTACATGCTGAGTGTGGTTAGCCAATTATGAATCCATCTGGTGGTAGTACTGTCTATCCCACATTGTTCTATCTTATTAAGAAGTAGACAGTGGTCTATTTTGTCAAATACCTTACTGAAAACTACGTCCACAGCATTTCCCTGATCCACTGACTTAGTTACATTGCCAAAGAAGGCAATAAGATTTGAAAGATTCTGTTCAGTAATTCCAAGATCACATCTGTTAGCTCCTTCAAAATCCTGGGATGTAATCCATCTGGTCCCGAAGATTTGTACCTTTCTAGAGCAGATGGATGTTTTATTACCATGTTCTTAACTATTTTGGCTTGCATTCCTGTTCTGTCTCCTACAGTGCAGCTTTTGATAGTTGGATTATTTTTCTTCTTTTGCCTAAAGACACATGCAAAGAATGAGTTAAACAGTTCCACTTTCTCCTTGCTGCCTGTCACTTCCTTGCTATCTTCTCCCATTAGTGGACTGATTGTTTCTTGATTTTTTTCTTGCTTCTTACATATTGAAATAATTATTATTATTATTATTATTATTATTATTATTATTATTATTATTATTATTTCTTTTGTTCATTCAACATGAAACTCAGTCAACCGAACATTTAAAGATGTGTCATAAATATCATTGACTGGTACTAATGATTGATATGGGTTGCGTCCTAGGTATCAACCAAGTATCTTCTTAAAATTATTAAAATTATTATTATTTCTTAGTTCATTCTGAGCCTTAGCTTTCCTGACTCCATCCTTGCAGATTTGGACTGTTTATTGGTATTCTGCTTTGGTTATGTGTCCTTTTTCCATTTTTTATACTTGTCCTTCTACCCCTCAGTTTATCAGAGTTATTTATGCAGCCATAGCCAAAGTCTTTGTCTAGTAGGGTCTCTTGTTTTTGTTCCTCTCTGGTATTGTGTTATATTGTGTTTTTATAATCTTTCATGAAGTGTATTTTGTGAAACCAGCTTCTCTCCTTGCACATAAACGTCCCCAAGTTTGGTGTACTCTGCATGGTTGCAAATTGTTCAGAGCCTGGTGTCGCCAGTTCTGTTTGTCTGAGTTACTCTTAATTTCCCAGCCCAACACTGTCTGCTGCTTTCTCCATGGGGACTAAGAGAAGATGTATTGTGTTGCTATAGAAGCACAATGAAGTTGCCTAACTCCTAAAGAAACTAGGAGAGCTGCTTTATTTCTCGCCAAATTGATGGAGAATCCTATTTCTCCTTCGCCCTGAGCGCCACTGCCAGTTTCTCAGTCTGTATCGTACCAGAAGGCAGAATTCAACCTTTTCCTGTGAGAGCCCCCAGTGAGAGTTGGCTCCCTGGCTGCTGAGAGCAACTCATCCCTGAAATCATTGGGAGCGTGTCTTCCTCCCAGTGGGAGCCAAGACCAGCTGTCCTGTTCAGTGTCACTTTCTCTCATACCACCACTTTATTTAATTTGCTTAAGGGCAGGGCTATGCCATGATAGATGCAATCAGTGTAGTGATGGGTTAAAAGTCTATCAAATCCACTTTGTTCTTTTCTTAAGAAACAGCTAGTTAAATGTAAATCTAGATCTTACAGCATCGATCAAGTGCTTTAAGTACATGAACACAATTGTGTTTTAAAATATCCAGTAGCAGTAAAAGTAGTTACTGTATATTGTACTCTATATGGTGCAGTGTTTATTTGAAAAAAAATTGTACCCCGAGTTATGAGTTAATACCATTTAAAAGGAGCTACGACAACTAAAAGCAGCTAATTTATAGACATGAAAATGAAAAAGTATCCACCATGTAAATGTCAAACGAAGCATGTTAAGGTAACCTATTGACATACTGTATGAATGAAATAGCCTTCATCTAGAAACTTGTCTAGAAACTAAGAAAACTGATGCCAGGAGACTGTCCTTGAGAAAGGCATCCAATAGACAAGGATCTGCTAGAGCAAAGTCCATATATTGCCTTTTGTTCTTTAAACCTACCACGTGTCTGTGAGAATCTCACCCACTCCATCTCAATTTCATTTCCCAGTCTATCCCTTGCTCTCAACTTAATTCACTATTCCTTTGTGAATCCATTCTCTGTCTGTGGATAAGGATGCTCAGCCCCAGTAGCATACTATTAATTACATTCATTTTATAAATGTGCATGTCTTTTTTATTGTTTCATTATTTACCCTCTGTTTAACACAGCAAAGGTGCCCAGGGTCTTATGAAATCCTTGCAAGAGTTTACTGCCTTTTCCAACAGTTGCTCATCTTCACATTTTTCCACCCACCCATTGGACAAACGCACCCTCCCCTGGTTTCTGGCCTCAGATGTTCCAGGGGAGATGTGCTATCTCTATTGGATGGTGCCAGTGGTGGGATCCAACTAATTTAACAACCGCTTCTTCCTAAAGACCAGGTAGGTGCGGCTGGGAGGGCTCATGTGACTAAGTGGGCGTGGCCAACTCAATGTCACTCACAGCAAGGTGGGGTGGTGCAGGCGGGCCGAAGCGGTGATGGCCGGAGCTTAGACTTACCTTTGTGCAGCAACAGCAAAAGTGATTCTCCGATGCGTCATCTCTTGCTGGGTCTCGCTGCCTGACAGTCAGGGTTGTTAAAAAGGTTTTTGCATCAGGAAATGGCAGGTGGCTACTTCCAGCCTTTGTTGGTGCAGCTGGGCACATGATCCCACCCCGAGACACTGGCCTGCAGCCGACACCCCTTTTTCAGCACAAGAAGCCTGCACAAGCCACCTCTTTTTCAGTGCAAGAAGCCTGTAGCCGCTGGTCTTTTTCAAAGTGAGAAGCCTGCAGCAGCTGCATCTTTTTCAACACAAGAAGCCTACAGCAGCCACCTCTTTGCTGGCCAGAACTGAGGCAGCAGCGGCGGCTGGAGGCTTTTTGTGCTGGCAAAGACCCATGGCTGCAGGCTTCTCACACCAACAAAGAGCAGCGGCTGCAGGCTTCTTGCACCAGCAAAGAGGTGGCAGCTGCAAGCTTTTGGGGGGGGACATGGCGAGGCTTGACCACCTTTCGGGCCCTGCTCTGGGCTGCTGCCTGCTTGTCCTCCGCTCTGTCTTGGGTCCCGCATCCAGCCCGTGACAAGGGGACATGCTGCTTCCAGGCCAGGCCAGCCAGCAGATGGGCAACTGGGTGGCCCTCAGAGGAGGCATTTTCTCTCAGGCCTCCCACCTGGAAGGCCCTGCGGAAGTTAAAGCTGGGCCTGAAAGGCAGCCAAGCCTTGCTGTGTCCTACCCCGCATCGAGGCAGTCCTTTGGCTGAGTGCAGCAAGCCCAGAGCGGATCTTCCTTCCCCACCATCAGCCTTACCTTCTAGCCCATGGGGCTCACACTATTCTCAGCAGCGGCCCGGCATGCGGACGGAGGCCTTGGGGAAGGACAGAGCCAGGGACTGGCGCATCCCCTGGGCCCTGACCTGAGGCGAAGAGCGGGCAGCATGCAGGCAGAAGGATGGCAAGAGCCAGGCTGGAAAGGTGGCTGAGCCTCATCGTGTGTCTCCCGAGGCGGACCTTCGGCCGAGCGCCTTACCTTTGTGGACAGCCATGGTGAGCAGAGTAGGCAAGGCACAGAGATCAGCTGGGCCACGTGGCCAGTATGGTAGGCCGCAGCGAAGGCAGGCAAGCAGGTGAGGCACGGAGATCAGCTGGGCCACATGGTCTGGGCAAGCGAGCCAGAGAGTAGCTGGGGACGGGCATGACTAGCCACTGGCCAAGGCGGGCGAGGTGAGATAGAGTGGGGTCGAGCGGGGCGGGATGGGTGGGGCCAGACAGTGGTGGGATTTGCCGGTTCACTGAACTGCACAGAATCATAACAACTGGTTCACCTGAACCGGTCCAAACCGGCAGCAGCCCACCTCTGGATGGTGCTCGTTCCAACTCCTCCTCATTCTCCTCATCCTCCTCCCGGATCCAATGGGGCCAATGACACATTGGCTATTTTTTTGCATATATTCAAAACCTTTTGTACTTTCATTTAATGATAATTATTCAATTATTCAGGCAAGGTTGGACAAGTTATCAATCATGTCAACTGCTACCCCTTGGCCAAAGCCAGAGGCCAAAGCCACTTCAGCAATAGTCAACACCCCAGCAAAAATCCCTGCTGAGCCGACAGTAATTTTGGCAATTGTACAGTCCTTACAGGTCTTGTCAATGTCATGGACTATTTCCTGGAGAATTTGGATGCTTGCTTCAAATCTCTTTCACCTTTTTCTCAAGGTAAATGCAGGAAAATATAAGCTGCTGATAAGCCTGAAGCCAATTAATTCAACTACCCTATTTATTGACACCCTATTTATCTAAAGGTAAAGGTAAAAGCTCCCCTCGCAAATATGTGCTGGTCGTTCCCAACTCTAGGGGGCGGTGCTCATCTCCATTTCAAAGCCGAAGAGCCAGCGCTGTCTGAAGACGTCTCTGTGGTCATGTTGCCGACATGACTAAGGCTCACGGAAAGCTGTTACCTTCCCACCAAAGGTGGTCCCTATTTTTCTACTTGCATTTTTTACCTGCTTTCAAACTGCTAGGTTGGCAGAAGCTGGGACAAGTAATGGGAGCTCACCCCATCATGCAGCACTAGGGATTTGAACTGCTGAACTGCCGACCTTTCAATCGACAAGCTCAGTGTCTTAGCCTCTGAGCCACCATGTCACTATTTAGATAGAGCCATATTTATGGGATTTGAGAGGGTACTGCTGTTGAAAATGGAAAGCTTTGGATTAGACTAGTCTCTGAATACTGCTTGGTTAAGTTGAGTAGCTTAATGAAGTTGCTTCCCAGCTGTCTCTCTTCCTTCATGCCACCTGCTCTTGATTAAAAAACAGGAGGCTCATGCCAGTTGGTTCAACTATCCTTAATCTGTGGCAGTTGCATATATGGTCAAGGGTACGACTTTGCTACTAAAAAAGGAAGAGTCATGTTGAATTCTTCTGAGTTGACTTAGCCAGCTGCGTGCCTTGCCTGTCTCAGTTTCTTCATTTCTCATCCCTTGCTGCTGCTTGGTGAGAATAGGAAAATTATACACGTAATGTCTATATACTGTAAATAAGTCAAGGGAAAGAATGACCCATTCACACCAAACTCAACTGCTCCTTCTTAACTGGCAATTGACTTCACTGCCTTGCTGGCTATGCCAAGAACGATATATAAGTAACTCTGAAAATCAGCATTATTGGAACAAATGTGATATCTACTATTATATGCAGGGCCTGGGGATGCAAAATCTTATAAGGGTTTCCTTACAACATCTACAAAGCATTTGGAAGCATTTTCATTTCCAAGAATGCTTTGTGTATTAGAGACAGTTAAAAATCTCAAAAATGGATGGTTGGCAGCAGGGGTGAAATCTACTTACCTTCCTTACCGGTTTAGAAGTACACGCACCATGCATGCACATGCTTGGCGTGTGCATGCAACACATGTGCACACAGACCCTCTGTGCATGCGCAAAACCTTCGGCACATGCGCAGAGGGTAAAAAACACATTACTTCCTGGTTAAAACCAGGAAGTAACGACACCTGGCTGGGTGGGCAGAGCCTTGCACCGCCATCGCTACCGGTTCTCCGATCCACCTGCCACAATCACTACTGGATTGCCTGATCCGGTCCAAACTGGGAGCATTTCACCCCTGGTTGGCAGGGAAATAGACTGGGGAATGGGACAACTCACTATGGCCAATTCATTGTGGCCAGATCACTGTGGCCAATTTGCCATGGTCAACTGGGCCATGGGACAATTTGTCATAGGATTCATTTAGTTCCTTTTATTTTTGTTGACCACATTTTCATCCAAAATATTTTATATCTTGAATCAAAGGAAATCATTCCTATGATCACAGCTTTTGTAGGGCTTTGATGAATAATAAAAGGAACTAATCCCTCACTGAATTGTCCCATGATAAGTTGCCTTGTGGCGAGTGGGCCGTGGCAAGTTATCCCACAGTGAGTTGGCTGCAGTGAGTAGACCATGGCATGTTGGCCAGGGCACATTGGCCACAAAGAATTGGCCACAATGAATTATCCTAGACCTTCCAGATTGCAATCTCAGATGAGAAGAAGGGAAAATCTGCAAACATGCAAACTGGATGTTATCTACCTGCCGAGAAAAAGAAGCATGCAAATAATTTTTGGCAATGTAAAGTACTTGATACTCCCATCTTTATCACCTTTCACAGAGAAGCACACCATTTCCCACTGTATAATCCAGTTGTAAATAGGGTCCTGAACTCTATAGGTTATTAAATAGCAATAGCACTTAGACTTATATACTGCTTCATAGTGCTTTACAGCACTCTCTAGGTCAGGGGTCTCCAACCCCAGCAACTTTAAGACTTGTGGACTTCAACTCCTAGAGTTCCTCAGCAAAGCTGGCTGAGGAACTCTGGGAATTTAAATCCACAAGTCTTAAAGTTGCCAAGGATGAAGACCCCTGCTCTAGGTGGTTTACAGCATCAGCATATTACTCTCAACAATCTGGGCCCTCATTTTACTGATTTCAGAAGGATGGAAAGTTGAGCCAGTCAGGATCGAACTCCTGGCAGTGGAATGCAGAATTAGCCTGTATGCTGCATTCAACCCAATGTGCCACTATGGCTCTTAAATAAGCTTATACATTGCAGAAGTCCCAAAATGAAAAAATAAGTAATATAATTAATTTTTTTCCAGAAGAATGTAATATGGTTAATCAAATAATGAGTTTTCAATTTAGGGTCAATATAGCACAAAAATATTTAAAGTCACTATGCAAACTATCAAATAAAGAACAATAATCTGAGAATTCAGCACATTCAGTTCTGCTCAGCAAAGCAAGGGGTTCAGAGAGCAGAGTATTCAATTCAGTGAGAGGAAGATAAAGGAGGAATTGCGAGAGTAGCAGAGGGAGACATTCACTTCACTAAGGGTTTAATTATACGCAAGAGCAGAAAGAAAATAGGCACTTGCCACAACAAAGAAAGCCAGAATTGTGTGGAGATTTCCTGCCACACCAAAGAAGGAGACACATACAGAACACTCGGACACATAAATAGTGCTAAGAAGGAACATCTTTTACATATTCTTTCTTAGTGAATGGAGTATAAAATAGGAAAATATTTCTGAGAGGAAGAGTGGGAGAATGAGTCATCATCACTTTGCAGCTTGTGCAGAGTTCTTGTCCTTGAAGGACGATTTCAGATGGATGCTATAACAGTTCGATAGGGCAGAAGGTAGGGGAGCCTGGAGTAGCTACCAAAAGTATTTTTGTCAGGAATCTTTGGTTAGGTTTTCTCAATCTGCTTCTTGGATTCCTGAAATCACAGGTCTTCTGGAGCCAGGGCATCAGACTCAAAGACTAGCTATTGATATACTGCTTCTTTGATCTGATTTTGGATGTCTGATTCTTAATTATGATCATCTGAAGCCCACTAGATCTTCCAGGCTGTGAAAACCAATGCAGCATAGCTGAATTGGGGAACTGGAAGATGGTGTTTCTAAAGTCTTAAGAAGGGAACATACCAGAAAAGTGTTGTTGTTGGTTTTTTTTACTTCCAGGAATTTTCCTGGGGCTGCACCACAAGGCCAAACCAGTGAAGGATATTGACAGGCCTCAGATTGTTTGATGATAACAAGGGGAGGCTGACGGGTGAAATGCTACCGGTTCGCTCTGGTTTGGGCCAACCAATAGTGATAAAAACTACTGGTTCGATCAAACCTACTAGTTTGGTCAAACCGGTAGTTAAAAAAGCTAACGGTTCGGGTGAACCGGTAGTTTAAAAAAGGTACTAGTTTCTCTGAACCGGTATTTCCGATGATCAGCTGTGCCGCGTGGTTTAGCTATGCTAGAAAGCAGGAAATCCTGCTTTCTAGCTAAGCTAAATCACGCGGCACAGCTGATCCTCCCCCCTCGCTGTTCTACTTACCTTCCCAAGCCTCTTTTTGGCACATACAGCACATGTGCGCATTTGGTGAGCACTGCACATGCGCATGCAGCACATGTTTGCGTGTACAGTGCATGCGTGTACACAGTGCACACTTGGCATGCAGCGCACAGGCACAGCCAGCAAACTGGTAACAAATCGGTTCAGATTTCACCACTGGAGGCTGAAATCCAGAGTTCAAAATGTTTTTTTCTCTGGGCTAAGCTTGAAACTGGCAAGTGAGAAGGTAAATTCAAGACTGATGCAGTTCTTAGTGACTTCAGTTATGGATGGAGAGCCAGTCTGGTATAGTGGTTAAGGTGCTGGCCTGAGAACCAAGAGACTGTAAGTTCTAGTTCTGCCTTAGAGAATGAAAGCCAGCGAGGCAATTTTGGGCTGACCATTTTCTCTCTGCACAACTCAGAGGGTTGTTTTTTGTTTTTTGGGGGGGGGGGGCGGGGGGAGAGGAGCATTATGTATGTTTCCTATCTTACATTGGCCAAATATAAAAGTCGGATAGAAATCTAATAAATATATAAAAGGGAACATGAGGTGGGTTTTTCCATCTGCTTTTACAAAAATGCCCACCCCGAGGCAATCAATTTGCCAGTAGCTATAAAAAAAATGTAGAACAAAAGAAGGCGTCCAGATTTCTTTCTAAGAAGACATAAAAATGAGGAAAGATTGGGCCAGGTGACCCATATTGGGTTAATAGCTTTGTTTCCCCTGATTCAATAAAGATTTTAAAATTGGATGAATCTGAAAAAAATTCTCCAGACTCCCTTTTATTATCAAAACAGATTTCAAGGAATAGCGATGAATCACTGAAAAACGTAGGCCTCTGACTAACGAAAAGAATGTTCCAGAGAATTCATGTTTCTGGTAATATTATCTTGTGAAAGTGTTGTTTTGCTACACCTACCTCTGCTTTACCAAGATCCAATCAATGCTGCCGATTGGAAGAGTTTAGGATTATGTCTGCTTAATCTTGGTTTGGAAAGGTCAGAGCAATTAGCATTCTCCGTAGCTGTTAGAACTGAACATAGGAGTCCTGGAAGGGGCTCTTCTCTTACACCCTGCTTTCTGCAAACTGGAGTCCTTCTCCTAATCATGTTTCTTGTCCAACAGAGACCCCATATCCAGCCAAAGAACTTAAGGGTGAGGGTAGAAGCTGTCATCCTATCTTACACTCTGCAGGCGACATAAAAAGATGTGGCTTTCTTCTCAGCAGCATTCTTTACAATAAAAGAAAAAACAGCAGTCTAAGGAGATGAATACTGTTCTGCCTCCGACAGTAGGCCTGCCCTCAAAGAGAAGGAAAAACCCATCCAGGAGGTAGTTAAGAAGAAAATGTGCATCTATGCTTAATATTGTGTCCATATATCATAATCTTCACCCAACCCTTTGGAAAATTACAACTTCTTCCTACATTTCCCTAATATATTCTGAGCTAGGCTTCACCAAACCACGAAGCAGACTCCTTGTCCTGACAAAAACCCCTTTTATTTAATTTACAGTGAATTCCTCTCCAGCAAAGGAGAAGAATTTCTTCTCCCAGTCTTTCAGGATAGTTCACAATTACTGACCTTTATCAGGCTTGGAGACTGGCCAGGCTGATATCTTTCAGATGCTGCAATACTTGGCAAGAATGCAGTAATGAATTATTTGTCTCCTGCAAACTCCACTCCCCTTTCGCTCCTCTTTTATTCCCTATGGGAGGGGCCCTTCATCGTTCACCTGTGGCCTTACTTCCAAGTCTTGTTCTTTAGCTGTTCCCTTCATCTGGCAACGCTGCGCATGCACACACTGGGAACAGGCTCCAGCTGTTTGTCTGCCTCACTGATGTCTGCCTCCAAAGGCAGCTGATAACTGGCCCCCTCTCTGCCTCCGACACAGAGCTCTCATCAGAGCCTTCCCCAAACTCCAGAACTGGCCCATGTTCCTCCCCAACCTCCTCACTGTCTGAATCTGCTGCCAGCTCCGCTGGCTGCTGGTGGGCCACAACACTTAAACATTCTTTACATACTAGTAGCCTGGGTGATAACACTGGGTTATTCTGCAGGGTTATTCTGCAAGTCTTTTTTCTCAGTCTTGGGTTAAATGGCAGATTCAATATCCTGCCATCATTGGCTTGGTTTTTTGCCACAAACATAAAAGAATCATGTATTTAATGCATTGGCACAACAGCATTTTTAAATTTATTTATTTATTAGTTCAATTTATATGCCGCCCTTCTCCGTAGACTCAAGGCGGCTTACAATACATTATAGCAATAGCCTGCATACTTTTTTGTATATACCTGCTTATTAGGGCTTTTGCCCCCACCCCAAGCGGTGTTGTTCTATACAAAGTTGGCTTATTGCCCCCACAATCCGGGTCCTCAATTTACCTACCTCGAAGGGATGGAAGGCTGAGTCAACCTTGAGCCTGGTGAGATTCGAACTTGCACTAATTGCAGGCAGCTGGCAGCTAAGTGCTAGCACTTAACAGCACTTTAGTCCGCTGCACCACCGAGTTTACAACTCTAGAGAAACTGCTAATTATTTACAGGAAAGACCGCATTGGAAATACGACTAGTATTAATAAAGGAGAAATATTATAACTGGTATCTTTAGTTCCCAATTATAGCTTTATTAAAACCCTGATGTTCGCAAAGGTTTATGCTGTGTGTTACCCAATCGACTTTTCTGAGTTTGCACAACCCCATGAACCGTGAATGAACCACACAGACTGGGTTCACAGAAAATATCTGCTAAAAAGTAGTTTGCTAATTTGTGGTTCATTGTGACATGCAGATCCAAACGATATGCCTATCTGTCTATCATAGGCTTCCACAGGAGCTTGCTGCTTCTTTTGTCAAAATGATAAATGTCATGTTGCATCATAAGCTTCATCCTTTTCATATGTGTGCATATTATGACACATGCAACAGGGATAGAGGTTTTACATTGTGATGCCACAATGCTCCTTTTGTTATTGTGCTGCACTTCTGCGCCTGGAGACAGGATTGACAAAAGTCGAAGCAAGAATCTGTATAGCGTCCTTAAAACTCTGGCTAAACTTAACTTCTTCCCGCAAGATCTTGCTCCGTTAATCCTCCAAGAAAAATTCTCCTCATCATGGATCAAGGCTGTTGAGTCCAATCTTGCCAAACTAGGCTTCTCCCCAGCTGTAATATTCAAGATGGACTATGATCTAACAAGACAAACCTTGCGACAAAGGGTGGAGGACATGGAGAGGCAGGCGGACATAGGGAAAGCTCCGCTGTTTCTGGCTCCAGATGCCATTAGATGTGTTATTGCTCCTGCCAGCTATCAAAGTCAGTTGGAGTCAGCAAACCACCAGAAAGCATTTGCACTCGCACGGTGCCATGCGCTTCCATCGGCCGTCCTGTATGGCAGGTATAAAAGGATATCATTCACGGAAAGACTCTGTCCCTGTGGCTCAGGAGAGGTGGAGACTCTGGGTCACATGCTCCTTAGATGTTCCTTTTATACGGAGATTAGGAAAAAACATATTCTGCCAATAACTGCTAGGTATCCTAGCCGTTCCGACACTACCTATCTTCAGTGGCTGCTTAAGGATGAACAGTCCATAACTACAGCACAGGTGGCTTTATTCTGTGCAGCAGCACTGGGGATTCGTCGCAGACATGTGTCTTCTCCACCATAGCGATGTTATATAACAATTGTGGAAAACCTTTTGCACTGCTTAGTCCTTTCCCTTTTAGTGTTGAACCTACAACGGGCCACATAGTTTAGGGATGGCAACTATCGTATAGTCAGACCATGTATAATTGACATTGGATTTTATTATAGATTTTAGTTGTTATTTATTATTTTATACTAGAAATATTAAGTGTATACATACTGAGTGCTTTTATTTGTTCTGGTCTAAGACTGCAGTAATAAATTGTTGTTGTTGTTGTTGTGCACAACCACCACTCCACTCCATCCTTACAGAAACCTTCACTATCAATTGTTGCTAGAACTGTTGCTTCTGTGGAGGTTAAAACATTCTCTGTATAGCAACATTCTTGATAGCAGGCATCTGACCTAAGCAATATTTAGTGATGCAGGTTTGAGAATTATAGCAGAAAAGAGAATTATTTACAGGCATACTGTAAACACATAGACAAAGGCTAGCACTTAGCTAACTACAATTCTAGATTCAAGGAGAACATGCTCTCTGTGTATGTGCCTAGAAAGAAAGGCAGAAGTATATGACTTCAGATTTCCAGTCTCCCAAACAAAGAGAAGGAAGATTGCCGAATGATAGACACGGAGTAAATCCTTTGTTTCCAATCAACACCCTACTGCCCCCTTGTGATCAGGAAATCAAGCGGTGCGGAAGAATACTACTATTGGATTTGGATCTCCAGCATTAACTAAATTAATTTAGTTAATTAAAAAGATAATCCTAAATATATTTCAATACCTCCAATAGAAAAAAATGTACCTCTCATTCAATATATATTGTATAATATTTATGAATAAGAGAACTAATCTATTTTCATTATTGTGTTCTGGGCAAATCTCAGGTGAATCTCCTGTATTAATGTTATTTTTTTATGTAAAACATTTCTTTTCAGGTAAGCAGAGTATAGTTTTGCTTCACATTTCGACTTTTAGAAGGGCTGGGGACTATTCTTTTTTAAATGAAATGTGGGAATTTCAGAACTCACTCCCATTTTGCAAGTGCCCATAATAGTGTCTCTTTTTCCAAAGCATACATATATTTAAAAATAGGCCTAGATGTACAATTCCTAGTTGTGTATCTTCTTTATCCTCATTAACTTCCCTGGCCATTATCAAGGAGTTGCAGTTAAAATAAGAAGCATTATATTGAATTCTGAAGAGCAGACTTAGCCGTCATGCTGTCTTGTTCTCCATCTCTTATCCATGTCACTGGTTCCTATTGAATGGGAGCAAAGAACACAAGACAGTGTACCTAAAAGCCATAGAAGTAATGCCCTGTATCATATCCACTTCAACCTTTACATGGCTATGGCTTTCTATTAACAATTCATTTTCATGCTAATTAGATTAGTTAGATTACTTTAATGTACTTGTGTCATGTACATGGAAGAATTAGCTTTACTGAGCAGGTACAAATTCCATGTCTGGTTTTGTTGTGGTGTGTGTCTCTTGCTCCCTCTGTGTGCTTGTTTAGAAAATATCTTGATTAGACCAATAAGACTATGAAAATATAATGATTAAATCAGTAAAATCTAAGAAAAATGAGGCGATATAGCTGTTATTAGGCTAGATCCATTTTAAGATTCAGTCAGATTGATCAAATAATATGGCCCTATTTCTTCACCAGGACATTCTCCCATAAAGAACAGCAAGGAGCCTCTGTTTTCTGAGAAGAAACAAATAAATAAGTGTAGTCCTCTATAATTTTTAAAGAAAATTTGTTGACTATAAATGATTTTATTCTTTGAGATATAAAGGCCCCTTGGTAAGTACAAGACAGAAAATGTTTTGTACAATAACCAGTTCCGTATTTTTCAAAAGTACTAAGAGATCTTAGAGATGCTCTTCTACACTCTCTATTTTCTAAAAGTGCCCATTTCTGGATCTTTCCTTCTTGGGAAAACCAATTTAATGAGCTGGCCTTTTCTACAAACCACTTCCCATTTCATCATCATCGTCTCAAGGGAAATCTCACATCTGTTTGCTTTGTGTTGGTTTGGTGAGAGCAAGCTGTCCAAAATCTCCAGTGCTTTTTATTCAAAAGCTCCAGTGCTTTTTAAAAGTTCACTTTTTATTGGGCCTGCCTTTCTGTGCTCTACTTGCTTTACTAGCTTCCGCAATGACAAACTTGCCGGGAACACAGAGACATCTTTCTTGTTCACATATAGTCTTCAGGCTGGGTGGATGGGTGGGGGAACCCTGGAAATAAATTGCTTTCTGGAGGAAATAAATTGTTCATCAGAAGCTATTAATCCAATGTTATAAAATAATTGTCCAAAAGTGCACAATAGAGCAAAGTAAGAGGTTAGCACCTGTTCCAACAGTTTAAATCTCACAGCACAACCATACATCTCACCAAGATTTTGTATGAGATTCTACTGAAATTTCATGCGATTTTGACTCATAAAATGTCAATAGTCCTGCATAAAATCTTGGAAATGACAAGATTTGGGTAATTTTTTTATTTGACAGTGAGAAGGATTTCTGGGAGAGTCATGTTGTTGGTGATGCGCATTGATTAGCAAAATGTTATGGGATGACCAGTGGTGGGATTAAGCTCGTTCGGGCCAGTTCGGGGTAACCGGTAGTTAAATTGCTGGCTGGCCTCATCCCTCCCCACCCCTTTTAGGAGTCCCCACATACTCCATTTTGGCTCTCAGGTAAGTGCAGGGAGGCCTCCTGGGCCCAAAATGGGGCACGGGGGTGATGCTCACCCTGCAGCCCATTTTCGCTCCCAGGAGGCTTCAGGGAAGCCTCCTAGGCCCAAAATGGGGCACTGGGTGTGTGTGTGGTGTGGCCCCCCCGTGGCCTGTTTTTGCTCCTAGGAGGCTGCAGGGAAGCCTACTAGGCCCAAAACGGGGCGTGAGGGGGAGGTTGATGCGTGCCCCCCTGTGGCCAGTTTTTCCTTCCAGGGGGGTGCAGAAGCCATGTGTTTCCTGTCACACCCCCTGGCCAGGCCCACCATGGCCACGCCCCCCAGCCTATCATTAGGGCAGAGAACCGGTTGTTAAATTATTTGAATCCCATCACTGGGAATGACTCCAAAAGATCTCTTTTTAAAAATATTTTTCAATTGTTAAGATTTATATCATGTCTAGAATCAGAACTTTAATCCAAAGATGGTTGATTGTTCGCAAATCTTCAAAATAAGGCAAGTTTCTTACTTTCAGAATTATTTTTGTAAGATGGTAATATCAGGACCTGTCAAAAGCCCAACTTCACAGGTTTGAGAACTTTTGAATTATTCAGAACAGAAAGTAATTAATTCAACTATTTCTACTTATTTGCATTTGAACATATTTATTCATTTTACATCTTACATTTCCAACAGAACAGCCTTTGAACAGCAACTGTCACCCAGGAAGACTGTGTTGCAAAGCAATAAAAGAATGGCAGTTATGCAAGGAAAGTTTAGCTTTTGCAGCAATCAAATTATATCAACTAACAAGAAGAAATGAAAATGATTTGAAAAAATCAAACCGATATGATTCATAATCCTTATAGTGTAAACCAGTGGTGAAATATAAAATTGTTGCTACCGGTTCTGTGGGCGTGGCTTGGTGGGGTCATGTGACTGGGTGGGCATGGCCAACTTTTTTTTTTACTTTTTTAAAGCATTTTTTTACTACCGGTTTGAGCGAATAGGTACTAAAAAATGCTTTAAAAAAGTAAAAAAAAAGGTTCCGACGGTCACAACTGTGCCGTGCAATCATCGGAACCTTTTTTTTTTTTTTTTTACTTTTTTAAAGCATTTTTTTACTACTGGTTTGCCCGAACTGGTAGTTTTTATCACTACTGGTTTCCCGAACAGGAGCAAACCGGTAGCATTTCACCCCTGGTGTAAACCTATGTTAAAACCAATATCTTGCTGACACATTGATTTGAATGGGACTATCTCCCAAGCAAATAAATCCAGCTTAAGTGATAAAACGAATAAATGAAAGAAACACAAACTTAGATAACAGAACATAGCTTAGTGGTTTAGAAACCACATAACAACACTGGGCAACAGTACCTTGGGAAGAGTGAGTTTCAATAGCTGAGGGTGGGGCAAAACAGTAAGAACTAGCTAACTTTAAGCAATTTAGGACCTTTGTCCCCAGTGGCACTCCAATTTCAAGAAGCAAAAGGCAGCTTTCAACAGTTGTATAGGTTTATTGATGCACAAGTCCATATAATTGTCCCCTTAATAGACTTCTTAATTCCAGCACAAGCTAGATAGAGCTATCCAGAACTACCTTATCACTAAGGTAAATAGAGAGATACTATTTGTTACTTACATAGTTTCTAAAATAAATTTGACTCATGGCTCCTCATTCGCAGATATATTCATGTCTTCAAATCAGCAGAAAAGAATGGTAAAACAAGAGTGAAAGAAAAGACAGAAATGTACTGAGTGGAACAAAGAAAACTGAATTAATCAACCTTTTTCCCTTTTCCTTTTCTTAATACTATCTGGCAAAACAATGTTGGATTCCCACCAGCAATTTTCAATCAATGCAGTTCTAGAGAATATTGTGTTACTCCTCTTTTAGATGGTAGATATCGAGATAAATTTTCTTCTGATCTCTGGAATATGATTGTATCCTAATATGCCATAATTTATCCCTCAAAATGAGCACTTTGGTTTTTGATCCTACATCTTATGACTTGGGTTTTGGTCTCATTTCTCCCAATCATCCCATGACCACTTTTGATAAAATATCCCTGACCTGGAAGGAATAACTTCCTAGTCATTTTGCCATGACTTTTCGCCCATCTCTCATGAAGCAAATAATTATGGTATTAAATACTGTATATTCACATGAGCTACTGATTGCAACATGAAGTATTTTGGGAGTTGTTTAAGTTATATTGTCACAGATTGTCTAGACCCATCATAGTGAATGGGAAAGAAGTGCTTAGCGATACTTAGCCACTGAATTTAGGAGTATCTGAAGAAAAGCCGCTAATGGTGAACAAGAAGCAGGCTGGTACATTTGGTGCAAAGCTGCTTTTCGATAATCCAAGTCCCAGATGATTTACAACAGAAATATACATACAGAACAACAGATTTAGAAGGGACCTTGGAGGTCTTCTAATCCAATCCCCAGCTCAGGCAGGGAACCCCATACCATTTCAGACAAATAGTTGTCCATATGATGAACTCAGATCTAATGATGCCCCCTTCAAACCTTGGGGAACACTTTTCAATTTCCCTTGTTACTTTAGTTCAGAACTTAATCACTTACCTATTAATTACCAAATGGGTCTGGAAGTATTCAAAGCTTGAGAAGACAATCCCAGTTTATCCTAATTTGGACCCAAAACTTGCAAAGATTTCAGAGGAGTTATACATTTACTTTTTGAGACCAAAGCAATTATAGTCCAAAAACAAGCAGAAATATATATTAAAATAAAGGTTGAATAATAGTTAAAAATCTGGTAAATTAAAACCATCACCATGATGATCATCATAGGACCTCCATTTGGCTGTTTCCCAAAAAGAGACAGAGAAGGAGGAAAGCTGATCTTTAGCTTTCCACACAAATACAGTATTTTCAATAGTTTACATTTGTGTAAAATATCTAATAGGACTTAACAGAATCCCTCCTAAAATATATTTTATTCTAGATGCAATATGATGAAAGATATGTATGAAAATGCATATTGATTTTCACAAAGTAATTTCTGTTGAAGTGATTTTATGGGGCAAAACAAGCCTAATCAGGAAACAAAAACAGTAAAATATTAACCTATGGCTACATCTATATGTAAATCATATACTACTTGCTAAATAAAAGTTTGAAGTGGCCTTTAGATTATTATAAGCAAAACCAAAATGTAGTCCTCATGATTGTCAGCCCCCAAAAGTACTGTAGATTAAGTAAATGCTGTATTTGCTATATATATATGAAGTGGTTCTTGGCTCTTTCCTTAAGTTTACTCCAAGTCTTTCAGTTCATTGTAGAGTTTACTGAGATTCTGCAGTTCCTCTTCAAGTAAGCTTGCCTTTTTTCTTATCTCTGAAGCCAGTTCTGCTTTGCCTCCCTTCATCAAATGTTTAGCATCCTGGACAAGGCCATAGGCATCAACCAGGAGAAACACTCCAGCTGATATAGTATTTAACATCCTAGCTCCTTTGGTCATTGCAAGGGTAGGTCCACTGAAAGCTTTTTTAATATCTCTTGAGTTCTTAAACCTACTCCAGGAACTCCTTCCTGCATTAGCTGCTTGCTTTGCTAAAGTCTTCAGGTGTGTTTGAGCAATCTTCCATGCCTTTACATGTGTTTTAATCTTCTTTGCAGCCATTTCCATGTCAGGAACCTGACGAGAAATGTTAGAGACAAGGTGTCTGACATTCTTCCCCATTACTCCATTATTTGGGGTCAGCTCAGTTCTGGAATATATTGTAAGAAGTTGGACTGATTTTTTTAGGCTCTTCTCACATTCATTCATGAGACCTTCAGCTCTCTTCCTTTCTTTTGAATTGATAATATTCTCATATAAAGCTGCAGAAAGGCTGATCACTGTGGCTCCTGCTCCCAAGCCAATCCCAGTGGCTGTTAGGATTAAGCTCCCACCTGCTGTGATAGGAGCCAAGGTCAACCCCAGAATGGTCAAGATGCCAGAAGTGGCACTTGTGGAACAGGAAACAAGGCTGGCAGTGGTGCAGCCCTTGTGGATCCTGTCAATGTGGTTTGCCACTTCCTGAAGGCAACTGAAGCACTTTTTAATCTCTTTTTTCTGGATAGGAAATTCTTTCACAAAATATTCTCTAGCTGTTTCTTCCCAAGGCATCTTTCTTTCCTTTCTGTAAAAAAATTATCAAAGTAATATATTTGGTTTTTTTTTTTTAAAAATACACATTAAAATATGATATACTTTGCCATGTTTTTCTAAATCAAGACTCATATCCAAGACCTGAATTAAAAAAATTGAAAGCAAAACAATCTTTTGACTGTATTTCTTCCCCCCCCCCAAAAAAAATTTAGAAATCTGACTTTTGTGACAGTTTCTCAGTCATTAGAGTGTTCTGATTCCATCCTCTGAAACGGGAAGAATTCTGGTTTTAAAGAGATTTGACATTGGGTTCCTTCTTTTGCTGTCTCATCACTCTTTCCGACACTAGGATTTCCCAGTGTTAAAAAGACCTAAAATGAGTCATAGCAGAGATTTGGCAGGCAGCTGGCAAAAATGGATTGAAACACTTAACAAAGATTTTTTTGAAGGGGAAAACAGGACTGGGACAACAGCTGCCCCTCCCTCCATTTTCTTGATCATATGCAGGCAGTATGCAGAATGAATCTTGGAGGACATCATTTTCAGAGCATTCCAAAGAACAGGTAAGATTGGTATTTGTTGTCCTTGCATTTTAATCCAGGGAAATTACCTCAGGCAAGCTCTCCAACTCAAATATACTATCTTCAACAAACTAATTTAGTTAGCATTAAATAACTTATACAACTCATCTTACTCCTATCGATATTTAACTAATATCTAAGAAAACAGATATTTAAGAAAAAAGACATGAAACTAAAGAGGGAGGAGAGAATGAAAAAGTGGAAGGAGGAACGCAACTGCTGAATAATCACTTTAAATCAGACCTGGAAAAAAACCCCATCAAACACTTCCATCTTGCCTTTCAATTAATTAAACACTAATTTGCATATTTTTGCTAAGTTATGTAATGAAGGGTTGTCTGAAACAGGTGTATTTTTAAAAATCAGAATTGTGCTTTTTGACATTAAATTTTGAGGGAACTTCCTATTGAAATAATGTTTGGTCTATAATAAAGTTAATTAGTTTGTAGCCCAGCCCAAGCAATTATGAAAACTATATATATGGCCTGGACTACAGGCGCTGCTAAAGGCCCACCTTCCATAAAGTGATCGTTGGAGATGATGAGGTATTTCAAAGATACTACAAACTGGGATGGTTAACAGTGCACTATGGAATATACATAAAGGATTGTATTCTGGAGGAATCCTTATCATTGAGAAATTGCAGTTAGTTCACGGGACGTCTTTAAAGCCCTACATGGCTTGGAACTAGTTTATTTGAAGGTTTGCCATTTTCCAAGGGTTTTTACCCAACCAATCCAATCTAGCAGAATGGGCCTGCTGCAGATCCTGTCGGCTGGTGGGGACTAGATTCCGCAGTGAATCCTGCTCTATAGAAAATTCTCTTTTTGGAGGTCAGAAGCTGTTAGCTTTTTGTAAGACCCTAAAAACCTGGCTAGGTTCTCAGAGTAGTTCCTGGAGTGCTGAATAAGTCAAGGATCCCATTTCCTGGTTATATTGCTAACTGGCCAACTATCTTGGCTGCTATGTATATTTATTTGGGATGTTTTTATTGTCTTAAATGTTTGTGTCTTAATTGTAGTATTTTTTTTAAATTACTGAATTGTAAGCCTCCCAGAGTCATTGATTGAGATGAGCAGCTATACAAATTTAATGAATAAAGAAATAAGTCAAAATTCAAAGCTATATACAGGAAAATTAATCAGCTGATATTGAGATTCTAAGTAGGGTATCCTCTAAAATCTGCTTTAAA
The DNA here is from genome assembly GCA_022577455.1 of Arizona elegans. Taxonomy (NCBI): domain Eukaryota; kingdom Metazoa; phylum Chordata; class Lepidosauria; order Squamata; family Colubridae; genus Arizona; species Arizona elegans. Next base: position 63,280,637 of record JAKOOJ010000007.1, read on the forward strand.
ATTTTTAAATTAAACCTTGATTATAATCACCTGTGTCTTCTTAATCTCTTCAATCATTGATTTTCCAAAATTCTGTGAACTAAATGGCTCTTGCCAGGTTGGGCAAGTTTAATCTTTTGGATTGGGGTGTCTGCAGGCTGGATGGTCACGCACTGACCACGCCTACCCCCAGTTTAGCAAAGGGGGAGAAAGTTGTGATGCGTCACGTGATGAAATTGTGTTGTCGCAAGTTTGACACCCCTGTTTTGGATAGATCCCTTTTCATACATTCTTGCATACATTTTAATCCACATGTCAGTAGACTGTATTAGAAAATGGACTAATACATTACACTAATCTACCCATTACACTTATGTATTGATGCAAGTAGTTTTCCTTCTCACAAATGAAGGCGAATTATAGGTGTCCCAGGATAATGTTGCAGGATCCAGTCTGGGTGCTGTTCAGAACACTCTGCTAGAGAGAAGTTCCCTAAAGATGGGCTTCAGCATAATTCCAAAAGTTCAGAAGACAAAACCTCTGCTCCTGATGACTGACTCCTGATTCCCAACTGAATCCTGCAGCTTTCCTTCTTTCCAACATTTTATTTATTAAAGTTGATGCTTATAAGAAATAGGTGACTTTTTTTTTAAACCTCTGAAGTTAAGTATCTTACTATTTGTTTGACTAACCAATTGAAATTCTTGTTGCAGAATGTCAGTCTCTCTCTTTGCCTGCAGAACAAACTGGAAGATTTGAGGCATGCTTTTTAAAAAAAATCATAACAGTCATTTACATGCAGCCATTATCTGTTTACCGCTTAAACCTTCCCTTTGGCGGTTCTTTAATGTACATTTTCTATTAGTGGAAATTAATGGCTGTGCTCCAGGGGAAAAGCAGCTAATTTGGGGGCAGTCAAAATTAAGATGCAGAGCAAATGGATAGTAAATGTTATATATTCACTTGGAACAGTGCCAAATTGAAGTGCCTGCATAGAACTCTGGCTAGCTCTTGTAAACTTTCTACAACTTTGTAGTTTGAATTGTTAAAGCTGCTACGTCATGAACAGATGTGTTTGTTTTAAATTGTCACATTCATGATTTGCCACGTATGTACAACATCCATAGCATTTCTTCTGAGCCATTTGCAGAGCATACACAGCTGTTCTCTTTTATGTATATGTCTCTGAAAAGAATGATTGTCAGCTGTTTTGTTTGATTATTAAAATGAGATGTGTTCCTGCTGCTCTATTAAAGGTAATCATTCTAAATGCAATAGCAATAATTACATGTTTTATTTCCCCTCTCCTTTTCTCCTTCCACCCCACCCCCCTTTAAGACCACTGAGAACAGTACATCCATAATGCATATTTTTCTAAAAGACTCCTATGGCAATGATTGTTGCTGAATTGGTTGGTGTGACTCAACTTCTCTTTCTTGCTAAGACTGTTAACATTCATCCACCCTCCCTCTATAGCTTCTGTTCCTTGAAAAAAGTATGATAGAGGAAAAAATGGTGGCGTTTGGAATCTCTCAGGCAGATCCATGAGTAAACAGTCTGCATTCAGGAATATAACAAGGAAGGACATGCTGGCAAAATTGTTATATTCACTAAACCCCCACTAATAGCATTTAAAAGAAAAGTTAAAGCCACATAGCTGATTTTAGTTGGGGGGAAAAAAAGCACAAGAAAATACTTGCTGCTGCTATAGCAAAATATGGTTTTCCTTTATTTTTTTCCCCCTCTTGGAATGGAGGTCAACAAGGATCAAATTTATTTTTAAATAACATTTAGAGAGCAGTAGCATCTTTCTCCTGATTGCTATTTTTTCTGTTTTGCATATAACATGCATATATTCTTAGTTGATCAGAAATTAATTCTATAATCCTTTCTGGTTAACAATATAATAGGTCAAAGTACATACAGTATGAGAAGGTAATAAACACAAAAGGTGATATAGGTTCTGGGTACTACCAAGAAGTATGGCCTTTCTCCAAAACCCACATGAAGAGGTTTTGCTAATTACATTTTTGAGGCCTTTGGACCAAACTGAAAGGGAGGAGAGGGAAAGAAAGTAACTGAATATTGTCTTCTGGGCACTCAAGCATTCAAAGAAACACTGTTCATGCAGGAAAACAGATGATGAAGCTGAGCATTTGTCTTTGGCTACAACCCTCAAATATATAGAAACTGAAATAATTTTGAGCCACTTATCCAAACCCAGAAATATGCTTTAGATAAATATGCTGCAGGACTTGCAGAGCTGACTTAAAGGGAAGTTAGACGATCTGAAGATGTCTTATATTTGAAGGGTAGTCTATTTCAAGATAAAGTATTCTGACTCCCTTGAATGGGTCCCAGAAATTGCCCATCAGCAGTGAAGACTATACAGCAGATTAAACAGGCAATAGGGTGGGGAACAAATTTGGTATATATCAATTTTATGACCTTATTTATTTTTTTAATGTTTTATACTCTTCATTTAATTCAATATCATAAGCCACCTAGAGTTGCCTTTGGCAAGATAGGCAGCATACAAGTTTCATAAATAACTAAATATATAGTATGGCAATGGCATAAAATATTGAAGCTCATTATTAGTTTCAGAGGTTTTTTTTAAAATTTGTAAGTTGCTAGATAATACTGTTTCTGCACATTGAAACTAAGTTTGCAAGTTGTCAAGGAACAATGGAGTCCATTTTCCTAGGAAACTTGCTTAGAGAATAAATACATAAATACAATAAATCCTTCCTTTTCTTCATTTCAGTGGATGGGATCCATTATACTTATAATATTTGAAAGAAACAGCAAATGACACACTTTGCCCCACACCTTTATGGCAAATTTTAAAACAACTAGTTTAATTGAGTCTAATTAGTACTAAAATCGCAGACAAATAAATTAAAAAAGCTCTTATGGAGAAAAATCTGAAAGTTATTTGAATTGTTGTGGTGATTGAATCAATAACTAGAATGAGAGAAATTTGTAGAGTGGCCTTTGTCCTCTATAATGCCTGAATGATAGATACCTCCAAGAATTCCTTGGCTGACTAGGATTGTAAAATCTAGTAAAACTACTGCAGGGTATCAGATTGGAGAAGGCATCCCAATAAAATGGGATACAAAAATTGTTACACACCTAATTATAATGGTCTACACAATTTCAATACTAGATTGAAAGATGGATATACACCAGGGGTGAAATGCTCCCGGTTCGGACTGGATCACCCGATCTGGTAGCGATGGTGGCGGGTGGTTCGGAGAACCGGTAGCAAAAATCCCTGCGCCCTCCCCCCCACCATGCACAGCTGAGCCGCACGATCATCAGAGGCTTTTTTTTTAACTTTTAAAAGCATTTTTTCTACAACCTCTTCTGAAAAAAAAATGCTTTTAAAAGTAAAAAAAAAAGCCTCTGATGATCATGCAGCTCAGCTGGGATCATCAGAGGCTTTTCAAAGCATTTTTTTCTGCAACCTCTTGGCCGAAGAGGTGGTAAAAAAAATGCTTTGAAAAGTCTCTGACGATCCGAGCTGAGTTGCCTGATTGGCAGAGAGGTATTTTTTAAAATGCCTCTCTGACGATCCCAGCTGAGTTGCTTGATCTGCAGAGGCTTTTCAAAGCATTAAAAAAAATGCTTTGAAAAGTTAAAAAAAAAAAGTTGGCCACGCCCACCCAGTCAAATTAAACCCCCACCACCACCAAGCCACGCTCACAGAACCGATAGTAACAAATTTTACATTTCACCCATGATATACACCTGATAAACACCTATTATGTAACAGCAAATCCTGTGAAATAGTGTGAAAAGTAAACTCTGCCTCCGTTTCATTCTCTTTCCAATAATGGCTACTTGACCTAAAGAAGCTATTGTTTACCGCGATAAATGTAGGCAAGACTGCTTCTTAAATTACATGCTGGAAATCTCCTCTCCATTTCATGGCTGGGAATAGTCAGAGTTTATCTCCTTGTGTAGTTATTTCTATTAAATGTAGTTATTTCTGTTCTATCAGTGATGGCCCATGATTAACATCTTGAACAATAGGAAGAAGAATGATTATTTAAGAAGTCTTATCTTGGTTACCTTGCAAATTGAATTGTATTTTGTAGGCCTAGCTGCTGTTCAGAGTTTGGTTTGTCCACCATAATCTCTGTGACTCCCAGTAGGCCATCGTTCTCTAATTCTAAATCGGGACAAAACAAACATCTTGTTATACATCTTGTTGTCTTAATTCTTGATAAGAGGATACAAAGATTAACAATAATGCTTTGAGTTTGCAGTGTTTTAAACTTGGCTCAGCCATGAATTCTCAAGATAGGTGTAGGGATATGAATCAACAATTTAAGAGTGTCACTGAACATGGCAAAAACATTTCCATCACCATGATTAATCCACTCACATGAAATACCTGGGATAAAAACATACAGATCCTTGGTTTTAGGTAGTCTTAGCTAAAGAAATAAAAAGCTACAACAGTTAATATGACGGCCATTATATTGTTGAACCAGTGGTGGGTTGCCCCCGGTTTGAATTGGTTCTATAGAACTGGTAGTAAAACCGGTGGGAGGTTCCGCCCACTGACCCTGATGCTTCTGCACATGTGCAGAAGCAAGGCGCATGCACAAGTAAAGCGAGCGCGCACACGCGATCCCGTTGTGAACCAGTAATAAAGGTAAGTAGAACCCACCCCTGTGTTGAACATGTAGTTTGGAAAGTGGCAAATAGAAACATCTGGACAAATGAATGGAAAAGGAAAAATTGACTGGACCTTGAAAGAGAGTCGGGGTGGGGGAGGGACAAAGAGGAAAGAATGTGTTACTTTGAAGCTAGAAGTTAGAAAACTAAGTGAAGGAAAACTAAAAGAAGGCCTTTTAGAGGAATTAAAAGACTGTGACAGAGTTATACAATAATGCGTAGTAAGAAGGTTGGATAGAAGAAAAAGGCAGTTAAGAAGAAATGACCGAAAGATTGTTGAAAGGACCTGTTGAGTCTGTAATTGCTAGCCTATTAGCTAACCTTGTTAATAGGATCTTCTCCTTCATAGTCTGGTGTTGAAACTAACAAATCTTGGCTGGATGAGGATAAATGGGTTCTTTAATATAAAATTTGCAATGGCAGGGAAAGGGAGGTGGCACTGATATTCTGCGAGGATCTGTTGGTAACTAGATGATGTTTGTAAATAACCAGATGGGATGACTTGTTTGTAAAGTTGGGCACTAGTGCAAAATTGGGAAGTTTGCTGGTGTGTGTCCCCTCTGTTGCACAGATAAATTTCTCCCAGAATTCTTATCAATGGGCTAATGATGAACTGCCCAGATTTGTGTGTTCGGGGATATCAGTGTTAATTTGGACTTACTGTTTCATAATGATTAAAGTGTGACTGACAATGGATGATTTGCATTTATATTTTGATGGATGCTTATAAAGAAGCTATTTTTATCATTTTAAGAGTTAGCTCTTGAAACATGTTTGGTTTTAGTTTGGACTAAGGATAAGGTGACCAGATTTTAACATTGGTAAAGAGGGACATTGTGGGCGTGGCTTATTTTGTGGGCGTGGCTAACTAGTCATGTGACTGGGTGGGCGTGGCTAGCTGGTCATGTGACTGGGTAGGTGTGGCTAGCTGGTCATGTGACTGGGTGGCCATGGCTATGCGTATAGGGTAAGGTGAACAGATTTTAACATTGGTAAGAAGGACACCATTGTGGGCGTGACTTATTGTGTGGGCGTGGCTTGGAGGCCATGTGACTGGGTGGGCGTGGCTAGATGGTCATGTGACCGGGTGGCCATGGCTATGTGTATAGGGACTACTCAGAGGGCTGAAAAGTCATTTCTGACAGGTCCTCACACTTTTGACTGGTCCTCACACTTATGACCATCCTCACATTTATGCCCGTGCAGTATTCTTAACAACCATGTCACTCATTTCACAACTGCTTCTCTTCACCATGGTGACAAGATAGGGCAAAAACGTAAAATGTGAGGACAGTCGTAAGTTCGAGGACTGGTCAAAAGTGTGAGGACCAGTCAAAAATAACTTTTTCAGCCCTCTGAGTAGTCCATATGCACAAAAGGATTAACCAGAGGGCTGAAAAAAGTCATTTCTGACAGGTCCTCGCACTTTTGACTGGTCCTCACACTTATGACCATCCTCATATTTATGCCCATGCAGCATTCTTAACAACCATGTCACTCATTTCACAACTGCTTCTCTTCACCATGATGACAAGATAGGGCAAAAATGTAAAATGTGAGGACAGTCGTAAGTTCGAGGACTGGTCAAAAGTGTGAGGACCAGTCAAAAATAACTTTTTCAGCCCTCTGAGTAGTCCATATGCACAAAAGGACTAACCAGAGGGCTGAAAAAAGTCATTTCTGACAGGTCCTCGCACTTTTGACTGGTCCTCACACTTATGACCATCCTCACATTTATGCCCGTGCAGCATTCTTAACAACCATGTCACTCATTTCACAACTGCTTCTCTTCACCATGATGACAAGATAGGGCAAAAATGTAAAATGTGAGGACAGTCATAAATTCGAGGACTGGTCAAAAGTGTGAGGACCAGTCAAAAATAACTTTTTCAGCCCTCTGAGTAGTCCATATGCATTAAAGGTATACAGCAATAGAGAGGGATGAAGGAATGGAAATTAGAGTAGGAGTGAGGGTAAGAGAGGGAGGAAGAGAGGAGGAGAAGGAGAAAGGAAGAGGAAGTAGGGAGGAGAAAAAGAGGGTGGGGGGAAGAGAAAGTAAGAAGGAAAGAAAAGAGAGTGGTGGTAGGTTTGAGGAGAAAGATTGCTGTACAATAAAAAAGATGAAAGGGAAAAAAGCCAACCCCAAGCAAATATAAAGATATTAAGATTAAGAATGAATTGTTAAACTTTAAAGAATAAAAGAGAACAAATATGAATAAATAGCAATAATTAGAAACACACATACAAACATGCAATGTATTTTCTTTGAACAGAATATTTGGCTGGTTCACAAATTTAAACAGCGTTTAGTCATTTCAATTAAATTTACAATTTCTATATTTCCTTTTTGCCATATTTATTCCTCATCTATTTTTTTAAAAAAACAATATTACCCTTCATCCTCATCTCTAATCTTAATCAAATTCAATTTTTCCCTTCTATTCTATATTATACCCCTTCCCATTGTCATCTATTTTTATATCCATCCTCACATTGGTTAATTATGTAATTATGTAATACAGTTGTTTAATACAAATTCAACATTTTAATATAAATCAATTAGTTATATAACTATCTTTTTTGTATATTAATCAATATGAACATGAATATTCCAATTATTTCCATGCAATCCAATTTCTTACAAATCAATTAATTATATTTACCAATAATAATAAACCAAATAATTTCCCCCATATATTCCTCCAAACCACAACTTAACCATTTCTGCTTTCAACACAATATACAATTATTAATAGTATCTCAATTATTACAATTCCCTAGTTAAATAGAGCTTTTTTTCTTTTGTGTTTTAAAATCTTGAACTCTCCTCTTTTGCCCAAAACTTCCCATTGTTTGCAGTTTTGTACCTACCTTTTTTGGTGAGGAAAAAGAAAAAGAAAAAGAAAGAAATCTCTCTCTGCCTCATTTTGTCATGTTGCAGGTTTAGTTTCGCTTTCGCCTTTGTTTTCAGTATAGCTACGGGGGGGGGGGGGGGGGGAAATCTGCTCCAGGAACTTTTTGCAGCTTTTTGCAGCTAATTAACCTAGCGGAAGCTGTTAACAGGGGCTGTTTTTTCTATTTTTGCAGGCATGGGTCTATTCATTTTTTTTTTAACACTGATCAGCTGTAGGTCGGCCCTTTGAAGCCCCGCGGCAAGAGTTTAAAGAGTTTTTTTTCCCTCTAGCCATCAGTGGGGATTCAGGAGGCAGAATGAAAAATCGGGACTTTTTTAAAACGCCGCGGGATGCGGGACAAATTGCTCAAAAGCGGGACTGTCCCGCCAAAAGCGGGATGTCTGGTCACCTTAACTAAGGAATGTATACACTATATTTCTTTTCCATCTGTTTAGTTTGGCATATATCCCTCTGTTTGCCTTCTACAGAATGTCAGGAAAAACCTGATATTTTCTCCAACTCTTAGTCAGTAGCTGAAATTAAATAGGTGATATCATACATTCAACAATGGATTTTCCCATCTAAATCAAATGGGGAGACAAATTCCTTGTGTCCAATCATACTTGGCTAATAATTCTATTCTGTTCTGTACTATTCAGTTCAGTTCAGTTCAGTTCCATTCTGTTCCATTCAATTCCATGCATTTTGTAAAATTATGACTCTAAAAGCTCACCTGCATTAATCTGATTTTCTTCTGAGGCCATTGTCAACAGCACCGTCTTGAAAATTCTTCTCAAATTCTTCTAACATTTGATCACTGGAAAAGAAATGGAATGCAGAAAATTGCAGTGCAGTAAAAGCCTTATTGGTTAAATTGTCATGAATTTAATGGTTACCACTTTTTAATCATCATGACCATTTTCTGCAAGAGGGAAGCTTGCACAAATGTAATTATATTGCATTATCTCTTACATATATGTTTTACAATAGCAGCAACAGTTTATGTTTAGCCATATCATAATACAAAAAATTGAATAAAACTATCCATGACAAATATCTAAAAATACTAAACTCAGATATGCTTTTCGGTCTTAGATTTAGCCCAATCAGATCTACTTATGTGGTCCTCAACTGCTCTGTTTCATTCAAAAAGAAGGACAATTTAAAAGTAATATTTGTGTCCTTACCAGACATAAAATGTATTGTTTTAACTTACGGGTTTCAGTGAGCCATTTTTGTTCAAGATATATATATGGCACTTAAATATGTGCTATATTTTCAATCTCTGGTACAATTTTTAGATAAATAATATCCCACCAATAATTATATCCCCTAATTTTTGTGTGTCTACAAAATAGATATATTCTCAATCCATTCTAACGGCAGCAGCTGTTATCTGTGCCCAGTGTACTCAAGTGACTCGATTGACATGTTTTAAACCCCATACTTTATCCTCATATAAAGGTACGAATGTAACTTTAGCTTTGTACACTTCGATAATAGATGACAATGATTTACTAGTTTTAATAGTGAGTTCATATGTACCATTGCTCTAAGTGAGCTCCTACCCTGATGACCCAGTCTCAGAAAAGGCTACCCCCAATTAAGGAAAGATATTCACTTACTCTATTGGTGTACCATGTAAAAAATCATCCATGTCTGCTATGTCTTTTTCCAAAAAATGTTTGGAGTTTTTGACTTAAACTTATTAATCATCAGAGAATTATCATGACAATAGAGCCAAATCTAATCATTAATCAGTGCAGTCAATTTGCAAATGTTCTTGACTTCAGTGTTAAGTTCAGGCAATAGAATATGTATAGCAGTCCTAATAACTACTGGATAATTAATACAAATAGATGTCACAACAGACAATAGCCAAAGATACCCATGTCACAGGCAAGTAATGATGGAGGGAAAAAAGTAGCCTAATAAGGGTAAGTCTGCCTGAATGATGCAGAGAGAACGAGACCATATTGCAGAACTGTCATTTTTTTATCAGGAGTCTCATGTCAAATTTCACATCTAGCCTCGCCTTCTATTGAATGGGGCATTTCTAAGCAAGAGCTGGATAAATGTTTGTTGCCTTCAAGAGGAGATTTGGGATATCTCCAAAGCAAGCAGCAATGTTCCTGCAATCCGTTTGGAGTATACTTATTCACTTCTCTTTTGGGACTCAAATATTGACATGGTGACATTCATGACAGTTTAGAAACAATGGTGTATTAAAAGATCTTTAAGAAATACTATTTGTCTGACATAAGAACAAAGTAGACAAAGTAATAGAAAACAGAACAGAAGCTAAAGTACCCTGGAACTTTAGAATTCCAACAGATAAACACTTGTCACATAACATTCTGGACTTTACAACTGTCTATAACAGTGTGGGAGAACCTTTTCAGCACTGAGTGCCGAAACGGGTGGGTGCGTGCGGGCGCGTGCCAGAAACCGGAAGAGCAGCCACCCAGTGCACATGTGCGTGCAGGGCGGCTGCTCTTCCAGTTTCTGACACGCGCATGCACACCGGTCACCTGGTCTTCCGGTTTCTGCCACACATGTGCATGTAAAGACCAGCTGGCTGGTGCGGCATGTGCATGCTGGAAACCAGAAGAGCAGCCGCCCGGCACGCACATGCGTGCTGGGTGGCTGCTCTTCCGGTTTCTGATGCTCCTGTATACGTAAAGACCAGCTGGCTAGTGTGCCAGAACCCAGAAAAGCAATGGGTTCTCAGAGAGATGGCTCTGTGTGCCACTTCCGGCATGCATGCCATTGGTTCACCATCACGGGTCTATAAGAAAGTTCAAAAAGTTTGGATGGTGGATGTGGCAGTGCTTGGAGACAGCAGAATAGAAGAGAAAGAACTGGATAAAAATCACAAAATAAAAAGACCTGCAGATAAAAATAGAATGGCTGCGGCAAAAAGAGAACAAGGGGCGTACCAATAATAATAGGCACTTTGGATGCAACCCAAAACAACTGGAGCACCACTTGAATACCATCTGCATTGACAAAATCAGCAGCAGTCAACTGCCAAAGGCAGCTTTACCTGGAACAGCTTACATCCTGTGATGATACCTATAACACCATCAAAAAACATCTGTCTATTCCAGATCCATAAAATTGCCAAATCCAACTTAAACATCTGGCTGACTCTATTTCGTTGAAGGTACTTAAATGAGGAAAATTTGTTATAAGAAATAAATTTGTGTACTTGCAAAAAATTGATATTTTAAGGTCCCTTCCGACTCACTATTTTAAGATTATAAATGCATGATATTTTTTGTTGAGAGATTCTGTATATTTTTTGTTTTGTTTTGTTTTCAGTCTAAGATCAAGACTATTAAATGACTATAATGTTTACTAGGGCTTTACAGGCTACTCAAACTCTTACACACTTATATTGTCCCCCATTTCTCTGTTTCTTACGGTAGGTTAACAATCCGGAATACATTTATTTATGAGTCAGCCCTGCAGAGCTTGTAAAAAATTACTTCTCAATAGAAAAGAATTACATGATTATTTCCCTTGTTTTAATTTTTTAAATCTAAACCCCCTCCCTTCACTCAGAGTCAGAACCCTGATAATTTTGGGCACTGTTTTCTTATTTTATATTTAGAAAATAAAAATAAACTCCATATTTCTTTATTGACATCTAGTTTGTCAAAATGAAAAGGATCAATCAAAATTTGAATGCTTACCTTTCTAATGTGCCTAGATGGTGACCCTCTAAAATGCATTGAGAAACTTCTCTGGGAGTGGCTGGAATTTCTGATGAATGATTAAAACAGGGAATAAAAGCTGGTTTGTAAAGAGATTCCAGGTTTGCTCAAGCAACAAACAAGCCCATTGTGTCATCTCATTTGTTCTTCCCTGCCCTTCTCAACACAGAATTCTCAAATTCCAATTGGTTAAGCAATACCTAAGGATTGCAGGACTACAGCTCCCAGTCAGGAGTGGGTTCTATTTACCTTTACTACTGGTTTGCAATGGGGCTGCGCTTGCTTGCTTGCTTTGCTCATGCGTGTGCTCTCTTCTGCGCATGCGCAGAAGCATTTTGGAGACATCGGGGTCGGTGGGCGGGGCCTCCCACCGGTTTTACTACTGGTTCTATAGAACCAGTGCGAACCGGGGGCAACCCATCACTGCTCCCAGTTGCCCCAGCCAGTGTGGCTAATGTAGAGGAATCTTGGGAGTTTGGAGAGCTTCTCTGAGCCACAAATCCCTGGTTATTTTTATTTATATAGTATGTAGCCCCCTTAGGAAAATGCGTAGGAATTCTGTAATAAGTAGTGTGGATTTAGCTACACTTATTTGCTTATTTCTAGCCCACTTTTAGAACCTCTAGGGCTCTTTAAGAGGAACATTTTTTAAGAAAAAGAAGCAAAATTGTTGTCAACCTCAGAAAAGCTTATCCATTTTATTTACCTATTTCCCCAACCCCGCACTAGACAGGGCACCCTTTAAAGGTGGCAGACTTCAGCGCTGAATTCAGACAATAGAAAATATGCAGCAGTCCTAATAACTAATGGATACCGGTAATTCATGCAAATAGGTGTCACAGTAGCCCAAAGTTCCTTTGTGCAGGCTGCCCCTGTAATAACAGAAATCTTATCACTTTTATGAATAAGTTCAGGAGGCTTAATGTGGTTAAATCAGAGCAGTAAAAATAGCTACCATTTACTTTTAATTGCTCCCTGTGTGTACCAACCTGGGTGAAGGTCTCCACACCCCCATCTCATTTGACATGCATACAGTTTGCTCATGGGTAATTGAGGTTCAAGGTGATAGCAATTCCGATCCTGTTAATCAAATGTTAATTAGTCCACCTGCCACCTTCTTCTTGTTGACTTTCTGAAAATTGAGACAATTTTGCCCTTCTTAGCCCATAGAAGCAGATGAAAAAAGATCCATCTCCTTTCATCACATTACATGGCACAACATTATAATAGAGTCATACATTATTCCTGAATAATTTTGCAATGAACATGATAAAGCTTCATTTGCTGTTCTTTTCCTTTACAACCACTAGATGGCATTGCTTATGTACAAGAGATCCAAAGCTGGGTGTAGCAGCACTAAAATAATAGTTGATGCATTCTTGTGTTACCAGACAGCATGTTTTTGTCTTCTTTGTGAGGTAGGGTTGCACGGGATCAGAGGTGGGTTTCAGCAGGTTCTGACCAGTTCTGGAGAACCGGTAGCAGAAATTTTGAGTACTTCGGAGAACCGGTAGTAAAAATTCTGACTGGCCCCACCCCCATCTATTCTCTGCCTCCCAAGTCCCAGCTGATCAGGAAGAAATGGGGATTTTTCAGTAACCTTCCCCTGCCACGTGCACCAAGCCACACCCACCAAGCCATGCCACGCCCACCAAGCCACACCCATAGAACCTGTAGTAAAAAATTTTGAAACCTACCACTGCACGGGATATATCACAATGATATTAACTGGGGAGGCTGGTGTTTGAATTCATCTCCTGAAAAACAAACCTTTCAGGAGGGTGGAATTGAGGTTTTCACCCTCAATTTTTTTTGAGGGTGAAAACTGAAGTGGTTCGGGAATAACGAGAGGCACAAGCAAGCAAGTGACAACAGCTCTTTAATATATAGTGAGACTTCAGCGAAAACTCAAGGGCTGCAGCCCTCCTTATATACAATCCTAGAGGGACTGTCAGCCAATCAGAAACTCATGCAGGTTTGAAACTCCCGCTCAAAAGTATCAATACATAACACCCCTCCCTTCCCAGAAAGCACTAACATTCAGAAATTTACATATGTACACACAAAATCTCGCAGGTGCCTAGGACGAGTTCTCGCTCTAGTTGACCTGCGCAGTTCAGTGTCTGGAGGGGCGTCGAGCTGGTCGGAGGGACTCTCAGTCTCTCCCGGCTCCACCACTGGAACCTCCTGGATTTTGTCCGGGGTGTGGTTATCCCCGGCTGGGAGTGGCGACTCGCTGGGGCAGCGCTGGAACCAGGGCTTGTCAGCTAAGTATTCTCGCGAACCCGGGCTTAGCTGTTTTGGGAAAGTCGTTGTAGTTAGGTTCGGAGATGTCCAAATTAATATTTGCTTCACCGACTACCCTTTTTCTAAGCTGGTCTATGTGGCGCTTCCAGAGTCTGTCCACCCCTACGTCTACCGTATATGATTTTGGGCCAGTTACGCCCACTACGGTTCCTGCAACCCATAGAGGACCGCTGGCATAATTTCGAGCGAACACCGGGGATCCAACCTGAAACTGTCTTAGGCCGCAGGTTTCTCCCTTGAAGTTCTCGTGCGAGTAGTTAGGGTGAAGCCTGTCTAACACGCACCGAAGCTTCCTGCCCATGAGGAGCTCTGCTGGGCTTCTCCCTGTTGCTGTGCATGGTGTGGCATGCTGGACTGCTAGGAACTGATCTATCCTGGCCTGCCAGTCCCCGTTGTCTAATCTGGACAGTGCTTCTTTGGCTGTCCGAACAAAACGTTCAGCCAATCCGTTAGAAGCCGGGTGGAACGGAGCTGATAGGGCATGGCGGATGCCCAGTCCGGCCAGGTAGCCCTCGAAAAGGGTTGCCGTGAATTGCGGGCCATTATCGGATACTAGGGTATCCGGTAGGCCGTGTGTGGCAAATAGCTTGCGAAGGGCCTTGGTGACTGCCTCGGCTGTGGTAGATGGCATCAGAATTATTTCGAGCCATTTTGAAAAGGCGTTGACTACGATTAGGAATGTTTGCCCATGGAAAGGGCTGGCAAAGTCAATGTGGATCCTCCCCCATGGGCCTTTTGGTTTCTCCCACTCTCGGACGGGCGCTACTGGGGGATCGGGGCGAGACTCCTGGCAGGGCCTGCACTTCCCCACCCACTCGGAGATGACTTGGTCCATGTTGGGCCACCAGACATAACTGCGGGCTAAGCTTTTCATTCTAACAATGCCCGGATGCCCTTCGTGCAGCAGCTCTAAAACTCTGTTACGAAGCTTTGAAGGGATTACCACCCTGTCACCCCACAGCAAGCAACCCCCCTGCATAAACAGTTCGTTGCGTTTGTTAGCAAAACCTTGGTACTCTCCCCCATCTACCTTGACCAGCCACCCCTTCAGCACCCAACCCATAACAGTACGGATGATTGGGTCTCTAGCTGAGGCTTTTGCCACCTCGCTAGAGGAGATAGGGCCCAAAGTCACAGTGTCCAACAATAGAACGGAGGCTTCCGGCGTTGGGTTGTCAAGTAGGTCGGGCAGGGGGCAGCGGCTAAGTGCATCCACGTGACCCAGGGTTCGGCCGGGTCGATGGACGAGCTGGTACGAGTAGGCCGACAAAAAAATGGCCCATCTGGTCAGACGGGGGGAAAGGGCAGCGGGGGTTGGCCTATTGCCTGCCAGCAGTCCTAGCAAGGGCCTATGATCAGTCACAAGTTCGAATTTTCGGCCATAGAGGTATTCGTGGAACTTTTTAACCCCCGCAATCGCAGCCAGAGCCTCTGTGTCCAGCTGACTATAGTTCCGCTCTGCGCTGGACAGGGTGCGAGAGTAGAACGCAATAGGCGCCTCTAGGCCGTTCGGCAGTCTATGGCCTAGGACGGCACCAACTCCTACGGGGGAGGCGTCGCAAACCAAAACAAGCGGCAGCGCTGTGTTGTACTGAATCAGGAAGCTGTCCTCAGATAGGAGTCTCTTCACTGCTTCAAAAGCGGCTGCCTGTGGTTTCCCCCAGACCCATGGTACATTCTTCCCTAGGAGTTTGTGCAGGGGATCAGCAACCGTGGTCTTGTCCTTTAAGAACATCGAATAAAAATTGAGCAGTCCAAGGAAGGCTTGGAGCTCCGCTTTGGATTTGGGGGCAGGTGCGCTCTTAATTGCTCTCACCTTGCTTTCGGTAGGGTGGATGCCTGTGCCGTCCACCCTGTACCCCAGAAATTCAACGGAGGGGACAGCGATCATACATTTATTCTTCTTGAGTCTGAGTCCCGCTTCTCTGAATCTGGTCAGGACGTTTCTTACTCTGTCCCCCAGCTGGCGTTCGTCCTGGGCGCTAACTAAAACATCATCGAAATAGGGCACCACTCCAGGGAGTCCTTGCAGAAGGCGCTCCATGGTGCTTTGAAATAGGCCGGGTGCGACGCTCACCCCAAACTGGAGCCTGGTGCATTTAAATGCACCCCTATGAGTTACAATTGTTTGCGCCTCTGCCGTGGCGTCGTCAACCGGTAACTGCTGATAGGCTTGGGCCAGATCTAATTTGGAAAAAAATTTTCCAGGCCCCAGGGAGTGTAGTAGATGATGCACGATCGGCACCGGATAGGCGCTCGGCTGCAAAGCCTTGTTGATCGTGCACTTGTAGTCGGCGCAAATTCTTATTGAGCCGTCGGACTTAACTGGGGTCACTATAGGGGTTTCCCATTTTGCATGGTCAACGGGAACCAACACCCCTTGCCTAATTAATTTGTCCAGTTCCGCATCTATCTTTGGTTTTAATGCGAACGGCACCCGTCTGGCCTTAAGTCTTATTTGGGCTACGTTGGGGTCTAAGTTTAGAGAAATAGGGGTCCCCACATACTTGCCCAACGTGTCCCCGAAGACGTCCTGGAACTCGGACAGGAGGCTGTCTTTCAAGGTTGATTTGGACATCAGGTGGACGCCGGTAAAGCCCATGCCAAGGGCTCGGAACCACCCCATGCCCAGGAGGCTAGGAAGCTGCTTCGAGACGATGGTCAGCGGCAGGTTTCTTTCGTAGTCTCCGTAGGTGACTCGGAACGTGCCCACGCCTTCGAGGGGGACTCGGTTCCCCTGGTAGTCTAGGATGCGCAGTCTCTGCTTGGAGAGCTGGTCCTTCCAGAACGATGGCAGGAGGGTCTTTAGGGTCGCCCACGACATTATGGAGAGAGCTGATCCGGTGTCGATCTCCATCGAGCAAAGCTTTCCGTTGATCTCGACCACCGTGCTGACTTTGTCCTCGATCATCGTGCTGGCCTGGTCGATGTGTATGCTGCGGCCATCTCGCAGTTCAAATTCGCGCCGTTTTTCCGCGCCGCCTTCTCTCGTTGGCTGCTTCTGGCGCGCTGATTCCGGTTGGCTGCGGCGCTCACATGGTTGGTGTTTTCTGGGCAGAATGGCTCTACAGACTCGCGCCAAGTGCCCTTTTTCTCGCAGCGCCTGCAAATAGCCTCTCTGTATTTGCAGGACAGTCTATCATGGTGCCCGCCACAGCTGGGACAGCTTCGCCGGGGGCTGCGAGTGTCTTTTCTCTGGTGCTCCGTTCGGAAGACGTCCTCATCCGACTTGGACTCCGAGCTGGATCCGGCGTCTTCTCTGTGCACCGGGGCAGACTTGGGGCTGTCTTTGCTGGTCAGCGGACGCTGCAGCGTTTCTGCGGCTTTTGTGGAGGCTTCATGAGCCCTGGCTTCGTCTAGGGCTCCAGCAAGCGTCAAATCAGGCTTGGCGAGCAGGTGCCGTTGCAGCCTAATGTCCCGAACACCACAGATGAGTTGCTCGAGCAACGCATCGTCCAAGTCTCTATAGTCGCAATGAGTTGCGGCTTTTCTCAGGCTGGCCATATACACGCTGACCGGTTCTCCCTCTCGTTGGACGCGCTGTCTGAGTTGGTATCGTTGCACGAACTTGGAGGGCACGGGAGCATAGTGAGCCCGGAGAGTTGCCATCAGGGTGTCCCAGGAGACGGTTTGAACCGGCGTTGGCTCGCACAGTGACTCGGCCATCTCAAACACGTCCGGTCCGCAGTGGCTAAGGAAGAGGGCTCTCTTTCGATTAGCGGAGAGGCCCTGCATGTCGCTGGCTTCGAGCGAGCATTCGAATCGGGTTAAGTACGAGACCCATTTTTCACGGGTCGGATCAAAAGGCTTGGGCGGAACGTAGGCAGACATGTTCGTATGCCTCCTGTGGTTCGCCTCGTCGCCTAGCTGAAGCTCGTGGTCTCACTGGTCGGCTTCTTGTAGCCTCTATCCCACCTTCGTCGCCAATGAAGTGGTTCGGGAATAACGAGAGGCACAAGCAAGCAAGTGACAACAGCTCTTTAATATATAGTGAGACTTCAGCAAAAACTCAAGGGCTGCAGCCCTCCTTATATACAATCTTGGAGGGACTGTCAGCCAATCAGAAACTCATGCAGGTTTGAAACTCCCGCTCAAAAGTATCAATACATAACAAAAACCTCAAAAAAAGTTTTTTTTAAAAAATGATACACTTATCATTTTAAAGTTTTTTTAAAAAATGATACACTTATTTTAGTCCTTGGGAATAAAGGCACATAAAAATTTGTTGTTTGCCACCAGATTTTGGCAATAAGCTCTTGCAATGGTGGAGTTCAATTATTCAAATTCCCATAATAGTTGACCCCAATACCAAGTACACATTGAAAAGATTAGTGAAAGAACTGGCATATCATGTACACAGTCTGCTTTTCAACTCCAAGGGGGTTTGACTAGAGGTTATATTGTAAACAATTCTTTGAGGGTACACAACGCCAACAAATAACAAGGCTGTAACGGGAGAGGGATAACAGTAGATTTTGGCTCTAGAAGCGCATTAGAGAGATGAAACCTCGGAAACATCCAAATACATAAGAGTATCAGGGGTGTCTAAGTGGTCAAAATGTCAAGATGGCAACACTGTGGCCTATTAAAATGGGCAAAGCTTCAACCACAGTATTATGGCTGCCATCTTGATTTTTTGATCATACCTTGAAGGTGGGTCTAGGACAACTCACCACCAATGGCTCACCCCGTTTGCCTCACCCCCTCCTCAATGCAGGGCACCTCACTGTGGGACAATTTCCTTTATTAGTTACATATGTAATAATAATAGGAGAATGCTGGAGGTGAGTGGAACCTCCTCTGCCTCGTCTGCCTCCTCCGCAGCTCAGACTAGGGGTGGGTGGGCAATCATGAGAACAAAGGGGGGTGAGGAAGAAGGACTTTTCCTTGACCAGACAAAGAGATCACTTGGGAGAGAGTCACACACTTTTCCATGCACAGAAATTTCTGCCACAGAGTTCAATGGGTATTGGTGGGACTGGGAGGAGATAAGCAGGATCTAGGAGAGAGGAGAAGGAGGAGGAAAAGAAGAAGGAGGTTCTCCTTACATTTGGTATTCTCCTGTGATGATTTGTCCTGCAGTGAGTTGAGCCGACAATGGCAAGCCAGCTGCAGCAAGTTGTCCGATTCCGCCTGCAGACAGCTTTGGGATAATTGTCTACTGGTTTTCCATTGTCTTGTTTGAAAAGAGGTAAGATTTGGTGGGTTAGTATGAAAAACAATGTATGTGAGCTAAGCACAAGCAAAGTACCTTTCACCTCCATGAATGAACATTCATAACAACATCCTGTGGTTTTGAATCCGGTGTAGTTGCCATTTTCAGTTTACTGATTCCACTATCTGCAGTTATTGTAAGTTTTAAATCCCAGTTTCTATAAACCCCAGATAGCAGATTCTCCAAGTCTGAGCAATAAGATAAGCCATGTTAATAAGACATATGTGACAAAAGGTAAGATGAAAACTTTTCGGCTTAATGTGTCTTCTAAACTCTAGGGCAGGGGTCTCCAACCTTGGCAACTTTAAGACTTGTGGACTTCAACTCTGGGAGTTGAAGTCCACAAGTCTTAAAGTTGCCAAGGTTGGAGACCCCTGCTCTAGGGCATTGGCTGAAAGTGAATAAGGTCAGACATAACTGAGCATAAAACTGAATTGGAGTCTGTTGATTAACATGAGATGGGACCCCTTGATTCTGTCACTCTGAAGGTTAGATTGCACATCTCCTGGAGGTCCAAGAGTAACGTGATTTTTAATTTTAATTAAGGGAATTGGGAGAAAGGGTCTGCACATTTTATCAGCCCTGGGGGATGGGAGTATCTAATTGCATTCCCTCCCTAGTCACCTTCCTTCTTTCTGAAGGAACTATTTTCAGCTACTCCTAATGTTTTTTAAAAAATTATCTGTATTTTCCTTCCCCTTATCCACCGTGGTCTACTTAAGATGCAGGTCAGGCTCAGAAAATGGTGGGGCTGAGTATTGTGGAGGGATTCAGTTTATTATGTGTTCCATAGTGCTATTGATCACTGATCTCCCTTGCCATGTGTTTTTTGGCTGTCAAAGATAAAATGAAAAATTGGAACGTCTTCTCTGTTCTTGGGTGCTGAATACCAAATTCCTGGCACTGATGCTTGGCAATGTCCTTTCTGTGGGATTTAGGACCTGTGCCAGTCCGATACCAGAGTCAGCAATTATTTCATCTGGGTCTGCCACAATAGCACTGGACTCAAAATAGCTTTCCACTAAGAGGGAGTTTGACCAGAGTGACCTAATGTAGAGTTGTCAAGTGATAGGTGTCAATCTATAGTCAGCTTATTAAACCAACAGGTCTCTCTGTTCAACCTTCACTCAAGGAAGAACCCCCAGGCTGTCTGTATCTCTTTAGCTAAAAAGCTTTTCATTGTTTCTGCTGTTGTAATATTATGGGGCTCACCGAGCAAGAATGGCAAAAGGTCATGGACATCTGGGACAAAGTGGAACCAGATCTCTCTTTGCACGGACAGGAAGTTATCATCAGGTAAGCAGAAATTAGGAATGGAAATCTGAGCAGCAACATTCCCGAGAAGCTGGCATGGTGGTGCTTTAAGGATCTGCTTCACATGTGGTTCAGAACTAAACATTACAGAAGAGAAAGAGATGCAAACTTTCTGATAAACTGGAGACTATTTGAATTTTGTTGTCCTCAATTTTCATTGACTTCTTTATTAGATAAGCCCTTGGGGGAAAAAAAAAGGCTTCCAAAGGAGTTTAATCTGTGGCTGAGTGAATGATTAATAATAATAATAATAGAAAGGGCAAGTGCTTTTTCTCCTTGCTGATTTAAAGTGCTGCCCATCCATCCTTGTGTGGGCATAGAACTATGCTAACATAGTTCTATGCATCTTGTGCCTCTAGAGCAGTGTTTCTCAACCTTGGAAGCTGGAAGATGGGTGGACTTCAACTCCCAGAATCCCCCAGCCAGCAGCACTACCATCTTCCAGCTACCAAGGTTGAGAAACACTGCTCTAGAGCCACATCTTATATTGCCTTTTCTTTTAAGTTCCTGCCAAATGGTGCTTGGCTGATTTGTGCATCACTCATTATATGTAAGATGGGAAAACTAAAAAATAAGTAACAAATGCCCAGTTAACATGATTATTCTCTGGACAATGCAATGAAACAAAAATCAGGGTGCCCCATCTAAAGGAAAATATATATTTCAAAATACTGTTAGCAGAAATTAACAAATGTTAACAATGTTAGGATTATGCTAACAACCGCACCTCCTCTTTTTCCCCAAATAAGACACTAGAACTCTGTTCTGTATCTTCTCCAGTAGTGGGTTTCAATTTCAGCCACTACTGGTTCGCTCGTGGATACGCGGGTGCTTACGCTCACGCAGAAGCTTCTGTGCATGTGGAGAGACGTCTGGGCGGGTGGGCAGAGCCTCCTGCCGCCATCACTACCGGTTTGCCCTGAATCGGGCGAACCGGTAGCAACCTACCACTGATCTTCTCCATCTGTCGGGAAACCTGGATAGATGTTGGGGGTCAAAAATAAGGAAGGTAGTAAATGATGTGGATGAAAGGAACCTAGGAAAGATACAAAATGCTAACAGAGGAAGACTTGGAAAAGAAACCACTGATGCACTTTGTGATCAGTTTGAAGTGTGCATGGCCATGATTTTTAATATTTGCAAGGCACACGTCTGCTAAGCTGGTCTCACTGTCAGATTCATGAGTAGGTTCATGAAAGAAGATTCATCTTCACACACCATCTTCTGTATAATTTGGAACAGTAGGAGCAGGGCAGATAGGCAATATTTGGGCAATGGCAATGACAGTTGGAGGAAATTGGTAGCAGTGAGGAATAGTACAAAAAAGGTCACTGAAGATAATACCAGGCCTGTGTGTTTTCTACCGTCTGGCTTAAGTAGCAGAAGACAGGGAGAATAAAATAGGATATGGAATATGTTTGTCTTTTCCGTTGATGGATGTATCCCAAATCATCAAACTTATCTGATCTTTCACCAGCTCTAAATTTGGCCATGTCGTTGTACATAGTTGACCCATATCAACATTCCATTAGACTATCAACTTGCTTAGCTGCTTTCCATTTGTTGATTTCTCATTTCCGCCTCTTTCTTGATCATCCACTGAGCCATAGGAAGTTAATATCTGAAATTTAGATATTTAAATATTATTTGTAAGATGGCTTAGCTACAGTGACAATGCAGCTAACTATCTGCCTAGGAGATCATTGTATCATTTTAATAATAAGAAATACTGGAAAGAGAAAAATAGAAGACAGATACACGAGGCCATGAAAAATTACTAGCATAATACAATATGGTACAATATGTAGGGCACTTTTCCCTAATCTGAGTGATCTCCAGACTTCAATACTTCAATACCCTAAACAATAAACTCTGACTAGAGCATTTTTTTCCAAGTGGCAACAGAGTGTTATGAATATGTATCTATGTAATCTAACATATTTAAGAATGACCACCGCTATTGAGTTTGATAGTCTCAAGCATGCCTAACATTATAGCTTTAATCAAAATTATGTGCAAAATTTCCTTTCTGTTGTGATCCATAATCCTATTGAAATTGCCTTTCGAATCTACGCAGCTGCTCTTTTTTGATGTTTGTTGAAGTCTGAAACGAAAGGTGAGCATTTCTTTTTTTAATACTCAAGGGGTGAGATAGGTTGCAGGAGAGTCACATAACTATGAATGAGTTTCTAAAAATGGAAATCCCACTCTCTAAGGATCCAGTGACAGGGCAACTCATAATTCATCAACTTACTATACCACCTAAGAAACTTATGTAAACAGGGTCTATATGAGTATCTAAAATGAGCTTGTAGGCTTAACTGATATAGGTGGCTACAGGTGACTGAGGACTCAGCATCACTGACTTGCTTCTTCATGAGTTTCTCTATATAATTGACAGGATGTTCCAGAACCACCCTGAGACTCAAGAGCGCTTTGTCAAATTCAAAAATTTAAAGACTCTGGATGAGATGAAGAACTCGGAAGAAGTAAAGAAACATGGAACCACTGTCCTCAGTGCTTTGGGTAAAATTCTGAAACAGAAGGGGTCCCACGAAGCAGAACTGGCACCACTGGCACAGACTCATGCCAACAAGCATAAAATTCCAGTCAAATATTTAGAAGTAAGTACGGACATGGCGATGACGGTGGTGCAGTTATGTATACTCGAAGAGCTAATTATTAAGCAGAAAAAGGAAAGGTTTGTATTCTGAGCATGTGTAGGCCTGCTTGCTAAATTTTAGAACAGATATCGGAAGTTTTGGTGAAATAATAAAAAGGCAATTTAGAAGCATAATGTTGACAAAAATACTCTTTCAAGGGAAAATTTATTTATTTTTCATAAGGCGATGACATTACAGGTCTGACGGCATCTTTTTGACCTCCTCAAACAAAACAAGCTCCTACTGAGTTAACTACTAAATGGAGCAGCTCCAGAAAATCCCAGTTTAGATTGGGAAATCCAAGAAGAAGGCAGAGATAAATAGTTTCTGCATCACTGCCATTCAAGAACACTATACGAACATATCTATAAAGTCAATAGGAGTCAAAAAGAACTTTACTTTCTAAAATGTTGAAGGTCCAGGTTTACTGCTAAAACAAAGAATCTGGGCCTTATTTGCAGTTAGACTTTTTGACGATTGATGCTAGCCCAGCTAAAACAGGGAGTTGGACTAGAACATCTCCAAGGTCCCGTATTCTATGTTCTAAATGCCATAGAAAGAGAAGTAAATATATCAAGCCAGCAGCCACACCATCTAATTTAGTAGTGGCTGCCCATACAATAAAGTCTTGCCCTAGGAAGATAAAATTAATATTGAATTTGTTGAGAAATCATCAGAAATCATCATACTGTGCCAGTAGTTATTGCCAAATAAATGCCAACTATGGATTACCCAAGTAGAAACTGGACAATGCAGTCCCTAAAGGAGAATATTTGTAGTTCAGGATTGAATCGAGGGATTCTTGGTGCTCTCTGTGCTTGTCTGTTTTCTTGCAGATGTTTCATTAACCAAACTGAGTAATATTATCAGTGCTAGTCACTACCCTGATGATGTTACATAGTAGGGGTAATACAACGCCTGCAAGAAAACAACCAAGTCAGAAAGCACCAAGGATCCCTCAGTGCAGCCCCTCTTATTTGATTGAATTTGCTATCCTTTGATTAATAAAAGCAAAAATGAAAAAAGAGAAAGGAAGGGATACACAGCTGCAGTTTCTAGTAGCTGAAGAACAGACTAATGTCCATTCTTGTTTAACAGTAGTTCTAATTTGTTGCACGGGGAAGCAGGTCTCATTTGACTAAATCAGCTCAATATACATTATTGAGGGTTCAGTTAGCATGGCATAACGATTACTGTTAAGTATTGGATTATAATCAAGGGGACTTGGGTTCAAGGCCATTATAAACGATAGAAGCTCAATTTTGGAGGGAGAAATAGATTGCCTTTTGCTAGTGGGGAAAAAAAAAACAGGATTTAAATCTGACAAGTGAATAAATAAATATAGGATGACACTAATTGAAAGATGCAGTTCAATAGTGAATATATAAAATAGTTTATCCATGGTTAAATAGTCCAACTTTATATTTCTCCTTTCTGCTTGGCACAATCTTGACCTTTAAATCATCCCTAAGGCATCACGGGCCTTGATCTTTCGTTACTCTTTGGCATTTAGAAGGCGTCTTCAAAGTTTTCACCAGCTTACTTTGTAAGCCCCAGAAGGAAACATTGTCTGGGATGTCTTGCTGGAGATGTTCCATGTCCTTGATTAGTCTTTTGTATTCCTATTTTGGTAATCTCAATTTTGTTTTCCTTCATGCCTTCAAACCAGGAGTGAAATGCTCCTGGTTCGGACCGGATCGCCCGATCCGGTAGCGATGGAGGCGGGTGGTTCGGAGAATTGGTTGCAAAAATCTTTGCCCCCCCCCCCCCCCCCAGGCCCAGCTGAGCCGCACAATCATCAGAGGCTTGTTTTTTACTTTTAAAAGCATTTTTTCTACAACCTCTTCGGCCGAAAAAATGCTTTTAAAAGTAAAAAAAAAAGCCTCTGATGACCCTTTTTTTCTTTTAAATGCCTCTGACGATCCAAGCTGAGTTGCCTGATCGGCAGAGACTTTTTTTCTTTTAAATGCCTCTAACGATCAGGCAACTCAGCTGGGATCGTCAGAGCCTTTTGAAAGCATTTTTTTTACAACCTCTTCACCAAAGAGGTTGTAGAAAAAATGGTTTTAAAAGTAAAAAAAAAAAATTACCCACGCCCACCCAATCACATTACCCCCCCCCTCACCAAGCCACGCCCACAGAACCTGTAGTAACAAATTTTAGATTTCACCACTGCTTCAAACTCCACATCAAGTAAAAGTTTTTTTTAAAAAAAGTTTTAATAGTTGTTTTCTAAAAGTTTACCCATTGAAATCTATATCCTTTTAGAGACACTAGTTACAGGTAGTACTTGACTTACGACCACTTGAGCCCGGAATTTATGTTGCGAAGTGAGAAATTTGTTAAGTGAGTTTTGTTCCATTTTACGACTTTTCTTGCCGCATTTGTGAAGTGCATCACTGCAGTTGTTAAATTAGTAACATGGTTGTTAAGTGAATCTGACTTCCCGGTTGACTTGGCTTGTCAGAAGGTTGACGAAGATGGTCATGTGACCCTGGGACACTGCAACCGTCATAAATATGAACCCGTTGTCAAGCATCCGCGTGTCAATCATATGACCATGGGAATGCTGCAAAGGTTATAAGTGTGAAAACTGGTCATAAGTTACTTTTTTCAGTGACATTGTAACTTTAAATAGTCACTAAACAAATTGTTGTAAATCGAGAACTACCTGGATTATTATTTCAATCAATGTTTGAAATTCCTTAAGATAAGACAATATTATAGTCAACCTATCCATTTTAACTCTTTTCTGTTTGATCATTTAATTCCCTTTAATGTCCATTTGCAAACTTCATCACACCTCAGTTCCTAATATGGATTTAGTTCCATTTCAGTTGTTTCTAATGGATATATTATTCAATTGTATACTGTTTTTTTAGAGTCAAAATAACCAAATACCAAATCTCTCTGGTCTTCAAATCCATTTTAAACTTTCTTAAATTAATAACAGGTTTTTTTTTCACTTTTTGCTATATTATTTCTTAAATCCACAGAAGGTAAAACTTACCAAGCATCAAATTTTCCATTTTGAAGGTCTGCAATATTTATAAAATGGCTAAACTGACATTTCTGAATGTGATTAGGAAGGGAGTTTGGTTGGCTTAGCCTCCTTATGAAAGGCTCTGCTGCTGCTGCTGAGAACAAAGATGTCATCCCTTTGTCATCTCTTTTGGCTCCTGGTGCTTAAACCTGTGGGAGACCGCTGATTTATGTGAGGAGTTGTAATACAGGGCACTCTTGAGCTATCTCCTGATCTCTTGCTCTCTGGAGAGATTTAAAGGACCGGGCTACTTGCCTGCCTTTCGTTCTTCACAGTGGTTGTCTCTGCTAATTCGCAGAAGTGTGAGATGACTCACATTGGAAGCCCAGCTTCTTGTTTCTTTTCAATAGAATATGTAAAATATTAATATATGTGTAAAACCTAAAATGCACATTTAAAATCACCATAAAACTGCTAAAATGTAGTGAACACTTACTCCTATGTTTCTTTCCCATACATGGCTATGTAAAACCCAATAGGAAGGTTTGCAATCTTTTGGAAACTTGTTCCAAAAGATAATAAAATATGAAAACCTTTATTTTTATTTTTATTTGACAAGGTTCAGCATGTACTTCTTAGCTGCCAGATTAGAAAGAAAGATCAGAGAGAGGAGGAATGTATGGCTCAGGCAGATGATTTATTTTACAAAGCTCACTTAACTTCAAGAATGAAATAAATCACAATTCTAGTTAAGGAGAAAAACGTTGCAGAAGTGTGAGTACTATTTCCTATATTGTTTCCACTACAGAGAAAGGAAGAAGATATAAATCTATTATTCTGCTTGAAAAACATTTTTAAAGTGTTTGAGTACCTGGTACAAATAATAAACAAGTTTCTTCTAGCTTTGCAAATTTTCAAATATCCAAGAAGTTCCAAAGAAGGAGGTATAAAGCAGAATGGTTCATGAATGCCAGGGATCTGTGCCTGGACAGCTTTAGAATAAAATTACAGCTCAACTTCAACCCCAGGGTCTGAATAAAGAAATGTTTTAACTAGGAGTGGCATGATAGCAGTATTCCAGTCTGGAATGGAATAGGATCTTCTGCTTGAGCAGAGGGTTGGACTAGAAGACCTCCAAGGTCCCTTCCACCTCTATTCTGATTGATTGTTTCAAGCTTCAGTTTACATCAGTGTTTCTCAATCTTAGCAACTTGAAAATGCTGGACTTCAACTTCCAGAATTCCCCAGCCAGCTATGCTAGTAATGCAAGATACTATATGCTACCTTAAATATGAATTATGTCACAACTTCTCAACTCAAGAGTAATAATATTATTAGTGCATGTATTAGTCCATTAATTCAATTATGTAATAATACCAAGAGGGTACATTAATTGTCCTGGGGAAAGGATATTCTGTTCTTGGCAACCAAGAGGAGGCTGTGAAGCTGCAATAACATCACCCTTGATCACAGGGTATGCAGTAGAAAGAAATGCATATTTCTTCATTCTTTCCCATGAAAAAGAAATAACTTTTCCCTTTACTAGTGGCCCTGGACAGCAGTAAAATGGATGGCTATTGATCATTGAAGCAAAGCCTTCCAATCTACTGAACCTCTTTAGAGATCATTTCATTCAACCACAAAGAATGCATGAGGTTACAATATGCATCTCTTCAGTTGTCAGTTGACTACAATTCCCAGCATCTTTCATATTTGTTGGGAATTATAGTTTAGCACATCCTTCACTCTGATAGCCAAGAGTAAAAGAGCTGTAATGCTGCAATATCTAGAGAAACTTGTACATCTGTCCCACCAGTAGAGATATGGATGAGCCAACCTTTGACTTACCTTAGGTCTGAGACACTTACATGTTAAGAGAAAAATGTTAAATATATATTATTTACCGGTATATTTTCTCGTTTCTCGTCCTGACCAAAGTTAACGTAAACCTATCATTTTTGCTGCTTTGATGTTTGACATTTATTTGACATTTTTAGCACGCTCTCACTTTCTGTCTCTTCCCCCCAACCCTTTTTTCTTATCCCTGCCTTTATTTTTCTATGCCACCATCAATTCTTCTTCTATAGTTTATATCTGAAATCATCATTGGTGTCATTGCTGAAAAACATTCTGCAGAATTTGGGGCTGATGGTCAAGAGGCAATGAGGAAAGCCTTGGAGCTGTTCCGGAATGATATGGCCAGCAAATACAAGGAACTTGGGTTCCAGGGCTAGTAAGGAAAGAAGATGTCACCATCAAGAAGACTTAGTGTGTGGTCAGTTTAGGAGAATATTTTCATGTCAGCACAGGAAAATAGCTTGAATAAATTGAATAGTGTTAATGCTACACTTGAAGGTGGTAAGCAAGGTATGTTGTTCAAAATCTCTAACATCTGCTAAGGCCATTTTGGCTGAGACGTAAGGGAATAAAACCAATACATTTGTAGGATATCTAATAAGGTCAAGAGGGAGGTTTAATGAGCTAGAAAGATGGAGGTGATAAAACTGGATATGTAATCATTACACCACTTTTTAGTTCAGTGGAATGGTCCTCAAATTCACCACCTACAACCAGGTTCTGATGACAGACAAATAGGGAGGGAAAATTGGGGAGCAGATGCCATGAGTCACTGATTTAAATGAGATCTGCCTTGGGATGGATAATCATCTGCTCCACTGTTCTGTATGTAATTAATGGAATTAAAATTGTATTAAATTTTAATTAAAAGTTGCCCACTTTTCTATGAGTATGATTCTGATACTGCTTAAAGATGAAACACATCCCTTTGCCTAAAAACAATTCTATGCTGCCGCTGCCACTTTAAGTGTGATGGAAAGCTTGCCAACTTCATGTGTGGCTTGGGTTATCAACTGCGGATCCTTTTGATCTTCAGCACTTCTTAATAAAATATTAATTATGTGTAATAAAAACAGCTGCATGTACTCTTTACATATTGCCTAGTTCACGACTGGCTCTACGATGATATATTAGTATTCAGAAACAGGAAAAGTGAAAAAGTTATTCAGGAAGGTGAATGAAGATAAGGTTTCTAGTTCATGACTGGGATATAGCATAACTTGCTATTTAAATTGACTTGAATGGAAAGTCCTACCTGATTATTGCTCTGTATATTGTACAAGATTTTCCTCTCACCAGTACAAGCGAAGGGGCGGAGGGTGGGGGTGGGAAGACATATAAGTATTTCTACTGGCTAGGGCCAAGGTAAAACTACAAAAAATCAAAAGCTAGGAAATCCATAAATCAATGACTTTCAAATTGTGGTTTATGGAGTCTGTAGAAGTGATCCATCAAATGACCCATAACATAACTTCATAACATAACTTCATTTTCAACCACAACATTACACCAGCACACAATAGATACAAACATATGGTAAACCGCTCCAAACTTGATTGCAGAAAATATGACTTCAGCAACAGAGTGGTCAATGCCTGGAATGCACTACCTGATTGTGGTTTCATCCCCAAACCTCCACAAACAGCTGATGTTGGGGCTTCCGCCTGCAGGGAACCAGTCCTCGGCGTGGTTGACAAGCCGAGTCAAACAAACTCTGAATTGTAATATCGGCTAGCTGGGGATGTAAGCAGAACTCATGATGGGGTGGAGCTGCAGGGTGGAGTCACAGGATGGAAGCAGGAGGCTTAAAACGGCGGTGGGGAGCACTGCGCGATAGTGCTGACAATACTTCACTTTGCATGGGTGATTGTCGGATTGTGCCGGAGCACAAGATAAAGAATTCTGTACACCGAAGACCTTAGTTGTTTGGAGTCTTATTTCACTGAGCCATTCCAGAAGCTGACACATACATTAAAATGAAATTTCATTGTATACAGCTCTCAAAGGGTCACCACCTCCAATATACACTACATAAACATGACAAAATAAATAAATAAATACAAAATTATGCACATACCCACATATTATATGACACGGAGAAACAACACAGTCTAGTTTAGATGTATACATGTACATGGCAAGAAAAATGAATCTTGCAAATTTACCAGACAGATAGCATAGGGAACAAAGCTGGTACAGAATCTGATAATCTTGCTAGAAATATTTCGAAATCTCCTCTCAGAGGGGAGCAACCAAAACACACCGTGAAGTGCAGGGGTGGGTTCTACTTATCTTTACTACCAGTTCTCAGTGGGGCCGTGTGTGTGCGCTCGCTTCGCTCGTGCGCACGCTCTTCTGCACATGTGGAATGATGTCAGGGTCAGTGGGCAGAGCCTCCCACCAGTTTTAGTACCGGTTCTATAGAACTGGTGTGAACCAGGGGCAACCCACCCACTGGTGAAGTGGGTGTGGGGTCCATTACAATGTTTTGAGCTCTAAGCATATAGTGCTTATAAGCAGTATCCTGAATAACAGGAAGCGAGCTTCCTATAATCTTCTTGGCTGTCCTTACCACTCTCTGTATGGACTTTCTATCTGAGGCAGTACTACTATGAAGGCAAACAGTGATGCAGTTTGTTAAAATGCTCTCAATTGTACCTCTGTAAAAAGTGGCCAGGGCAGAAGGAGAAAGATGTGCTCTCTTCCTCCAATGCAGGAAATGCAGATGCTGGTTTGCACACTTCACTAAGGATGATGTGTGGAGAGACCAGTTCAGATTGTTAGTTATCTGCACCCCCAGATACTTAATACTGGTTAAAAAGCACTGGGGCTAGAATACGGACCTCTCCAACACAATTATAGATAGGCATATTCTTAGTTAGAAAAGCATTTACACAATAGACTTTCAAATGGATGTTTGAGTAGTAGAGGGTCTTAATCAACAAGTTTAAATTTGCCAATTTATTTCACAAAATGTTTCTGTTTATAGAATCAATAGCTGTATTGAAATCTATAAAGGTGGTAAACATTAGTTAGTTGTTTTTTTATGTGTAAAATGAAACAATTGTCTATTGTGTAATGTTCTTGTCTAAATCGAGCTTGTTACTCCATTAAGGGACTTCTTAACCCAGTCTTCTATTTTGCTCAAAATATGTTTTGCATGCATTTTAGCCACAATTCCAATCAGGCTTATTGGTCTATAATTTTGGGGGTCAGCTTTGTCTCCCCTTTTTATATATGGGAATCATAATGGCAACTTATTTATATAGATGGGGAAAAAACCCTGCTAACAATGGGGCCCACCAATCAATATATGTCTTAAAGAATTCTAGGGGGTAGAACTTCTTCTCCAGGTGCTTTATTAGACTTCAGCAGTTGAGTAATACATTTGATTTTGAATTCTTTTATTGACACTGGAGGCCAGGGAGGAAGGTTTTCAAAGGATAGAGCATCAGCAACTTGCATATGTGGGAGGCCCTGGTTAGTAGTAAAATCTTCCCAAACTGAAGCTGGAATAGAAATATTGAATTGGAATTTATGTTTTTTCAGTATATTTGATACAATATCCCAAAAGAAAATTAACTTTGTCCATTTCACTGAAAATTCCAGATCCGGCTTTAACTGTTCTGTGACAGTTTCCCAGCCAATCTCACAATTCTTTACTCCATCCCACACTCAGCAATACTAACCAGGGCCTCCCATATATGCAAGTTACGTGCTTGCTGGGAAGGGAAGGTTTTGAAATCTCTCTGAATTCTTTCATTTTGGAACAGTTTACATTGGTTAGATTTTATAGTTTACCTTTGATCACCACATTTGTTCAAAGTATAGTTGATTATTCTAGTTTTCTATGACTGCTGAGAAATTATAGGGTTTTACCTCCATCCTAGGTTGTATGTGTTTCTTGAGTTGCTAGAGAAACAGTGTGTTACATAAATTCTCACTACGGTTTGTCCAATATAATACTGTTCTCTGCACAAAAGGACAACTGCTGCCATGGAAGCAGGACCGGGTTTGTGA
Source organism: Arizona elegans (assembly GCA_022577455.1). Taxonomy (NCBI): domain Eukaryota; kingdom Metazoa; phylum Chordata; class Lepidosauria; order Squamata; family Colubridae; genus Arizona; species Arizona elegans. Next base: position 63,312,280 of record JAKOOJ010000007.1, read on the forward strand.
GCGAGCTAAATTCTGCATCAGCAGCAGATGCTCATGTCAGTCTCATCTGAATAGTAGCTGTGTATAGAAAGGATATTAAGACTACTTTATATTATTAAAGGCAGTTTGCTTCTGGATTTCTTGTTGTATAATATGGAGATTGGCAGCTGGTTAGTCAATTCTTTGGCACTCCTACTAGCAAGCCCAAGGATGAATAAACATTATATTATTTTAGGCTATTTTTTTTCAGGCCATCTGACAATTTTTGGATAGATGAAGACCAGAAAGGGAGTCTGGCTGGATCACACGTGTCTATGGGGCTAGAAGTTTCAATGTCTTCCCCTTCTGAGCTTGAAGAGAGCCTTAGTATTTTATTTGTTTTTAAAAATGTGCTATGCTTGGTTGAAGGTAGTTTTTGGGTTTTTCCTACCTCTAAATTTGGAGGCGCCATGTAGACCTGGAACTACTGTTTGTCTAGCAGGGATAGAAGTACTCAAATACTCATAGGTCTTGAATATATGACCAGCTTGTGTCATTTTCATAGTACTTGTTAGCATTAGAATTGTCCATTGACAATTGGCAAAATGTGATCCAAGCAATTCTATAAATAAATAGCTGCAACTTTTACAGGTAAAGGTAAAGATTCCTCTCGCACATATGTGCTAGTCGTTCCGGACTCAAGGGAGCAGTGCTCATCTCTGTTTCAAAGCCGAAAACCCAGCGCTTTCTGAAGACATTTCGGTGGTTTTGTGGCCGGCATGACTAAACACCAAAGGTACATGGAACGCTGTTACCTTCCCACCAAAGGTGGTCCCTATTTTTCTACTTACATTTTTTATGTGCTTTCAAACTGCTAGGTTGGCAGAAGCTGGGACAAGTAACAGGAGCTCATCCCTTTACGCGGCACTAGGGATTTGAACCGTTGAACTGCCAACCTTTTGATTGACAAGCTCAGCATCTTAGCCACTGAGCCACTGCATCCCTTTTACATAATTATATAAATTTTTATATAATTTTTATATATAATTTATATATTATTTTATATATAATATAAATTTTATATAATTTATATAATTATATACATTTTTATATAATTATAAAACTTTTATATAATTATATAAAACATGGAGCTGTAAGAGTATTAAACTTTCCAGCGGGAAATGATAGAAGAGTTAAAATCCTGCCCACATACTACTATTCAATTCCAAATCTCCCTCTCACTCCCAGTTACTACTTAATCTTTTGATAAATAAATAAGATATTAAATTCATTCATAAATGTATTACCTCAGTTGGGCTGGAGGGATTTAATGGCCTTCTCCTTGCTGTCTTCCAAGAGGTGAGGGAGGTTGTAACATCCCTTGGAATCTGAGCTTGAGGAGGGTTAGGATTAAATAAATGCCCCGTTCCAAAATCTCTTCCCTCTCCCCCTCTATAGAATAGAAAGTTGTTACTGTTTTGGCAGTAACCATATGTAAAGCAGGAGTTTGAGATGAAAGATTAGTGATCAGTTCCATTGTGGGAACACCAGACTTCTCTGTGTGATAAGTAAATGCAGCATATGAAACTTTTCTGGCATGCAATAGATATGGAGGCTTATAGCAGGTTGAGTCCATTGAGGAATGAGATGCTGTGCCCAGTGTATCAAAACTGAAGTAAAAAGTATAGGTGAAGGATGTTCCCGAGGGAGCAAGAGAGCCCTGAGGGGAATCACAAAAGTCAAGATGATGATTTCAACTGCAAGGTTGCAGTTGCCATCTTGACAGCTCTCCATGCCCAGCCCTCAAGAGCCAGTGGAGAATTGACTGTCTCTTGATGAAGAATCAACAACCTGCTTTCCCCTCAGATACTGTATGCTGGAACTACACTGAATTTCTAATCAGCATGGCTGTTGGCTTTTTCTGTTGGGAATTCTGGGAATTATACTTCCAATATATCTTAAAAAACATCAGAATTGGGTTATTTATAACATTGTTGTCTGCTATCTCATGATGATTGAGGGGAAATTTCACATGTTCAATACATTATAAGATCTGTCTGTCTTGAGAATTCTCTGATGCTGGGAAAGAAAAGACGAGTTAAAAAAGAAACAGCAGTGAGGTGGATGATGGGTGTACTGCTGGAAAACCTAAAGGATCATATTGAGGACAATCATCCTGAAGAAAATCTATTTATGTGGTCATTTAAAGTTGACACTGAATTGATGGATCATCATCATCATCATCATCATCATCATCATTATCATGCATATTGCTAGTTCATCAGTTTAAAATACTGTAGTCATCCTAAATACTGTAATTGATCGGCATATAGCCATAATATGAGATTATGAAAAAGTAAAAATTTACTTACTTAGATGATTTATCTGGCTGCCTAGACTGCAATTCTGAGCCACTGACACAAATTTTAAATCAGGAACAAAATACAAATGAAAAACAGAATACCACTGAGGTCAAATCATAATCATATCCATATTCCCAAAATGTTTCAAGTCCGATACTCTGGGGCAGGGGTGAAATCTACTTACCTTCCCTACCAGTTCGGAAGTGTGCGTGCCATCATCACATCTGATTTTTGACCCTCTGAGTATGCGCAGAGAGTAAAAAACAGGTTACTTCCAGTTCCTGGTTAAAAACAGTGGGTGGGTGGAGCCTCGCGCTGCCACCACTACCAGTTCGCCAAACCATGTGCCGCTGCTGCTACTGGTTCACGCAAGCTAGACAGAACCGGCAGGATTTCACCACTGCTCTGGGGCAATGGGGAGGGGAAGAATCCAGTTCAAGGCCTTATGGAAATCGTAACAGGTTTGGGGCCATCCAAATCTCAGGGGATACTATTTCAAAAGGCAAGTGCCACACAATAAACAGTTCTGTCTCCATTTCAGTTGTGTTTTATAATGTGATCACTTGTCGAAGACTGAAGGGCTAAAGAGCCTGGTTTCACAAGGTCTATGGATTTGAAGTCTTGCGCAAATCTCAAAGCCTGAAAGGTCAGCCTCTAATAGAATTCATCAAAAACAGAGGCTCACAGTTACCTAAGTATTGGCACTTAATTTGATGACTATTCTATGCCCTTGATGTTGTTTTGGTGCTGCAAAATAACCACTTCCCTTCTACAGCTTTGTTCAGTGTTTGTTCTGAACTGATTCATCCTATTTATGATCAGTTCGTAGGAATAAAAGTAATGAGTGAATTGGGTAACTCTGATGTTATCTCATAGTTGCAAAAAAGGGTGGAGTGCATCAATGAGGGATATATTGTATGTGGCCTGTGAATGGAGTTGACAATGGATGCAATTATAAAGACCAATATTTTTATATCATGGCTGGTCCCTTTAATGAAGAAAAAATGTGTATGAGTCACTGCTCTTAATCCCTGGATTACATTGTCAGGTGACCACTGTTCTAAATTTATACTCCCTAGTAGTTAGTGCTGTGTGTGAAGGGCAATCAGAAGACCATGCTGTACTCCAACTTTCTCTAAATTTGCTGCTCCCCAGCTGCATGGATTTATTTTCCCAGAATTCTAAGTAATGGCCAGGCTGATTAATTTGAATTAAGAGAGGGTTGTACTGTTTTAACCTTCCTCCCCAGGCAGCCCCTGGGGTGGACTAGATCACAAGAGGAAAAAGAAATACGTATTAACTCTGGGTGGTGAATTCACTCTTTCACAATATAGGTAGTCCTCAACCTATGACTACAACTGAGCCCAAACAACAGAGTGTTCAATGCCTGATTTGTCACGAGTGTTTTCAGAATTGCTATAGCTACTTGATCAGTTACAAACAGTATGGAATCAATCAAGCCATCTCCTGTTTGCAATTAACTGCAAGCCTTCCCTGCCCTAGTTAATTGCAGGTTAACTCCCCATATAAGCACGGATCTTTCTGTTTGCTATTTGGGCCTAGACGCTGTTTAGGCCTAGATGCAGAGCCAGTGCTGAAGCACCTGGACGCAGAGCCCAGAGCAGAGCTGCAGAAGGGAGGAGAACTCAGCTAAGGAGTCCTGATGGCTGCAGCAGAGATAGCAGCAGAAAAGGAGCCGTAGAGCTGTATAAAGATACTCCCACGGAGCTAGCTGCAACTGTGAGTTGAGATAGCTGGGAGCCTTTTGAAGTCTCCAATTTCGGCTTGCCTTTTGCTGAGTTGAAGCACGCAAGCCAACATCTGAACTGTTGCTGCTGTTGGAATTACGATCGGAGGGAGAACTGGACAATTTCCCTCCCAGGAGTTTCAAGCCACGTTTGCTGATTGAATTGTTTTTCACAGGTGACTTTTAGCTGTGAAGCTTATGCTGCTGCCCTTCTACCACCTCAATGATGTATCGACACCGAAGCTGCTTAATGTCATGTTAGTTTTTTCTTATGGACTGTTTCGGTATTGTGGAGAGGAATTTAGAGAGATGGCCTGGCTTCATTTAACCAAGATAAGACTTTGTTGTTAATGTGCCTTTTTAAAAGATATAGTGTTTTTTAAACGTTTTATTTATTTATTTATTTATTTATTTATTTATTTATTTATTTATTTATTTATTTATTTATATTTCTATACCGCCTTTCTCCCGTAGGACTCAAGGCGGTGTACAGTCAAGAAAAATATAGACACACAAACATCATAAAATTGCTAATTAAAATTATTACTTAGTTTGGTCAATTAAATAAAACCCAGAATTAGATAACATTTAAAAAATCATTGACATGTTCGTATGTTTAGCCCCGCCTGTTGGAACATCAGGGTCTTGAGGGCACGGCGGAAAGCACGGAGATCAGGGATATTCCGTATCTCCGGGGGCAGTTCATTCCAAAGGGATGGAGCCCCCACAGAGAAGGCCCTCCCCCTGGGAGTCACCAGTCGACATAATTTGACTGACGGTACCCTGAGTAGTCCCTCCCTGTGAGAACGAACTGGTCGGTGGGAGGCTATTGGTGGCAAAAGACGGTCTCGTAGGTACCCAGGTCCTAAGCCATGGAGCGCTTTAAAGGTGATAACTAACACCTTGAATCGCACCCGGAAGACCACCGGGAGCCAGTGCAGCTCGCGTAGGAGAGGTGTTACATGGGCGTAACGAGCTGCGCCCACAATCACCCGCGCGGCTACGTTCTGGACCAGTTGGAGCCTCCGGGTGCTTTTCAAGGGGAGCCCCATGTAGAGAGCATTACAGTAGTCCATACGGGAGGTAACTAGGTTTTACTAGTTTTACTAGGTTTTCAAGTAAAGTATATTTTTATACAAGACTCCTCTGCTAGTTTTATTTCAGTCCTAGTGTGTTTGCTTGTGAGCTGGTTCACGGTTCAGGGACAATCCTCAACCCCATCCTAACATAGAGTAGTCAATCCCAGTGGTGAAATCCAATTTTTTTTACTACCGGTTCTGTGGGCGTGGGCTTGGTGGGCATGGCAGGGGAAGGATACTGCAAAATCTCCATTCCCACCCCACTCCAGGGGAAGGATACTGCAAAATCTCCATTCCCACCCTACTCTGGGGCCAGCTAGAGGTTGTATTTGCCGGTTCTCCAAACTACTGAAAATTTCCGCTACCGGTTCTCCAGAACCTGTCAGAACTTGCTGGATTTAACCCCTGGTCAACGCCTGGAATGCACTATCTGACTCTGTTGTTACATCCTCAAATCCCCAAAACTTTAACCTTAAACTGTCTATCGTGGACCTCACCCCATTCCTAAGGGGGCGTGCATAAGCGCACCAGCGTGCCTACCGTCCCTGCCCTACTGTCCCCATTTATTCGTACTCGTTTCCTCTGTTCATGTCTATGTTTATACTTCTGCCTGTTTTCTGATACATATTTGACAAACAAACAAACAATAAATAAATAAAATTTCTGTTGTAAAGTGAGACATTTGTTAAGTGAGTTTTGACTCGATTTATAACATTTCTTGCCACAGTTGTTAAGTAAATCCATGACGTTATTAAGTTAGCAACCTGGTTGTTAAGTGAACTTGGCTTCCCCATTGACTTTGTTTTCAGGAGATCGCAAACGATGCTCACATGACTGTAGATACTGCAATTCTCATAAATGTGAGATAGTTGCCAAGCATCTGAATTTTGATTGTGACTGTGAGGAAGCTGCAAATGTAACTGTGAAAAATGGCCGTAACTCACTTTGTTCAGTGCCATTTGAACAATCACTAAATGAACTGTTGTAAGTCGAGCACTACCTGTAGCATTTTTAAATCGTGCTTCTTAGTCCCTGGACTTTATTCAAATCTTCTTTTGTTCTTATTATCGTTTCTCTAGGGGTAACTTATAAGCAGCCTTCATAATAACAAATTTACCCCTGGACCAGGGGTGAAATGCTCCCGGTTCAGACTAGATCGCTCGATCCGGTAGCAATGGTGGCGGGTGGTTCGGAGAACCGTTAGCAAAAATCCCTGCGGGCCCCCCCCCATGCCCAACTGAGCCGCATGATCATCAGAGACTGTTTTTTTTTTTTAACTTTTAAAAGCATTTTTCCTACAACCTCTTCGGCTGAAAAAATGCTTTTAAAAGTAAAAAAAAAAGACTCTGATGATCGTGCAGCTCAGCTGGGATCATCAGAGGCTTTTAAAAGCATTTTTTTCTGCAACCTCTTCAGCCAAAAAGGTTGTAGGGAAAAAAAAATGCCTTTAAAAGCTTCTGGCGATCCCAGCTGAGTTGCCTGATCATCAGAGGCTTTTAAAAGCTTTTTTTTTTCTGCAACCTCTTTGGCGGAATAGGTTGTAGAAAAAATGCTTTTAAAAGTAAAAAAAAAAAAACATTGGCCACGCCCACCCAGTCACATTACACCCCACTAAGCCATGCCCACAGAACCAGTAGTAACAAATTTTAGATTTCACCCCTGCCCTGGACTGTGTTATTGCAGATCACAAATTTTGGTGTTTTTGCCTATATCTTAATGTTCATAGGCAGAACTTGGTGACAACAGGAAATCCTTATTGATTATATCCAGCATCCTGTATACATGAAGCTCCACTTGGCATCTGTTTAACAGCTTTGGATAAACTTGCCAAATCAGAACATGTGGAAAGTCTCTTAAATGCAATTATTAAAATTTGAGATTAAGACTTCATAAATTCTCAAGTTCCTGGTTTTCCTTTGCTTAACATTGCAGTGAATAACTTTCAGCTTTACCTTGTAGCATCTGTTTGCCATTGCCCCTGAGTTGTACTAAACTAGGACATCGTCAAGAGTGCAGATTAGGTTAAAAGATCACCCTCACAGAAGTGGAAAATTATTAGGACCCTTTCTGTGAAGAAACAGGCTCTCCTCATTGCCTACGTGACAGCAGTCCCATCTCCATAGCTCATGTGAGCTCTTGGGTTATCTTAACAATGGCTGATATGTGAGAGTAGCTCTGTTTTTTCTCACAGCTTAGCTGCATTAGAGGTAGATAGATATGACCAGTCATCATAAACTTGGCCAAAGAATAAACCAATGTCAAGAGCTGCAATGGGGGAAAAAAAAGACATCTATTGCAGATGGCCTTTGATCCAGAAGACCCAAGTGTCAATCGTCACTCAGCCACAAAGTTCGTTGGATGATCTTGGGCCATTTCTTCTTTCATGGCCTCTCCAATAGGATTGCTTTGGGAAAATGTTAAGAAAAGAGCATAAACTTTATCTACCAGTGAAATAAGGACATGGATATAATGGAAGAAGAAGAAGAAACATGCACATAGAACTGTTGGAGGTGTGTAGAGAACGTATTTGATTACCTTGCTCTAATTCAGAATAAGAAGTATAATGCAATTTGGATAAATGAATCATTTCCTTCTCCTAAGAAGCATCACTGGTCCTTAAAGAAGAACTATTATAGAAGTTCCTTTGAACCATATATTTCCTATCTACAAATGTTGTTTGGACAAGGGATATAAGGACATTTAAAGCAGCCGTCCCCAGTCTTGGAACTCCAGATATTGTTTGATTAAAACTCTGTCCATTTAGCTAGAGGAATGGTCCAGAACTATATGGCATTGGGATTGTCAGAACGCTTTGATCTTGACTAAAACAGGGATCCCCAACCCCCAGTCCATGGACTGGCACCAGTCCATGGCATGCCAGAAACTGGGTAGTGCAAACAAGCAAGGACTCATCTGCAGGATGTAGGCAGTACATGAAACCACACTCCCTAGGTTCCATGGAATAACCTCTCTCCACAGAACCATCCCTGGTGCCCAAAAGGTTGGGGGCCGCTGCACTAAAATGTGTGCCTCTCCTTACCCTTAAGTATTTCTTCTGGACTGTCCCACCTCTATGTAGTGCAATCTTTTGATGTTGTTCAAAAGTAAACAAAAACTCAAGATCTTTGCATGTTATTTGAATGATAAATATTTATAGTCTGGTTAACTATTATAGTGAGAGATTATTTAACAATTAATTGTTCTAAACTCAATCATTAAAAAAAATTAAACTACCGTATTTTTTGGCGTATAAGATGCACCTTTCCCCCCCTAAAAGGGGGTGAAAATTTAGGTGCATCTTATATACCGAATGTAGTCCCGCCCACCCACTGGCCCCCACCCTTTGGCTTCTGCCCCCCCAGCAGTTACCTCCTTGCAGCAAGCAGCAAGAAAAAACAGCTCCGTTCAGCTTCAGCACAGCCTAATTAGCACAAGGTGATTGGATCAGCCTCCTGACTCTCAGCTGTTTTACTCTCAGCTGTTTTGCGGGGGCCTCTGCTGCTTGCTGCAAGGAGATAAATTGCTGGAGCAGATTTTTTTCCCCCTTGTGCTAATCAAGCTATGCTGAAAATGAAAATGAAAGTAAAGCAGACAGTTTGCTGCAATGAGGCAAAATTGCTGGGAGGAGAGGCAGATTTCTTTTTCTTGTTTTCCTCACCAAAAAAGGTAGGTGCCTCTTATAGTCTGGTGCGTCTTATACTCTGAAAAATACGGTAGTTGTTCCTCTACAAACACTATAAATTATAGATGTGAAATATATTCAATCTATCTATTTTTTGTCGTCTTTGTACTGTGGAGGCTTTGCATAGTTGTGCTTAGAAGCTGTTATCAAAAAGGGTAGACTAACATAGCAGGAAGGCAGACTGATTCAAAGCAGGGAAATTGAAGGCATCACACAGAGATACAGAAAGCTTGCAAAACAGGTATGTTTCTACTGCCATCCGGTGGAAGGAGAGGGAAAGTTTAAGAAAAGAAATGACTTAAAAGAAGTTGTAGGGGAAATACAGTAGAACTCAAACATGCAATAATATCTTCCAAACTAAACTAGAAACAATTTTATATCAGTGCTTTTCTTTAGGCATATAGTCTATTAGCCATTAAGATTATAATACTCATGTGAGTTTCATCTCACAAGACATGATGAAAAAAGGTAAAATGGTGTGATTGAAACTCTACCTTTTAAAAAATGTATCATATGCTGCACATAAAAAAACAGGCCCAGTTTTGATAACACTCTTGTGGCCACCATCTTGCTTGACCTATAACATCTGCATAGTTCTGAGAGAGGAAGAAAATAAATCTTGTATATTATCAGCTATAAAGACGAAATAAATGTTGCCTTGACAATGACCGTGCAGTCAAGTAATCCAAACTGGTTGAATAATTGTTTCTTATTTAGAAGAACACAACCTCATAGAATCCTGTGCTTATTGGATATTAAGGATCCCGAAACCCAGAAGGAAAATAAATGGTATCTTCCTAGGCATGAGCTTTTGAAACACAGCTTCAGAATATAAGCCTTTGCGTCAAACCTTCCTTCTGCCATAAGGGAATTCAATTGTAGTTTTCAATTATTTAGTTTTTTTGTATTTTTATTTTATTTTTTATTTTATTTCGAATTTATATACCGCACCTTCTCCCAAGGGACTCAGGGCGGTGTACAGCCAGATAAAAACATACAATACAAACATTAAACACAATTAAAAGAATATATATTAATTTGGCCCCAGTTTAAAATGACAACCAATTAAAAATTAAAAATTTAAAAATATGCTAAGCCAGCCCGGCTTGATGAAAAAAGAAAGTTTTAAGGGCATGGCGGAAGGCACCGAGGTCTTGGATTCTCCTTATCTCAGGGGGCAGCTGGTTCCATAGGGTAGGTGCCCCCACAGAGAAGGCCCTCCCCCTGGGGGTCACCAGCCTACACTGTTTGGCTGATGGCACCCTGAGGAGGCCCTCTCTGTGGGAGCGCCCAGGTCAATGGGAGGTTGTCGGTAGCAGCAGGCGGTCTCGAAGATAACTAGGTCCTATGCCATGGAGCGCTTTAAAGATGGTAACCAACACCCTGAAGCACACCTGGAAGACCACTGGGAGCCAGTGCAGCTCGCGCAGGAGTGGTGTTATGTGGGAGCGCCATGCAGCTCCCGTAATTACCCGCGCGGCCACATTCTGGACCAGTTGGAGCCTCCAGGTGCTCTTCAAGGGGAGCCCCATGTAGAGAGCGTTGCAGTAGTCCAGGCGAGAGGTGATGAGGGCAAAAGTGACTGTGCACATGGAATCCCGATCAAGAAAGGGTCGCAACTGGAGAATCAGGCGAGCCTGACAAAAGGTCCCCCTGGCTACAGCTGTCAGATGTTCTTCCAAGGACAGCGTATCCAGGAGGACTCCCAGATTGTGCACCCTCTCCGAGGGGGCCAAAGACTCGCCCCCAATAGTCAGCGATGGAGTCAGCTGACTATATCGGGATGCCGGGAACTATAGCCACTCAGTCTTGGAAGGGTTGAGCTTGAGCCTGTTCCTCCCCATCCAGATCTGCACAGCCTCCAGGCACTGAGACGTCACTTCAAGGGCATCGTTGGGGTGGCTTGGGGTAGAGATGTACAGCTGGGTGTCATCAGCATACTGGTGGTATTTCACCCCAAAGCCACGGATGATCTCACCCAGCGGCTTCACATAAATGATGAACAAAAGGGGTGAGAGGACCGACCCCTAAGGCACTCCACAAATGAGAGGTCTTGAGGTCAACCTCTGCCCCTCTGCCAACATAAACTGCAACCGGTCAGAGAGAAAGGAGGAGAACCACCATAACACGGTGCCCCCCATCCCCAACTCTTCCAACAGGTGCAGCATGATACCATGGTCGATGGTATCAAAAGCTGTTGAGAGGTCTAACAGGGCTAGAACAAAGGAGCAACCCCTGTCCCGAGCCCTCCAGAGATCATCTAATGCCGTTTCTGTGCTGTGCCCAGACCTGAAATCCAACTGGAACGGATCTAGATAAGACGTTTCCTCCAGGAATTGTGGAAACTGTCGCGCGACCACACTCTCAACAATCTTTGCCATGAAGCGAAGGTTGGAGACAGGACAGTAGTTGGCCAATACTGCCGGGTCCAGGGAGGGCTTCTTGAGGAGAGGCCTCACCACCGCCTCTTTCAAGGCTGTGGGGAAGTAACCCTCACTCAATGAAGCATTAATAATTCCCTGGAGCATAATTCGTGTATGTCCATCCATGTTAAAGCACAACTCTGGGTAGCTCAAAGCAACAATATAATCACAGAATTATGAAAATATAAATAAAATAAAATAAAAATACATTTTAAAAAACCCTCAGCTCTTCAGTCATCTTCCTGGCATGGTCCCACAACCAACTCCAAACACCCTCATTCTACCCCAGTGTGGCCAAGGCTTAAATAAATGTTAATAATCACCCAGATTACCTTGTGATAATATCGGTGGCCATGGTGACTGGGCTCATACCTGCACCAGTGGTGGGTTGCCCCCGGTTTGGACCGGTTCTATAGAACCGGTAGTAAAACCGGCAGGAGGCTCCGCCCACCGACCCCAACGTCATCAGGATGCTTCTGCATACACGGCCCTGTTGTGAACCAATAGTAAAGGTAAGTAGAACCCACCCCTGACCTGCACTCAGCAGTGGCATGATTTGTGGGGGATGGCATAAAAATAGGGGTGAATTACTAAATCATGGCTTGTTTTTAAATAGTAAGCTACAGCTGAAACCAGGACTTATGCGCTTTACTGCTTGCAAGTGTGCACAAGCATGATTTGGAAATACGTTTGTGTGGATTCGTGATGATTCCTTTGATTGTTTTGGGGCCCCATCTAAACTCCTCACCGTTGTGTAGAGACACAAAGGAGGAACAGCCAGAACAGGAGGGGAATGAAGGAGAATCATGGCAAATAAATCATGAATATTTTGCCTGACTTGCTTGATTCTGGCTGTAGTTTAAGTAAGCTACAGCTCAGTGACAGACAAACTCTTTTTTCCTATTTTCAGTCAGACCTTTGCAGAAGGATGACAGCAACATTTCACGGCAAAAGTCTCTTTGTGTGGGTGAGCTGCTTTGTGATGGGAATACATAGGAACCATACATCATCCTTGCTGCTCCCCACTATGTCAAAATATGGAAGCATCACTCCTATGTTCCCACTCTTCAAGAAATAATGCCCTTAATCCCCCAAAAAGGTGAAAAATCTCTTGATTAACCTAACTGGGGAAAATAATTAGTCTCCGGAGATTCCAAATGTGAAAGGTATTTGCTTCTTTGCTTACCTGAAAAATTCTATGCTCTAAAGAGTAGATAGCAGTCAAGAACTCACTTATTTTTAATTAACTTCCTTCCTTCTAATAAAGTTTTATTCACAACCTATTTCCAAGAGTTTCTCCTCAAATATATACATATACCCACTTCAGGTAATTACTCCACGCTGAGCTTGCATGAATTAACTACTAGACAACTGTATTTTATAGCTTGGCATAAAATACTAGGCTTGATTACTGTATAGTAACTTGTTCTATAGTCCAGGATTTACAGTGAATACAAATTATAGCTCCCTAGCAGCTGATGGGGACCTGCTATACTAACTGCGAACCACTCCAATGGTTACTGGACATTATCTAGAATCAGTTCTATCATTGGCTCATTTTTAAACACTTAAAAACCTTGGCTTAAGATATATTAAGAGAATCTGCTCTCCTAATTTATTTCCTGCCTGGCCCCTGCAGGTAAATTGTTCCTTATATTTCTTTAAACATCAGAATGCAGTGAGAAATAGCTTTATATATAATAGACCAGACCAGACTTGGAAACTTGCAGTTACTGGGCTAATTCACAAAGTGCATTGTTCTTAAGGAGGAGTTAGACTTCTGTATCATTGCATGTCAGGTAATGCCTGAGTCTGTTGTTCAGAGATGATTACATAACTGTTGCATTTATACTTATGCAAATGTTAATGTTTTGGCTAGGGCAGGGATGTCAAACTCAAGGCCTGGGGGCCAGATCCGGCCTGCAGGGTGCTTAGATCTGGCCTGTGGGGCTGCCCTGGAAACAGCAAAGGACCTGCCCGCGGGGCCTCTGCCAGTGAAAACAGAGCTCAGGAGGGCCATCCTCCCAAGCTCTGGCAGAGGGTTGCAGGAGGCCATTGCAGCTGAAAATGGAGGTTATGAGGGCCACGGGTGGCCATCCTGATCCCCGTTTTCTCTGGGAGAGGGTTGCAGGCCATCACAGCTGAAAACAGAACTCGGGAGCCCGTTTTTGCTGGCAGAGCACTTGGGCCACCACAGGTGCCCCTGACACAAGTGACGTCAAGCTAGCCACACCCACCCTGACCACCTAAGATCAAACACAACCCTGATGCGGCCCTCAATGAAATTGAGTTTGACACCCCTGGGCTAAGGGGTGCTCAAATAACAAATAATAGAAAACATAGAAGATGGCAGGAAACAAGTCAGATCAACCATCAGTATGCAGGGCATGCATCTTCACACAACATGTAGTTGAGATTTGGGAGGTGTGTATGGCAACCCATCTGCAACCATCTGCAACCTACACTTATTCATCAATCCTTTGCAGGGTATACATGCATTAACACCAATGTGCAGTTATGGACAAGGTTAAATCAAGCCTTAGGTGTCTCCATCATGCACTCTGTTTTCCTCTGTTGACCAATTTGGAAAAAGAAGCAGCACGAAGAAGCCCTCTGTTCATTGATTTACCTAGGGAAACTCTCTGGGCAAGGAAGAAGATACAGCTGGGTCAAACTAGCACAGACAGAGAATAGATCTCTTCCTTCCAGTTTGGATTCATTTTAATGAAAACTTGCCTTCGATATTTATTCAAATTATTTATGGAGGATTTGAGAAAAATGATCATGGATGATACACCATACTTCTGCTTTCCTTCCTTCCTTCCTTCCTTCCTTCCTTCCTTCCTTCCTTCCTTCCTTCCTTCCTTCCTCCCTTTCTTCCCATTGACTAATAGAAGTTTTTATAAAATTACCTCAGACATGAATAGGTCTCTGTGGTTTTGTTGGTAAGATTTTTCAAGGTGGTTTACCATTGCCTACTTTCAGGGACTGAGAGAGAGTGACTGGCCCAAAATCATCCAACTGGTTCTATGCCTAAATCAGGACTAAAACTGCGGTCTGCCAGGTTCTGGCCTAGTGCCCTAACTACTACAGCAAATTGGCTCTCAGTAAGTGAGAAATTTATGAGATCACTTTGAAGGGGCCTTGAATATCCACAAATACTGGAAATTAGGAAATGAATTTAAAAAGGGGGAGTCAGAAACCAATACGCCTTCTTAATTTCCTTTTTCTTTCCTTTTTAACTTTTTAGGTATTTTAACTTTTGTTAGATTTCCTTCCTCTATCTTCTCCCTCCCTCCCCATTTTACACACACCACACACTCAGAGTAACACTATGATGGAAACTTTATTAAGTGCTTAACCTAAGATCAAAACCTTTATCATACAACCAGTATCTATCTAATGTATTAAACATACTCTGCAACAAACTGAACATCATTAGAATAAATTCTTTTGTCCTTCCTCCTGCTCCTGTTTGGCTTTCTTTTATCTTATGAACTAAAGCATGGCTGTCCAACCTTTACAACTTTAAGACTTGTGGACTTCAACATCCAGAATTCCCCCAATCAGCCATGAACATTCTGACTAGAGATTCTGAGAGTTGAAGTCCACAAGTCTTAAAGTTGCTAAGACTGGATCCCCCTGTTGTAAAGAAACTGCATAGACCCGTGATGGCAAACCTTTTCTGGACCAAGTGCCCAAACCCCCAAAATGCAATGCGCCTATGGGCCCCCCACACGCAGCCCCCAGCATGTGCCCCACCCCCACGCATGGCCCCCCTTGCGCGCCCCACCCCCTGTGCATGCACACACACACCTTCTTACATGCCCCCACATGTGCCCTGCCTCCTGCGCAGGTGCGGTGGAGCTGAAGTGGGGCAATGGCATGCATGCCCACAAAGTGGCACGGCGTGCCACCTGTCACTTGTGCCATAGATTTGCCATCATGGGCATAGACAATGTTTCAATTACATTACAACTAGCACTTATGTTACATCCTCTTGCACTTAAAAAAAAAGGAAAAAAATCTTTAGGGAACAAGCAGATATTTGGCCAACTGGTTGTGGGTATTGATGGCATCTGTTCTACTTATCCAAGTCATCCCATTTCTCCTGAGCTTGATCAGGAATAAAGTTGGTATAATTTAATAAAGTGATTATGCTTTTACCAAAGGTTTGCATCTCAGTTGTGGAAAACTGTATGTTGCAAGTGAAAGATTCCTCCTTCTGTTAACTGCGAATAATCTACAGTATGTCCAAAAACAATTATCCAGCAGGGGGTACTCTTGTGCTTCCTATCCAAAGATGGTCAGTTTCATTTTAAAGATTAGTTTGAAATTTAAAATGAATCAGGATATCTTCATGTTGTAATATTTATTTGCCAAAAGGCAATAAAGCATATACCTTGAGTCAATTCTGAAGTGGTTCGGGAATGACGAGAGGCACAAGCAAGCAAGTGACAACAGCTTTTTAATATATGGTGAGACTTCAGCAAAAACTCAGAGGCTGCAGTCCTCCTTATATACAATCCTGGAGAGACTGTCAGCCAATCAGAAACGTAGGCAGGTTTGAAACTCCCGCTTAAAAGTATCAATACATAACACCCCTCCCTTCCCAGAAGGCACTAACACTCAAAAATTAACATATGTACAAACAAAGTCTCGCAGGTGCTTAGGCTGAGTTCTCGCCCTAGTTGACCTGCGCAGTTCAGTGTTTGGTGAGGCGTCGAGCTGGTCGGAGGGACTCTTTGTCTCTCCCGGCTCCGCCAATGGAACCTCCTGGATTTTGTCCGGGGCGTGGTTATTCCCGGCTGGGAGTGGCGACTCGCTGGGGCGGCGCTGGAACCAGGGCTTGTCAGCTAAGTATTCTCGCGGCCCCGGGCTTGAGTTAGCTGTTTTGGAGAAGTGGTCATAGTTAGGCTCGGACATGTCTGCGTTGATGTTTGCCTCGCCAACCACCCGTTTCCTCAGTTGGTCTATGTGGCGCTTCCAGAGTCTATCTACCCCCACATCCACCGTGTATGATTTTGGGCCTGTTATCCCCACTATGGTTCCTGCAACCCACAGAGGACCGCTGGCATAATTGCGAGCGAACACCGGGGACCCGACCTGAAACTGCCTTAAGCCACAGGTCTCTCCCTTAAAGTTTTCGTGCGAATAGTTAGGGTGAAGCCTGTCCAACACGCACCGGAGCTTTCTCCCCATGAGGAGCTCTGCTGGGCTTCTCCCAGTTGCTGTGCATGGTGATGCATGCTGAACCGCAAGGAATTGATCTATCCTGGCCTGCCAGTCCCCATTGTCTAATCTGGACAGTGCTTCCTTGGCTGTCCTGACAAATCGTTCAGCCAATCCGTTGGAAGCCGGGTGAAATGGGGCTGATAGGGCATGGCGGATCCCCAGGCCGGCCAAGTAGCCTTCGAAAAGGGTTGCTGTAAATTGGGGACCATTGTCCGATACCAAGGTATCCGGCAGGCCGTGGGTGGCAAACAACTTTCTTAGGGCCTTGATAACCGCTTCGGCCGTTGTGGATGGCATTAATACAATTTCGAGCCATTTTGAAAAGGCATCCACTACTATTAAAAACGTTTGGCCATGGAACGGGCCGGCAAAATCAATGTGGATCCTCCCCCATGGGCCTTTTGGTTTCTCCCACTCTCGGATGGGCGCTACTGGGGGATCGGGGCGAGACTCCTGGCAGGGTCTGCACTTCCCCACCCACTCGGAAATGACCTGGTCCATGTTGGGCCACCAGACATAGCTGCGGGCTAAGCACTTCATCCTAACGATGCCAGGATGCCCTTCGTGCAATAATTCTAAAACTCTATCTCGTAGTTTTGCTGGAATTACCACTCTGTCACCCCACAGTAAGCACCCCCCTTGCGTAAACAGTTCATTTCGTTTGTTGGCAAAACCTTGGTACTCCTCCCCGACCACCTTGTCCGGCCACCCTTTCAAAACCCAACCCATAACAGTCCGGATAACAGGGTCTCTATTTGATGCCTTCGCCACCTCGCCGGAGGAGATGGGCCCCAAGGTTAACGTGTCCAACAACAGGACGGAGGTTTCCGGTGTTGGGTTGTCCAGCAGGTCGGGAAGGGGGCAACGGCTAAGGGCATCCGCATGACCCAGGGTCCGCCCAGGCCGATGGACGAGCTGGTACGAGTAGGCCGATAAGAAAATCGCCCATCTAGTTAAACGGGGGGAGAGGGCAGCGGGGGTTGGCCTGTCGCCTGCTAGCAGTCCTAGCAACGGTCTATGGTCAGTCACAAGTTCGAATTTTCGGCCATAGAGGTATTCGTGGAACTTTTTAACCCCCGCAATCGCAGCCAGAGCCTCTCTGTCCAATTGGCTATAGTTTCGTTCTGTGCTGGACAGAGTTCGGGAGTAGAAGGCAATGGGTGCCTCTAGGCCGTTCGGCAGTCTATGGCCTAGGACGGCACCAACTCCTACGGGGGAGGCGTCGCAAACCAAGACGAGCGGCAGCTCTGCATTGTATTGGATCAGGAAACTGTCCTCAGATAGGAGTTTTTTTACTGCCTCAAACGCGGCCGCTTGCGGTTTCCCCCAGACCCATGGTACATTCTTCCCTAAGAGTTTGTGAAGGGGATCAGCGACCGTGGCCTTATCTCTTAGGAACATTGAGTAGAAATTTAGTAGTCCAAGGAAGGCTTGGAGCTCAGCTTTGGATTTGGGGGCTGGTGCACTTTTGATGGCCCTCACCTTGCTTTCGGTAGGGTGGATGCCTGTGCCGTCCACCCTGTACCCCAGAAATTCTACCGAGGGGACCGCTATCCTGCACTTGTTCTTTTTAAGTCTTAGTCCCGCTTCTCTGAATCTGGACAGGACGTTCCGTACCCTGTCCCCTAGCTGGTGTTCGTCTTGGGCGCTGACTAAGACGTCATCGAAATAGGGGACTACTCCCGGAAGTCCTTGCAACAGGCGCTCCATGGTGCTTTGAAATAAGCCGGGTGCGACGCTCACCCCAAATTGGAGCCTGGTGCATTTAAATGCACCCCTATGAGTCACGATCGTTTGCGCCTCTGCCGTGGCGTCGTCGACCGGTAACTGTTGATAGGCTTGGGCCAGGTCTAATTTGGCAAAAATTTTTCCGGGGCCCAGGGAGTGTAGTAGATGGTGCACGATCGGCACCGGATAGGCGCTCGGCTGCAAGGCCTTGTTGATCGTGCACTTGTAGTCGGCGCAAATTCTGATTGAGCCGTCGGACTTAACTGGGGTGACTATGGGGGTCTCCCACTTGGCATGGTCAACGGGAACCAACACCCCTTGCTTAATCAGTTTGTCCAGTTCTGCATCGATCTTTGGTTTCAATGCGAACGGCACTCTTCTGGCCTTTAGTCTTACTTGGCCTACGTTGGGGTCTAAGTTTAGTGAAATAGGGGTCCCCACATACTTGCCCAATGTGTCCCCGAAAACGTCCTGGAACTCGGACAGGAGGCTGTCTTTCAGGGTTGACTTGGACATCAGGTGGACGCCGGTGAAGCCCATGCCAAGGGCTCGGAACCACCCCATGCCCAGGAGGCTCGGCAGCTGCTTCGTGACGATGGTCAGCGGCAGGTCTCTTTCGTAGTCTCCGTAGGTGACCCGGAACGTGCCCACGCCTTCGAGGGGGACTCGGTTCCCCTGGTAGTCTAGGATGCGCAGTCTCTGTCTGGAGAGTTGATCCTTCCGGAACGACGGCAGGAGGGTCTTTAGGGTTGTCCACGACATGATGGAGAGAGCTGATCCGGTGTCGATCTCCATCGAACACGGTCTTCCGTTGATCTCGACCACCGTGCTGACTTTGTCCTCGACCGTTGTGCTGGCCTGGTCGATGTGTATGCTGCGGCCATCTCGCGGTTCAAATTCGCGCCGTTTTTTCGCGCCGCCTTCTCTCGTTGGCTGCTTCTGGCGCGCTGATTCCGGTTGGCTGCGGCGCTCACGTGGTTTGAGTCTTCTGGGCAGAGTGGCTCTGCAGACTCGCGCCAAGTGCCCTTTCTTCTCGCAACGCCTGCAAATAGCCTCTCTGTATTTGCAGGACAGTCTATCATGGTGCCCGCCACAGCTGGGACAGCTTCGCCGGGGGCTGCCAGTGTCTTTTCTCCGGTGCTCTGTTCGGAAGACGTCCTCATCCGACTCGGACTCCGAGCTGGATCCGGCGTCTTCTCTGTGCACCGGGGCAGACTTGGGGCTGTCTTTGCTGGTCGGCGGACGCTGTAGCGTTTCAGCGGCCTTTGTGGAGGCTTCGTGAGCCCTGGCCTCATCAAGGGCTCCGGCAAGCGTCAGATCAGGCTTGGCGAGCAGACGCCGTTGCAGCCTAATGTCCCGAACACCACAGATCAGTTGCTCAAGCAACGCATCATCCAAGTCTCTGTAGTCGCAATGAGTTGCGGCTTTTCTCAGGCTGGCCATGTACGCGCTGACCGGCTCTCCCTCTCGTTGGACGCGCTGCCTTAGTTGGTATCGCTGCACGAACTTGGAGGGGACGGGAGCGTAGTGAGCCCGGAGAGTTGCCATCAAGGTGTCCCATGAGACTGTTTGAACCGGCGTTGGCTCACACAGTGACTCGGCCATCTCGAACACGTCCGGTCCGCAGTGGCTTAGGAATAGGGCTCTTTTTCGATTAGCCGAGAGGCCCTGCATGTCGCTGGCTTCTAGCGAGCATTCAAACCTTGTTAGGTACGAGACCCATTTTTCGCGGGTCGGATCAAAAGGCTTGGGCGGAACGTAGGCAGACATGTCCGGTATGTCTCCTGTGGTTCGCCTCGTCGCCTAGCTGAAGCTCGTGGTCTCACTGGTTGGCTTCTTGTAGCCTCAATCCCATCCTCGTCGCCAATGAAGTGGTTCGGGAATGACGAGAGGCACAAGCAAGCAAGTGACAACAGCTCTTTAATATATGGTGAGACTTCAGCAAAAACTCAGAGGCTGCAGTCCTCCTTATATACAATCCTGGAGAGACTGTCAGCCAATCAGAAACGTAGGCAGGTTTGAAACTCCCGCTTAAAAGTATCAATACATAACAAATTCTGTGAAATAATATGTGAAATGCCCTAGTCCAGAGCAACCTGTTGGTAATCAGATGTTTTGAATTTCAACTCTACGCAGCCTTGGCATATATGCTTTTGATTGTAGAAGGATTGTCTAAAACTCCTGGACTGCAGCAGATTCTTTACATCTGTTATAAAATAAAGGATATTCCTTCTGTAATATATTGAAGTTAAGCAACTAGCTAGCACAAGGGTGTCAAACTCAAGGCCTGGGGGCTGGATCTGGCTCACGGGTTACTTAGATCTGGCCCCCGGTGCTGCCCTGGAAACAGTAAAGGACCAGCCCACGGTGCCTCTGCTAGTGAAAACAGAGCTCAGGAGGGCCATGTATGGCCTGGCAACATAAAAAACTTCACATGGCCTTCCTGAGCTCAGTTTTCACTAGCAGGGGTTTGCAGGAGGCCATCGCAGCTGAAAATGGAACCCGTTTTCACTTGCAGAGTGCTCGGGCCATCAAAGGCGCCCCTGACAGGAGTGACATTGAGCTGGTCATGGCCCCTGGCCGCACCCAGCCTGGCCACGCCCAGCCCAGCCCCCAGAGGTCAAACACAACCCTGATGCGACCTATAAAAAAATAAATAATTGATCACATCCCTCAGCAATCTTAGTTACTGGAGTGTGCATGAATCATTGCAGAGATTATTTCTATTAGCACTTCAAACAAATAAAAGGTGGCACACAGGAAGTCATGCACTGTGCTGGAGTGAGGGGCAAAAAAAATAACGAAATCAGACTGAAGGTTAGAAAAAACTTCCTAACAATAAAAGCTATTAGATATAACTAGTTACTTGTGGGAATGGTAGAATTCATTTTATGTGGTCAATATAGGTTTCATTTGGATTCTTGTGCTGAGCAAGGGAATGGACTCTATGGCCTTCCAACTTTACTGTTCTCTATATACTGTTCACCATCAATTTGAATTATGGTGAGAAAGAAGAAAATTAATAAATATTACTTCAAATTTTAGCCAAATCTTTCTTTTTCCATCAGTTTTCAAAGTCAATAATCATATTATAATACATGTGGAGAATCTATTAGAATTAAACAGAGCCTCTAGCTATTCTGTATTGTGTTGCTTTGAGTTATGTAATATGATTATTCTTCAAAAAAAGTGATCCATGAGTGACTAGCAATAAAACTGCAAAGAATGATGAAAATAATAGATTGTACATCTTTATGGAACATTTTATAAAAAGGTAAATGTTTTTTTTTTGTTTAAGGTGTGAGTCTATTGACTTCATGGACATGTCACAGTGGGGTTTTTTCCCCCAAAGAAATGTGCTTTTTTCCATTGTCTTCTTCCAGGAAAGCAATGCAATATAATGAAATATCAGCAAAGAACAAAGGTATCGTAAATGTGTCCCATGAAAAAAATACGTTTTTTATTCTGGTCTTGAAAAAATAGCAAAAGGGACACCAGGATAAATCTACCTATGTGTTGTCTAAGGTCAATCAATTTGCTGATGAACCAGTTAGTTAATGGCCTGCTAAAAAAAATCTGATTGCACTGGGTCACACAGCAATAATGAACATGAGCTGAATGTGAAAAAGGAAAGACATCAGCCTAGCAACCAAATGTAGGCTAGTTCATTCTATTTCAAGGGTATCAAACTCAAGGTGCTTAAATCTGTCCCACAGGGTTGGCCTGCAAATTACTATTTCCAGCCCGCAGTGCCTTTTTTGGTCTGGACAGTCTCCTGCAGCACTCTGCTGGCCAAAACGGGACATGGGGGGCAGGGATGGTATTCACTTACCTTCGCTACCGGTTTGCAAATGTGAGCACAGGGCCTTCCGTGCATGTGTAGAGTGTGGATAAACGGGACGTGATTATGTCTGGGCAAGTGGGTGGTGCCACCTGCAGCCGCTGTTAACGGTTCGCCCAAACGGGATAGAACACTACCATTGATGGGGGAGCCTGCGTGTTCCCCCCAGCCTGTTTTTGGCCTGGACGGCCTCTTGTAGCATCCTGCCAGCTAAAATGGGGCACAGGAGTCTGCACGAGCCCCCCCGTGCCCCGTTTTGGCCATCAGGGTGCTGCAGGAGGCGTCTGTCCCATCTCTCCCCCTGCTGGCCAGTCCGCAGAGGAGAACTACTGTGTTGATCCGGCTCTTGAAGGAATCCAGTTTGACATCCCTGCTCTATTTGTTTCCCTGCACATGCAACTATCTATGGTTGTGAAAGTTGAACCTTTACCCCCATTGGCCAGAAAAAAAATCAACTTGTTTGGGCTGTGGTGCTTGAGAAGGGTCCTGAGTATTCCTTGCATAGCAAAAGCAGGGGTGAAATGCTCCTGGTTTGGACCGGATCGTCAGATCCAGTAGCGATGGAGGCGGGTGGTTCGGAGAACTGGTAGCAAAAATCCCTGCCCCTCCCCATTGCCCAGCTGAGCCACGCACTCATCAGAGGCTTTTTTTTAATTTTTAAAAGCATTTTTTCTACAATCTCTTTTGCTGAAAAAATGCTTTTAAAAGTTTAAAAAAAAAGCCTCTGATGATCGTGCGGCTCAGCTGGGATCATCAGAGGCTTTTAAAAGCATTTTTTTACAACCTCTTCAGCCGAAGAGGTTGTAGAAAAAATGGTTTTAAAAGTAAAAAAGAAAAAAATTGGTCATGCCCACTCAGTCATATTACCCCCCCCAAGCCACGCCCACAGAACCAGTAGTAACAAATTTTACATTTCACCACTGAGCAAAAGGGACTAACAAGTAAGCGCATAAGATCAGACATGTCACTAGAAACTAAAATCAAGAAACTGCATCTCGTTTCCTTTGGCCATGTTATGCAGGGGAATTCACTGGAGAAAGCAATTAAGTTTGCAAGAGTCAGCAGTCAAAGGAAACCAGGCCCTCAATGAACACGGTGGCTGGACACCATCAAAACTGACACCAGCCAGAACATAGAAAAACTGAAAGAAACAGTGCATGATCAGAAGATGTGGAGAGACCTGGCCCATAGAATTGCCAAGAGTCGGACTCGACTGAATGGATAACGTCATCATTATCATCAAAGCCTTCAGGTGTCCTGCTCTAAATAACCAGAATTATTACCAAACATTGATCATAAGCTGTAATTCTGTATGATTCATTTGCAGTGTTATTTCAAGCTCACCGAGAAGCAAGAAAACAGAGATAGCAGCCTTGTAAGACAATAACAGTTTACATTAAGAGTCTTACAAACAACTCTGGACAGCATTATGACAATGACTTAGATAGTTATGGGTTGGCAGAACTTATGAAAGGACAATAATTTTATTAGTTAAACACTAAAGAGTGTTTCTCATGGTTAGTTGAATACACATTGTATATAGATCCAAAGAGAAGAAATGGGCAGACATGACATCTGAACTAACTGATAGAACTTTATCTGCAGTACCTGAACCAAGTTGTCTAATTCCCAGATGTTTAGCAATGCCAGAAATAAAGTGGTACAGGAGGTAGTCCTCAACTTACAACAGTTCTTTTAGTGACCATTCAAAGCTATAATGCAGGGGTGAAATCCAGCAGGTTCTGACAGGTTCTGGAGAACCGGTAGCAGACATTGTGAGCAGTTCAGAGAACTGGTAGCGGAAATTTTGAGTAGTTCAGAGAACCAGCAAATACCACTTCTGGCTGGCCCCAAAGTGGGGAGGGAATGGGGATTTTGCAGTATCCTTCCCCTGCCATGCCCACCAAGCCATGCCCACAGAACCAGTAGTAAAAAAAAAATGGATTTCACCACTGCTACAGCGGCCCTGAAAAAAGGGACTTACGACCATTTTTCACAGTTACAACTTTTGTTGCATCCCCATTATCAAAATTCATAATCAAAATTCAAAATGCTTGGGGATCAAAATGCAGATGCTTGGCAACTGGTTTGTACTTATGACTGTTGCAGCATCCCAAGATCATGTGATCATCTTTTGCAATCTTTCAACATGCAAAGTCAATTGGGAAGCCGGATTCACTCAACAACTGGGTTACTAATTTATCAGTTGCAGCCATTCACTTAACAGCTGTGGCGGTGCACTGTTAGAATGCAGAACTGCTGGCTACTTCTGCTGACTGCTGGCTGCAGTTTGGCAGTTCGATCCTCACCGGCTCAAGATTGACTCGATCTTCCATCCTTCCAAGGTCAGTAAAATGAGGACCCAGATTGTTGGGGGCAATAGGCTGACCCTGTAAACTGCTTAGAGAGGGCTGTAAAACACTGTGAAGGTGTATATAAGTCTAAGTGCTATTGCATTTCAGAAGGCCACAAAATGGGGCAAAACTCACTTAACTAATGTCTCACTTAACAATAGAAATTTTGGGCTCAATTGTCATAAGTCAAGGACTAGCTGTATACGTCTTTTGTTACAGGTTTTGATTAATGGTTCTCAGGATACTAATATACACTAGCACTGGATATACTTGGCCTTCTGAAATTCACCACCAAATCTGCAGGGAGTGAAACTGAGTAGATGAATTCTTAGGTTTTTTTCTAGCCTTGCCTTCAGACTTTGTCCAAAGATTGCTACTAAACTATTATTTCTAATTTGACAAAAGGGGGAAATTATTAAATTATGATTATTCAAGCCTCATCTATGTTTGGAGGCAGAATGCACCCTTATCATGAAAAGGCTAAGTAGGTCCTTCGGAGCCCAGAAAGTCTGTAATGATTGACAGCAGCTTCCTGGATTTCAGACAGATTTTGATTTTGCCCACTGCCTAGAGATGCTGAGGATTGAATTTGGCATTCTCTATGTGCAAAGCAGATACTTGACCACTAAGCTACAACCCTAAGCTTCCACTTTCTCAGCTTTGCCTTCCGTAATTTTCAGCTCTGTTGGGCTACAGTGTGTTTTCTAAAGTTAATTGTAGGATGACTTCCTGGTTATTAGTGTAAAATAAATAACTAAAAAATAAAAATGCTTTAGAATGGATAAAATATGTTCATTTTTGATGAATGGTAATTCATTTGCCTTTAATTGAACAATATATTCAGAATAAAATATATATTTTTTAAAAAATCTACATTTAAGGCTTTAGTTAGAAAGGTTACGTTATATAACTACCGGTATGCAGACACTGATGAGACATCATTATTGTCAATCAAAAAGACAATGGCCTTTCTAAGTTGCTTTTTTTTTTTGAGCTGTGTACAAGACAAATATGTGTCCCTATCTTAGCGGTGAAATGCATTTACCTTCGCTATTGGTTCGGGAGTGTGAGCGCGTGCGCCTCTTCTGCATGCGCAGAGTGTCAAAAACGGGATATAATGATGTCCTGGCAGGTGGGCGGAGCCTCCCGCCACTGGCGCTACCAGTTCATGCGAGCCGGATAGATCCGGCCAAATTTCACTGCTGCCTTATCTCTGGAATAAAAATTGCACTGGGCTTTGTAAACTGTAGAAATGATTCAGCGCTGATAATTTCTTGCCTACCTTCTCGTGCCCATTAAAATTTTCCATGAAAAGATCCAATGCAGTGGGGGTGGGTGGGGAGGACTTCCCAGGGAAGAAACAGCAAACTGAAGATGGTTCTGCTGAGAATAGACCTGACAACCTTGGCAGAAAGGACAGCTGGTGAATGGACTAATTCCTTGCAGTTCTTCTCCAGATAAGTATTCCAGACAGCTGCTCCTCATGACAAGGTTTAGAGCACTGGTTTAGACAAAAAAACCATCATGGCCCAAACCAGGATTTTGTATTTTAAAAAAGTTACAAGTTTGCAAACCAGTTTTCAAGGAAAGCCTTCCAAGCGAAGGAGGAAGAAGCAGCCTTGAACTGGCATGCTAAAGGATGTCAATGGACAAGATCGTAACTGATTTAAACCAGCTGAAAGATGGAAGGCATACAGTGAAATTCTATATGGCAAAGATATCAACAACCAAGACATCTTAGAAGTTGTTTACCTATTTATCCTCCAGTACCAGAATATAAATTTTAGAAAAGCACTCTGGCTATTGCTGAGTTGGAAAGCCACAGTAATTGATGGAATATCATAGAAATGGATTTTAAAAAAATAAATTACAGGACTAAGCATGTATAGAACAGGAAATAGCACTGTTTAGAGCTGAGTGACACATAAATAAGCATCACTTCATGTCCTTGCACTTTGGACATCTAAGCTGCTTCTGCATCTGCAATTCCCATAATTTGCCCTGCTTTCTGGGGGATGATAGAAATCACAATCCAACAGCCTTTTCATCCCTGCTATACCATAAAATTGTGATGATGTGAAGCGTTAACCTTTCATTTATAGGTGTTTGTTCTGTCATGGCTAATTTCCATGGGGAAGGCACCATTTAACCTCCTTCCCTGTGATTCAACTAGTAGTTACTCAGGTCCATGGTCCTTTCCCTTCCAAAATATGTTTGTATATGTGGGTATATATAGAAATAGTTATTTTGTTTTATTCTAGTATTTAGATTTTGGATAGTTTTGCTCTGCGCTGAACAGATGTACTTGATTTATTTCTTAGTTTCTTATCAAACCATACAATCTAGTTTACAATCATCCAACAAGTCAGCCATATTCAATTTCATAACCTCAAATGTTCAGGCATTATTCTTCTGTACTTTGTAAAGCCCATTATTTCTCCTCCAAACAACAATATGAACTTCAGAGGCTTTGTGGGAAATGTTCCCTGTGTCTGCACTGTGTTTCTCTTCCACCTACAAAGTAATTCTTAGTTTGCCTATTCCATATTAACATCCCCTGCCATGCTGCAATTCTTACTGTTTCTGTACCCAACCTCCGCACATGGCTTGAATGACACTAATCAGCTATGTGGGAGGAAGAATATTAGTACAGTAACTGACAATGCTCACTCATAGCTGGGAAGAACTACTGTAGCAGATAAAGGAAAGATTTAACAACTATTTAGTCAAGGTCTCTTCTAATAACATAATACAACAGCAGTAACAAAAAAAAATGACTCATTGACTGTAGAACCTAGAGATATAAGTGGGACAACTTATCTGAAGAAGAAAAAGAGTTGGTGCTTTTTTCTTTTCTTTTAACTTCTCTTCTCTTCTTTCTTTTTTCTTCTTTTCTTTTTGGCTATGAATTTAATTACACCATGTATACTCACTACCAGGCAAATGGAAAAAAAGAGAACGAAAAACCTGATAAACATTGAATGATTTCCATCAGGGTATTTGCTTCGATGTTGATTGCCTCATTGTTTTTATTATTTATTTTAAGAATTATTTTAATTCAAGTATGAATTAAAAAGTTTGGGCCCTGATTAATTTATTTCAAAAAGGCAGATAAAGTGCAAACGGCACTTGCACCACCGAACAAAGACTTAAATATGGGAGGGAACTGTTTCCAGCAATTAAGCATGGAGAGAAGTGAATTTTGTAACATTCAGTGGGTGCTGAGGCAAAAAAGTTAGAGTGCCAATATTTACTTAAAATTATTATTCCTTATATCTCAATTTACAATTGGATGAAGTCACATATGACATAAACCAGAGTTCACTTAATCATGATTTACTAAATTATATTTTGAGTTTGTATAATACTCTGTTGCAAACCATGGTTTACCATCTACAATGCTGAAGGCACACAATATTATGACTCTGCATTCCAAGAAACTTCCACCTCTGTCTCCATCACCATTAAAAGCAGAATTAAAAAGTTGTTCCAAGATGGAATAAATTATATGTTTCTTTTTGATAGATTTTTCTAAGATGGTTTCTTCTGAGACAAAATGCTGTTTCTCTAAAGCTGTCTTCTTTCCTTTGGATGGGTTAACATGACCATTGATTAACATCTCAAAAGGTTGGGGAAAGTCAATTTATACTCTCCAGCAGAGGTTCTCCATAGTTTGACACAGGTCCCTGTCTTTCTTAATGATGCTATATATTAGACATGGTACCTTCTGCATATAAGGAATAACATGCTTCCATGCCTTATTTGAGCCTGTAGTAATTGTATATCTTATTTTCTGACTTGCTACCAGACTGCCCAGAAACATATGTATGGTATTTCCCCTCTCAATGTGTCCTAGATCTGCTGAAGTGGCTATAGTTGTAGTATGCTTCTCTGAACAAGGGACAACTATCACTGACTTTCTCTTAACTAAAGTATGGGATCGACTAGGTTCCCATCAAAGATGAAAATGGCTGGTTTGGATTATGGCTGGCCTGGATTATGGTATGTGCCACTCAATATGTGGTTGATGGAAGGATCCAACCCATTTAGAATGGAGAATGGAGGTAGCAGTTAATACTAGAGCCACTGAAAAGGCAGTCTAACTCTATCATTGGTTGCAGGATGCTTCACTTTATGATCAGGTGGGACTCAGTTTGTGTGTGTATGTGTGTGTGTGCAGAACTGTATTTTGGATAATACCTTGATCTATCTAAGAGGAAGAGCAGCATAGCAATGAAAATAAAATAACATAAAATAAGCCTAGAAACATGAATAGGTGCTACATGAATAGAAGTTACTGAAGCACTTTATAGTTAGAAGTTTCTCTGAGGACTACAAAAAGTGGTTTTGGAGCTACAGTACATGTTGGTCTTGGACTTTCAGTTGCCCATCTCTGTGCTGGGGAACTTCTTGTGCTTTCAGAAGTCACCAGAATTTGTGTAAATGTTGACCTCAATGGTCCTTATACCAGATTTTTCCAATCTCCAATTCGATTCCCATAATCTGCAGCCAACAAGCCTGGAAAATGTACGTGTTAAGTGCAACAAATCTAGAAGCTACCATGTTGGAGAAGATACCATATATCAGTGATGGCTAACCTTTTTGCCATCACATGCCAGGAGCGGGGTGGTGGTGTCGCGTGCGTGCCACACTCATAATTCTATGCGCCCTGCCCCCACGTACGCCCCCACGACCCCCCCGCTCCCCCTGCTCCTGGCACACAATGGCATGGTAGGCTCATTTTTTGCTGTCGCCAGCCTCCAGAGCCTTTATAGGAGTTTGTGGAAGGCAAAAAAGGCCTTCCCCACTCCCCCTGGAGTCCCTCCGGAAACAGGAAACAGGCTGTTTCTCTACTTCTGGTGGACCCAGAAGGCCCAAAAATCAGCTGGCCAGTGCACACATGCGCGCTGCAGCTGAGCTTGTGTGCCCGCCAATATGGCTACACGTGCCACCTGTGGCACGCGTGCCATAGGTTCGCCATCAGGGCCATATATCAATCAATTTCATCTGTGATCTAGCTGTATAATTCCTAACACACTGATAGAGCTGAAACCAAAGATGAAGCAAAGTGGTTCATTAATTATCCTTAGTAATAGAACACTTGAAGAAACAAAAACAAACCAGCCTCTGCGCCACACATTTACATTTTAACCAAACGAAGTAATGTTAATGTTAGGAAAATCCTTAAAGAAAACTTAAAAGTTATTTATAATTTATTATTTTGAAAAGACCATAGTTTATTTGATTTATGTTAGAATTTATAACTTTTTATACACTTATAATTTATAATTCCACATATGACAGCATAATGCTTCTGATTCATGTCCTTCTTTGGTGCTTTCATAGCCACTTTGGAGTTGTTATAGTCTTTCTTGTTATAGTGCTTCTTCCCTGCTCAGACACTGAGGAAGCAAGATGTATATATTTAGCTCTTTTTAGTACCTCCTCATAAAGAAACTGTTTCTTTGATGCCACAATATTATTTCTGTTGTCTTTCCTGTGTTATTTCCCAGTCTTCAAGTTTAGTAACGTGATGTTCAGCACCCAAGGCAATATTCCAATGTTACTGTTATGAGATCATCAGCTGACATGTTTATTGTGAAGGGATCTATTACTATTTCGCTGAGGAAGACTCAAAGGAGATGCCAAGGAGATGCCAACTCTGTGTTATAGAAAGGAAGGTAAGGTAAATTACTTGCTAACTATCCTTTGGGAAAAGAAATGAAAATAAAATGTCCAGTCTTATACTGCCGTTATATGAATCAGTTCTATTTGGAATGCTTTATGCAATCCTGGCTACCTCTTTCAAAATGCAATGTTCACAATGTTTGGGAATCCTTGTAATTTTTTTAGCTTGGAAAGGACAAGTGTGCCATATAGAGAGAGAAGAAACAACCTAGAATAGAACAACTCTTGCACAAGATTTTTGTTTTGTTTTTTCCAGAGCCAGAATAGGGCTTTAAACAATGAATGTTTAACAATATCATGATCAGGGGAGAAATCCAGCAGGTTCCGACAGGTTCTGGAGAACCGGTAGCGGAAATTTTGAGTAGTTCTGAGAACCAGCAAATACAATCTCTAGCTGCCCTAGAGTGGGGTGAGAATAGAGGTTTTGTAATATCTTTCCCCAGGAGTGGGGAGGGAATGGGGATTTTGCAGTATCCTTCCCCTACCCACAGAACTGGTAGTAAAAAATTTTGGATTTCACCACTGATCATGATGTATTGAGTAAGTAGACCAGAGGTAGCAGGCCATTTTGGGGGGACACCTTGGACATCTAAATGCCAAGCTTACTTAAGAACACTCTACATCAAATGCTTCATATACCCTTTCCTAGAATTAGTATAGGTAGTTTACTCCAACTGATAACATGTGAAGAGAAATTTTAAAACAAAATCAAGAATCACTGGGAGACGAGGGGAGGCCCAGCCTCACAACCTAACTCGACTATAGTAAACAGGCAAAAGTTCCCACTTCTTGTTAGCAGATAAGGTTACTCTACGAGAAAGAACATATGATTGAAATAATTAAATGCAAAAAATATATGTTGCAATATGTGTATTTTGTCTATCTGTCCAGCTGTTCCATAATACCAAAGCTTCAAGTTGCTCAGTGAAATAGAAGAATAGCCACTCAACCTGTCAAAAAAGGCTTGAAAATGAATCGCATTCATTTTTATTTCTGCCAAGCCCAAAATGCTGAGAACAAAGAGCAAAGGATATCATTTAATTAACAGCTGCAAACCCTGCAGTAAAAACACCCCCCTCATGTCTCATTCCACCCAAAAGGGTAATAAAATACATTTCTTGTATTGCACCCATCTGTGTTCTTACTTCCTGCTGTGTACATTTATGTGCTCCACAGTTTCAAAGAAAAGAGCAGTTTTACTGTGGTTTCCAATCTACTGTAAAGCCAGAAATAGATTCACAAGGGTCTGAAGCTGCTGAACCTCCGTCACTTTCATACAGTAGAAGCAAGTAGCTGACCATTGTGGGAAATAAGATGCTAGAGTTGATGAGCCCTTCTCCTCTATTGGAGATTGAGAATGTTTCTGAACTGATTCCCTGTTTAGATCTTTGGAGGTTGATATTATCCAGAAAGTTGATGGGACAAAATTGCATTTGGACATGATCAGACAGAGACATGAGGGAAGATCTTTAAGAAAATATGGTAATGGGAGAAGGGCCCACATTGTTTGGAGGAAATTCATAATGGATTCATAACAGATTCATGTCTGTGGAGACCTTAGTGCATCACAGTTCAATCCTGAGCTACATATATTCATTTCCATTGGTATCATGTATGAATGTCAAAGATTCGTGTCTTTCTGGTTTCCTGCAAGTAATTCTGAACATAACACATAAAGTTATTTTTTCAACTTCCAGTACTGTCCATTAAAATGCAATTTGGCAATAAGTTATAGTAGAGATTATTGGTTCATTCTGCTTTACAAGGCATACATATTGTTTTGAACAATAGATCCTATTGGATATATGGGCATGGAATTAGAAAAAGAATATGAGAAATGAATATTGTGTATGGTAAATGCAGCAATATTATTATATGAACAAGGATAGAATAAATAATGAAATGGCTTTTGTTGAGCATGAATGGTGAGCTAAATGTCCCTGAAGGAGCAGGGATGGTATAGAGAGGGAAATCAGCAGCCAGATGGTGAATTCTGTCCAATGTAGTCATTTCAGAAAAAGGAGAGATTGTGAGTTCACCTACTTGCAGTCCGAACTGCTGCTCCTTGTAAGTGAATTGCAAAAAGTGAGATTTTTTTGGATGACTTGTAAGTTGAGTAGCTAAGAGTCTGTTGGGTAAAAGAAAAAAACTGAATTTACCATTTACAGATTTCATGAATAGACAAAATAGATTATAGAAAGAAGAGAGTTATATCATAACCATAGAGCAAGAGCTAAATTCATCATTATACTGTAAAGAACACCGGAAGCTACTTTTTTCTTTTCTATTTTTCTATTTTTCTTCTTTTTCCAATTTTAACCATCCTTCCTTCCTTCCTTCCTTCCTTCCTTCCTTCCTTCCTTCCTTCCTTCCTTCCTTCTTCCTTTTATCATTCTTTTAAAAAATTAATAAAACTATATATATATATATATATATGTATGTGTGTGTGTGTGTGTGTGTGTTATAATTATAAAATTAACTGAATTGTGACGATCAGCTAAGTTAGAAAAAAATGATAAAACACATTTTTTTAAAGACTGGAGACTTTATATGGATTTTTTGTTGTGTAAAGAAAATACTGAATTGATTTCTGGATTTGGGGATTTAAAAAGATTGAAGACGATGAAGCAAACAATGAAATGGTAACTGCTTGAGAGAAAGAAAGATAGAAGGCATAATTTTGTATGTTTTCTTCTGTTTTCATATCTCTATTTTTTATTTTTCCTCCTTTTTTGTTTTGAAAAATTCTAATAGAATTAAAATAATAATACATATTTTGGGTGGGTGGAGGAAGAAATGATGTGTTCTCCAACTTCTTCAAAGGACAATTGATATCAGCATCTGGATATACAAGTTGGCTGTGGCTGTTCAGGTATCAAACAATTTCCCCATCCCTGCCTCATAGCGTGGGATTGAACTAGACTTTCCAGGTGCAAAACAGGTGCATTTTTTCAGACCTTCTAGACATTTTGTTTCTTGGATACATGAAAATGAATACATAATAATATAATTTGATGAACAAAATAGAGAAGACGTAGCAAAAGAAGAAAGTCTGACTCTTTAATAGACTATGGCATGTAAAGCAAATTTCTAATTAGGGCTAAAGTTATTTTTAACTCATTCCACAGAGATCTGGAAATCTTACCTGGTATGTGTTAATGCTATTTATCTTGTCCATGTGGGCATGATCTTTATAACAAAACACAGATGCAAGCACAAGTTGTATGAATTCAGATATTCCAGGACTAAAGTGTCTGAGATGTGGCTCAGATTAAAACACTCGCCTTATATTTGAAACATATGTTGAGGCCTAAGTGCTTATGAAATTATTAGGACCACTGGAACTGAACTTAAAAAATAAAACCAAGAGCTAATAAGATGGGATGCATAATATAATTACAATCTTGGAAACAGTCCCAAGGAAGTCATGTATAAATACCCAGACAATAATAGAACTAAAGTATGGTTAACAGAGCCTTCAACAGAAATTCCTTAGTAAGATCAGGGAGATAACGGTATATAGTATTTTTTCTTAGCATTTGTTATTTCTCTGCCCAGTACTTTTTAATGTGTATACTTCTTAAACTACCTATCAGAGAAAGAGAAATTTGTCTGCCTTTCCTTTTAAAGCAAAGTTAGCAGTCTTTTAACAGATGCACTACTGCTTCATAGTGCTCTACAACCCTCTCTAAGCAGTTTACAGAGTCAGCACCTTGCCCCCAACAATCTGGGTCCTCATTTTACAGACCTCAGAAGGATGGAAGGCTTGAGCCCATCAGGATCGAACTCCTGGCCATGGGCAGAGTTAGCTTGCAATACTGCATTCTAACCATTGCACCATCAGGGCTCCTAAATGTATAAGTTATAGGACTTATGTATTAGCAAAAATATTAATGTAAGACAAACACTGGTGGCGCAGCAGACTAAAGCACTGTTATTAACATCAAGCTGTCTGCAATTACTGCAAGTTCAAATCTCACCAGGCTCAAGGTTGACTCAGCCTTCCATCCTTTCTAAGGTAGGTAAAATGAGGACCCAGATTGTGGGGGCAATAAGATGACTTTGTATAAATATACAAAAGTATGAAGGCTATTGCTTAACGCATTGTAAGCCGCCCTGAGTCTCCGGAGAAGGGCGGCATATAAATCAAATTAAAAAAATTAAAATTAAAAAAAACACAGGTAATCCTCAATTTACAACAGTTCATTTAGTGACCGTTATAATGGCTCTGAAAAAGAGTGACCTATGACCGTTTTTCACACTAATGACTGTTGCAGCTTCTCCATGATCATGTGATCAAATTTCAGATGCTTAGCAACTGACTCATATTTATGATATTTGTAGTATCCCAGGGTCATATGATCACCTTTTGCGACCTTCTGACAAGCAAAATCAATGGGGAAGCCAGATTCACTTAACAACCTTGTTACTAACTTAACCGCAGTGATTCTTTTAACAACTGTGGCAAGAAGGTTCTAAAATGGGGCAAAATTCACTTAACAACTGTCTCACTTGGCAACAGAAATTTTGAACTCAAACTGTGATCGTAGTTTGAGGACTACCTGTATATATTAATAATAATTTTGTGCTATGGTTTTTGTCAGAAAAATTCTCAGACAAATGTGCAGTAAGCAAGCACAAATGAAAAAAAAAAGAGAGAGAGAAATAGGAAACCACAGAAAATGTGACTCACTCCTGCAAATAAAGGATCTTTATTTTCTGTCTGCAAGACATATTTATTTTATCTTATCCTTCTTCTGGGGATCTCAGTTCATTACATAAGGCTATACATCTCTCAAATACTTTAATGATGAGTGAGACAAACGACACTCATAGCTGACTGTGACTTTGAACTCAAATCTTTTGCTCCTGGGCTGACCCCTTCCTCATGTAAGTGGATATAACCATTACCTGGACTAAGCAATGTGTAATACCTTGAAATGAGGGGGATCTATCTCCCCTAGCCCCAATTTCATTAATTTTGTAGCTCTGTAGATTCTGTTTCATGTAACTCTTGCTAATAAAATTGCAGTTGATGGATCATGTTAATTAAGAATTGTAGCAATAATTGCAAGCCACTCATGGTAAGAATGGCTTCAGGTGATAATGACATAAGACCAGCAAGGAAGGGAAAAGAAGTAAACATTATTTATCCTTTCTGTTCCTCTATAAATGTGAGCTGTCTGAAGTTATTCTATTGGGCAGTAGATAAAAGACATGGGGCAGATTCCAATATTCCTGCTTTTCTTCTCCTGCAGGCATGACTGGTTTTCATTTTGTGGAATTGCTTAGGAAATGTTGGTTGCTACAGAAACCAGGATCTATTGTTATATTGTCTCAGATGTCAGGCTGCCTCAGACAAATTTCTCTGGTTCTCCAGAAGCAAAATTTCTTTCTATTTCCAAAGTTATCCTTCAATCAGGATTGACCTAGTTCAGTTTGATGGGCCTTTGGCCAACATTAATTTCTGTGGCGGTAAATGGCTATTATTTATTTAAATTATTATATTTATATGGCTGTGGGTTCCCCTTTGATAAGAAACCTTACAATGTCTATGGTGAGGAAAATTGTTTTTCTATTGCTGAGAATCCACCCATTAATTTAAATAATTATTTTTCAATTGGAACATTTCTATGAATCTATATTAGAACAATGGTGTCAGTAGCATATATAATATACTGCAATGATGCATAGGATCGCACACAATCACACAATTCTGCATCACAATTTTTGATGCAAATGTGTAAGTCATCGTTTGCTCTCTTGTACACTCCTGTAAATTGTGTGATTCGATGCATGGTAATTTGCTATTAAACTGCTGGCCATCCAGAGCAAATCAGCTACCTGATCACATTTTTATAAAAATAAATAAATCCAGGGCACAGTTAATAAATAGATCACATTTATTGAAAGAGAGAAAAACATCTATACAAATGCAGAATCTTTTCAAAATGTCATTAATGGCTGAAATGGCACTAGGAAATTAGCAATATTGAATTTTATATAACAAACAAGGAAGTATGTAATCTTGTAGAAGTAGATAGGAGACCCTTTTGTCCCACAAGAACTTCTACATATACTCACCTTACTTAATTATTAGATGTCAGAGTGAACTTTTCTTTATGCCAGTAAAGCTTGCATTGCCAATTAAAGCACACAGTACTATTCACATATATAGAGTGTATGAGGTATAATATTACAAAGAGGTGTGATATATTCAAGGGCTGGTAGAGCATTTTAGAAATCTACATTGTGGACAGGTGGTTAACATTACGGAGACTGAAGTGTCTCTTCTCCCTGCTAGGCACGTATGTGCATACACAACCACATACATTACAGTACACATTCATGTCTGAGGTAATTTTATAAAAAAACTTCTATTAGTCAAAGGGAAGGAAGGAAGGAAGGAAGGGAGGGAGGGAGGGAGGGAGGGAGGGAGGGAGGGAGGACGTCATTGAGACTGATGGGGGCAGGAGGGACCTGGGTTAGCACAATTGTGTCCCCATTATTCCCTACAATATCTCCCTATTCAAGACAAATGGGTTCAAACCTTCTTAATAATTCTGAGGTATGCAAAATTCAGTTCTGTTCTGATATATGACCATTATGAACAGAGAATTATCATAGCTGAAAAAAGAGAAAGAAAAAAAGAACACTAAGAAATAAGGAAAGACATTTAGACAGCTGGCTCAGAACAAACTCTAATTCTTATTCACATGGGTACTATAGATACTAAGACTTATTCAAGAGTCAGATAAGATAATCAAGTAGGCTTTTAGTAATAATCCAAGATAATTCTGACAGTACTCTTTTTCTCCACAAACATTCTGGTAAACAGATTGTCTGGAAGAAATCCACCAATATTAAGTTTTGGTTTTTGTTTTTTTTTTTAAAAAAATGGAAATAGATACATCAGATGTCTTCAACTTGGTTCCCTCCAGATATTTTGGACTAATTCCAAGCAAAGGCCAAAGAATTCCTGATACACCCAATTGATCTAAAAGGTAGCAGGTTGAGGAAAGAAAAGCTATGTTTTTATTATAAAAGTATATAAGCTCTTACTCATTCTGTATTATGGGGCATTCAGTATTGCGGTACATGGACAATGGACATGGCTTGGAAGACAGTCATGTTAAATTTAAACTCTGAACCCTCTTTTTGCAAATAAATAGCTACACCACAAACCAGAAACTTCTCAGCCATTTGAACATGGGAAAAATGTAGCTGCTGGTCAGATATTTTTAATGAAAAATAAACATCATTGTTTAATAACTACTTGCTCAGCCTTAAGTGCAAGCTTTGTTCAGCAATGAATGCTTAAGTGTTTAGTCCTATTTTCAGTCTACATTGGCCTAGAGCCTTATATCACAATCTCTTAAATTCAATTGGGCTTACTCTCAGATTAATCTCCACAGGTTTACAACTTTAATGTGAGAAAGTTTGAGGATAGAGTAAAACTCCTGGCATTGCATATCCAATGTCATTATTACCAGAATGGTAGAAAGCAGAATCATTGGATGGATGTACAATAAAAGTCTCCAAGTCTATGGATATGATGTTTTTAGGAACAGAAAATCACATGAAACAGGTGTGCTGTTCTTACAGTACATATATTTCAATTATTTACATATTATATAACTGAAAATCAGCTGGTATTTCTAGATCATACTTGCCAACTAATTCACACATTAATTAAAACAAACACTTTGTCATTTGCAAAAAATCAGGGAAAAATTATGAAATGTAGTATTTGTAGCGACATGATGAAGAATTATCATTGGCACAAAGAAGTATATTTTCCTCAGAATGTTTGAATCTTCTTTGGATGAGGAATTGGAGGAATACAATACCCAGTTTTCATCTTGTTATCAGATTGTCTCCTGCATGATGGCTACTCAAGAAACCTGTACAAATCAGGCCCGTCTTTTAACTGTTTTTATATAAAATTGAAGTTCAAATTTCTTTATAACTTAAAGCTTCTTGAAACAAAGGAAAACAAAGAGAAAATTAAGAGGGGGTGTTTTTTTTCTGTTAAAAAAATACAAAAACTAAAAGACCAAATAATAAGGGCTGTGTATGGCAGTTACAGTATATACCATAGCAGCTTCAAGTATTTACAATGCTGTGTTTTAATTTATTTATATCTTTACAGAAATGGTACAATGTTCTAGCCAAAGTATTTTCATGACCACTGTTGTCACCCATGATTCAGTAAATATTTTCAGACTGTCTCTCTTCAGCCACTTTCTTTAAGGCACTGCACATATACTATGGACTCCCCTTCTCAATGAAGCTTCTTTTACTGGATTGTGCATTTCTCTCTCTCCCTTGCTTGTCCTTCTCTGAGGACTTTGGATTTTATGTATTTCAGATCACTGTTGACACTGGGTCGACGAGCAAAGGGGGAAATCATGCCAAAGGCATCTGTCTCTTTGACCCTATGCATCCTGAAGGACTTTTGGTGGAAAGCATCACCATACTGCACAGAGATCTTCCTATGAAGAGCAGGACTCATTTCATGGGGTAGTTTGGCCATGCTGAAAAGAACATAGAACATCTCATTCACATTGGTGTTTTTCTTGGCTGAGACTTCAAAGTATGCACAGTTCTCATCACTGGAGACAAGCTTCTCAGCTTCATCAGAACTCACTTGGCGATAGAGTTCACCATGATCATTCTTGTTACCACAGATCACCATAGGCAGATCCCCCGTTTCCTTGGTTTTGTTCTTCAGACAAGATTTGACTTCAAGGATCTGATTCTGGAGCCTCTTGACCTCATCAAAGGATTCTCTGTTGTCCAAACTGAATACAAGAATGAAAACATCTCCTGCAATATTTCAACAAGAAATAATAAAGGCAGTAGGTTACAATTTTATCATACAGAAATATGTGTTTAAAAACAGCAGACAGCAAAACTATTATAAATTCTATAGATTTTATGGCAGAATTTGCAGTCTAGTGACTTCTATTTGTCAGTGTTCAAAGCCCAAAATACTTAATACTTTTCCAATCAAAAGCCATACTACCTAGGAAGGTGAGAGCTAAAGTCTAGCATAAGTAGAGAGTGTAAAGGTGGGGGACAGTAGCAATAAAAGAAAAACATTCAGGATATTTAAATAAAATAGATATTATTTAAGAATTCACAGAATTAAGGGACCCATTAATGTATAGATGCAGTGCAATGAATTCAGGTTGCAAAGCTTCTATGTCATCAAGGGGAGTTTTAACCTTATTTTTTCTGTAATGGCATTCTTTTCAGTGAAAAATTAAATTGATACTATTGCTAATATTATTTTTCTTCTATCTTGTCTACCTCTAAGAACTAAATACTGAACAACCTGTGAAGTTTAATGCATTCAGTATCTAAAACATGTCTTGCCTAATCTTCCAATATTTTAGAATACAGAATAAGAGAGTTGGAAGGGACCTTGGAGGTCTTCTAGTCCAAACCCCTGCCTAGGCAAGAAACCCTACACCACTTCAGACAAATGGTTATCCAACATCTTAAAAACTTCCAGTGTTGGAGCCTTCACAACTTTTGGAGGCAAGTTGTTGCACTGATTAATTGTTCTGTCAGGAAATTTCTCCTTAGTTCTAGGTTGCTTCTCTCCTTGATTAGTTTCCACCCATTGCTTCTTGTCCTGCCCTCAGGTGCTTTGGAGAATAGCTTGACTCCCTCTTCTTTGTGGCAGCCCCTGAGATATTGGAACACTGCTATCATGTCACCTCTGGTCCTTCCTTTCATTAAACTAGACATACCCAGTTCCTGCAATGGTTCTTTATATGTTTTAAGCCTCCAGTCCCCTAATCCTCTTTGTTGCTCTTTGCACTTTTTCTAGAGTCTCCACATCTTTTTTACATCGTGGAGACCAAGTTCTTCAAGTTTTCTTCAAGTTGCCTTTTTACTTTTTGCAATTTTCCATATGTCAGTCTCTCTATATTGCTCCCTTGCTATTGTTTGGCATCTAAATTTCATAAATTCTAACAGCAAACTATCCGACTGTGGTTGCTGTTTTTTATATTCCGTAAAAAATGATGATGCATAGTATTGTCCAATCTCAATGCTTCGTGTAATGATTGATGCAGATAAGCCTGAAAAAGGAAATAGTTGCTGTGTGATCCACTTATATTAAATATAAGATTGAATCAATTGGTTTTAATTTATTATGCATGTCTATCTTTAGCCAATCCTAATACACCTAGTTTTTTACTTAAAACCATTTGTTTAGAGACTATTCAAAGTTACAACAGAATTGAAAAAAGTGCCATGATAGTTTTTCACACGTATTACTATTGCACCATTCCCATGGTCACATGATCAAAATTTCAACATTTGGCAACTGGCACATGACAACTGCAGGGTCCCAGTGTCATGTGATCACTTTTTGCAACCTTCTAACAAGCAAAGTCAATGGGGAAGCCCGATTCACTTAACAACCGTGTTACTAACTTAACAACTGCAGTGATTCGCCTAACAGCTGTGGCAAAAAAAAAGGGTTATTAAATGTCACTTAACAACTGTCTGGCTTAGCAATGGAAATTTTGGGCTCAACTGTGGTCACGAATCCAGGACTATTTCTATATAAATATAAAGGAATCAATAGCTGTGAATAGAAAAGTCCATTTCAGATGCATTGCTGGGCTCACATACCAGAGGTGGTATTCAGCAGGTTCTGACCAGTTCTGGAGAACTAGTAGTAGAAATTTTGAGTAGTTCAGAGAACTGGTAATTACTACCTCTGGCTGACCCCACCCCCATCTATTCTCTGCCTCCCGAATCCCAGCTGATCGGGAGGAAATGGGGATTTTGCAATAACCTTCCTGTGGAGTGGGGTGGGAATGGAGATGTTACAGTATCCTTCCCCTGCCATGCCCACCAAGCTATGCCCACCAAGCAATGCCACGCCCACCAAGCAATGCTACGCCCACAGAACCAGTAATAAAAAAATTTGAATCCCACCACTGTCACATACCAAAGATCATTGGTGGGCTCACATACAACCAAAGATGGTTTGGTCCTCTTTGAACAATAGATATTAGTGTTATCTCACATGCTGCTCTAGAAATACGTTTGAATTTTCAGAGCAGCTTATCATGCCACAAAAGTTTGTTTGCCATGAAAACCAAGGCCAAAGTCTTCTTGCCCAAAAGCATCTGACTTAGTCTTTGGGAGATTGGTGGTTGCCTCTTAAAGATAGGATTTAGACTTAACATGGGGCAATTTTTGCCTTTTCCTTTTAACTTTGGATTTTCCCAAGCATCCTCAGCCTGCTTCTTCTCCCAAAAAGTGATCAGCCCTGATTATGACAAACTTAACTTGCCACTGTTAAGCCTCACATGTATGTTTCTAACCTGTGAGAATGGAGAGCCTCCTCATGGCAGGGAATGGATGATTTCCAGATGTATCCAAGATGTCCAGCTGATACATGTCGCCTCGAATGTTGTAAACTTTGCGGTGGAAATCCTCAATGGTGGGTGTGTACTGGTCATCAAAGCGGCCATTGAGAAACCGAGAGACAATGGAACTCTTGCCCACTCTGGAGGCTCCCAATACAACCATCCGGTAGGAATTCTTGGCTGGCACATTCAAGGTGCAGTTCCCACTGGACATAGTCTTCATCATTGCTCAGATCTGAAAAGATGTAAAAAAAGGAACAATTGTTACCAATGATAGCAAAAATAATGTTATTTTGTTATAACGCTACTCTGTGCCATCAGAGTAATACAGTGGAACAAACATTAACTATAAACAACTATAAACAATGGCATGACAATGTAGCAACAATGCTGCATTGGAATATCTGCAAGAAATACCATTTACTACAAAGTAAGAACTGGTGGACCACAAAATAGACAAAGTAATAGAAAATGAACAAACTAGAGTATTTTGGGGCTTTAGAATTTAAACAGACAAGCACCTCCCACATAACACCCCAGACATAACAATTGTTGGTAAGAAAGACAAAAATGTCTGACTAGTGGACATGGCAATGCCTGGAGACAGCAGAACAAAAGAGAAAGAACTAGAGAAAATAACAAAATGGAAAGCGCAGAAATTGAACGATTATGGCAAACAAAAGATAGGATAGTATCAATTGCCTCCTTTGGTACAATCCAAAATATCTGGAGCACCACTTGAATACCATCAGACAAAATCACCATCAGTAAACTGCAAAAGGCAGCTTTACTTGGAGCAGCTTACAGCTTACATCACTGGAGGTTTTCAAGAAGAGATTGGTCAGCCATTTGTGTGGAATGGTATAAGGCCTTCGGCTTGAGCTGGGGTTGGGTTAGAACAGTGGTCAACAGAGCCAAATATCAACAGTACAAAGATTGAAATTTCTTTTGAGAGCCAAATTTTTTAAACTTAAACTATATAGGTAGGTAAATTGTTATTAAATGTTTTAAATTTTTGAGCCATTTTATATATTTGATTTTAATTGGTTTTAAACTTTCTAATTCTATATGTTTTAATATGGCTGTACACCGCCCTGAGTCTTTCGGGATAAGGGCAGTATAGAAGTCTAACTATAAATAAATAAATAAACTTAATTAGTTCTTTTAAACTACAATTAAAAAGTAGGGGGGAGGGGGATGCAACATGTGGAGGGCCACGTCTGCTTCCGTTCACCTGCCCACACTTATTTACCCGTCCCAGAGAGCTCGGGCTATGCCTCCTTCTGACCCAGCCGCCTTCCTTGCTGGCGTCGCTCCTGAGCGAACCCTTCTGTCCTCGGCTGTTGCAAAGAAGCGGCAGCTCTGGGTGAGCCATGCCTGCTTCTTTCTCTTTGAGAGCTGCTTTGCAAACAAGGTGCAAAGCAGCTCTCAAAGAGAACGAAGCGGGCATGGCGCACCCAGAGCTACTGCTTCTTTGCAACAGCCGAGGACTTCTTCCGCTTGGAGCTCCAAGCTGCAGGGAGTGGGGGGAGGCTGCAACGCCGGCAGCTTCAGTGGGCTCCTTCCCTCAGTGGTTTGTTTTCTTTTACCTAATTAAAGGCTGCTCCACGCCTTTTGATCTTTCTCAGGCATGGAGAAAAGCAACCCTGTGTGAAGGGACTGATCCTGCTACTGAACTTGGAAGCCGAGAGGCTTCTTTTCTACCCAGCCACTGGCGCACAACACCGAAAAGACCTCCGGTCACTGCCGCCATCTTCGCGCATGCTTTCTTCTCACCGGCTGAAGGACTTTTCGGCACTTTGTGGACTTTTCGGTATTTTGTGGAAGAGCCACACTCAAGGGGCCAAAGAGCCATATGTGGCTCGTGAGCCGTGGTTTGCCGACCACTGAGTTAGAAGACCTCTAAGATTCCTTCCAATCTTATTGTTTTACGTTTAAGTTCCGTCCTGCAGTAATACTTTTAGTACCATCAAACAATAACATTTATCTATCCTAGGTCTTTGGGAAAGACTTGGTAGGTGGATGAAAATGTCAAAGCCAGTCTAAACATCTGGGTGACTGTGTGACCAAACATCCTCATCATACTAATGCTTTTCAGTGACAGTGAAATCCAATATTATCTTTTTGCAGATAATAGGTATCTTTGGATGCTTTATTTCGACAAATATCTTTCAGCTAAGAATCCTGGAGAAGATATATTGTGTGGGAATGGCAAGCACATGGAGTAACATCAATGCATACACCACTAGTGGTTAATGGTGGACTAAATGTAGCTTAATTGTGGTTTATAGTAGTTACACATGTAAACTCATGTTCTACCATTTCTAAGTATCAGTAGCAAAACAGTAAACATCACTAAGGGAGGAAAAAGAAATCTTAGCAAATGTCATGTGGGGGAAAGAAAATTCAACTGATGGCCCTATAAGTATTGTTTATAATCCCTGAATAAACCCAGAATGTTATCTAGATATTTTTGGTATAGTATAGTACTACGGTTAATGCTATATAAAAATCAGAATATGTAAGGGAGGGACAACTTTTGTAATTCTTATTTCAGAGAGTATTCCAGACTACATTAGATTCACAACGTATTGTGAATTGGATTGACTTGGGTTATATAGACTTTCAGGCAATTAAATTTTATTTAAATCAATTGCATCCTTTTCAGCATTTTAAAATGCAATATGAGAGAAGAGACAGTCCCTCATTTTGAATGTCATTTCACCAAGTGGGCTTGAATGATGAGTCAGCCAGGAGTATTTTA
The DNA here is from genome assembly GCA_022577455.1 of Arizona elegans. Lineage (NCBI taxonomy): Eukaryota > Metazoa > Chordata > Lepidosauria > Squamata > Colubridae > Arizona > Arizona elegans. Next base: position 63,356,541 of record JAKOOJ010000007.1, read on the forward strand.
ATGTTATGGAAAGGAGTCTGATTACTAGCTATTCATTTATTGTCTTTTTGAATTGAAAATAATTCTTGTCATCCCAGACTAATTTAGGACAATTCCACAAGTAGTCACTTTATCAGTACAAAATCTGTTCTGGATATCTGCAAAGTTTAACTATGTTCAGAAACTGATTCCTTTCTCCATAAACTACGGTGTGTCTGGCACTGTAATGCACCCGAAACACACATGCAGGCTGATCTTCTACTGATGGACCTCTTGATCCACTGTATCTCCTACTCCCTGGACTCAATCCAACCATTGCTTCCTTCTCTCCCCACAGAGGTTCAGGTGTCATAGCTTCCAAAAGATGTGCTACTAATTTAGTGTGACTTTATTGCACCAAGTTGTTGTCAACTCTTAGTGACCACATAGATCAGGGGTCCCCAAACTTGGCAGCTTTAAGACTTGTGCACTTCAACTCCCAGAATTCTCCAGCGTAGCATAGCTGGCTGAAGAATTCTGGGAGTTGAAGTCCTCAAGTCTTAAACCTGCCAAGTTTGAAGACCTCTGACATAGATAGATCTTCTTCATGGTGATCCCTAATCTGTCTTTTATTATATATGGGTTTTTAAAATGCAAGAAGGTATTAGTAGCCTTGTAGCATCACCACCTCATAACTCCCCAGATTTTTTTTTTCATACCACCAGACAAACGCACACGGCATGAAATAAAGATATGGGATGTAGAGCAGAGAGAGTCTTTCTTTTGTATGGAATAGTTGAAAGTTGTTTATTTTATATATGAGCAGAAGAAACTTGGCCCAGGACACTAATTGAATGATGCTTTTCATACATCAATGATTGACGGGGGGGGGGGGGAGGGGGAGCTTATTGATCAGTTCAAGGGGTTATCTGAGAATCTCCATAGACATTTGTTAATCCGTTTGTGACTGGCTTGTTGTCTAAACCTGGTGTTGATATAGCCTTTCATACTGGCTGGAATCATTTGATGAGAATGAAGATGTGGAATGAAAAACCTGGGTGCAGACCATCAAATATCTCTAAGGAGTACAGACCAGAAAATGTCAAATAGGCTTGGTAAAACATGTTTATTTGGAAGGAGGTCCCATTTTAGTAGATCTATCCCTCAATCAATATGCTTCTGATTGCAACCTCAATCCCAATTAAGTCCCAATTTTCTTTTTACAAAGGGCCTCTCATTGCTCATAAACAAGGTCATCAGATAATTAAAGCTTTTAAAACTAACCATTTAATCACCTTAATCACTTGTCAACAATCTCTCCCTTACCAAGCTGTTTTCTTATTCAAAAGAAAGAGGCAGTTATGATAACGCAGGCTTGATTAGACAGACACACCAAGATTCTTCAGAATTTAGAAAACATAGGCTTTCTGATCCTAATGGACCAGATGGAGATTTTAGACCCTTTATTATTTATTATTTAGTCTTTAGCTGTTATGGTCTTTGTTATAGTTTGTTCTTTAAAAATCCTTTGCTATCATATCTGTTAGTTTCTAGTGAACATGTAGTATGTTCCCACATGAAATTTTTGCACATCCTCATTCATAAATCGTTCTTAAGCAACAACTTTGTGGTTAGACAACATCTCTCACAATTCTGTCTAACAGAAAAGATCAAACCCTCAACTAATAATTATAAAACCCAGCTTTTATATTTTTAGATATATGCATGTAGAACGTATTAAATGTACAATTAGAATAGAACAGAACAGAACAGAACAGAACAGAATTTTATTGTCCAAGGACACACAAGGAATTTGTCTTGGTGCATATGCTCTCAGTGTACATAAAAGAAAAGATACGTTCATCAAGAATCATAAGGTGCAACACTTAATTAAAATAAAAATGCTGATATCATGCTGATATCCTTATCAGAAAACCATTTTTCAAAAGAATACAGCCAATACAGCCAATGGCAAACATAGATTTACTTCCATGTTATTTGTAAATCTATTCATAGGTGTCTCTTAGGATTTCTGCCTTCCAACTATGATCTTGCCATAATGTTTTCTCCTTTATATTTATAGGAGTGATCAAATTTCTGAATAAAAATATTTGGATCAAATCTTTTTCTTGCTTCCCACTCAGTGGTTTTTTTTTTTTTGGTTTTTTTGGTAAAAAAGTATTTTATCTTTGTTTAAATTCACACAGAGAAGATTTCAGGGGTCAGACCTTAAGATATTATCTGCTCCAAATACTGAATTTCAGGAAATCAAAAGTCCATTTTAAAGCTGTTTTCTGCTCTTCAACCTCACTGTAACAGTTGTTTGTGCTTTGTTTAAAATACTTAACACATTCATCTAATCCTTTTGATTTGAAATGTTCTCTCCCTAGATACAAAATGCAAACCTTAACAGTATATTCTGCAGAATTGCTGGTTATGTCCTAACCAGCTGTTGATACTTTTATCTTCAGGGTTTGGACCTTTCATTGCTATAAATACATTTCAGCTCAACAGCAATGTGCTGCATTCATAATTTAAACATTTTGCATCGCCTCATGCAGTTTTTAACCTGCAGTTCTTAAAAATAATAGCAGCAATTTATCCCTTTTCAATGTTCCTCTGCAATATGATTTTTAGATGTGGCAAACAAAGCACTAATGAATGATTTGCCCCAGATCAGTAAAGTCAGTAATGATAATGGTACTTACCTATTAAACTGAGATTGCCTGATTCCTCCCAGTGTCTAAGCACCAACTGCACTCCTTACTATCTTATGAGGTATAGTATAGATAGTAAAATATCAAAAAGAAAATAGAAAGATCCATGCAGAATGGGAAAAAGCCCTTATTACAGTTTAATTAGCATTGCTTTGTATTCATTTTGACTGTCCAATTCCATTTGCTCTGTTATTGATTCCAAAAGTGCACCCTACCTACTACAAAAGCAATTCAGATCCTTCAGCACATTGACTGCTGCAGCCTTTTTGTGTGGCCTCTGAAAAGCCCAATAAAAAAATGAGAAGCCATACTTGAAGATAGCTTAGTCACCATGCCTATCCTCCCATTTCTCACCTCTCTGTTTTTCTGCTTTTCTGCTTAAGTGATTCAGTTAATGTTTGGGGGCTGTGTGTGTGCATTTGTGATGCATCGAAGAGGTAAAGGAAGAATGAGTGAGTAATTAATTGCTACAAGTTTAATTTCTGTCACCGTCCCCCCCCTTCTATTTTTAATTCCATGACTTTACTTTTAATAGCAATTTATTAGATCACAACCTTTTCTACAAGTTCAGTGGCAGTATTTTCTTTCAAACACTTCAGCTAGTTTTCTAGGAAACATGAAGCTGATAATGCAAAAAGAGAATAATTCTCAGTTGAGTTACTCAGTGAGCCAGTAGATAGTTGGTTTACTTTCTAAAACAAGTGCCCGTTTCTCCTTTTTTGTGGAACCTTTATTCATCTCCTTATTCCATTTAATTTATAATAATGGAAATAACTGACCCACTATTATGGATCCTTAGGTAACATATCTTCCAGTTTTATTTATTGTGCCTTTAATCTACAGTAGTTCTGAACCCTTAATGGTTTTAGTTCCATGTCATGATTCTATGCTTATAGTCAAAGTGTAGTGGGAAGCAGTTATTGTTTCAATAGCATACATCCATAAAACGGTGGTACTAAAAACACCCAGTGAGAATAAAAGTGATCCAAAACTGACATGCAGAGAGATGGAAAGAGAGTGGGTTTGCATTGAGCCCAAATAGCTGGATTTCCCTTCCTTAGGACTATTGCTCTGTCATGAGCATCCAAAGCAAACAAATGCACAGCATTTATAGGAGGAATTGTAATTGCAAGTCCCTGTTCTTTCCCACTTTTTTGTCATTCCTGAATGGTTAAATTATGAACCCAGCAACAAATTTTGCAAATCTAAATTCTCTCTCTCTCTCTCTCTCTCTCTCACACACACACACACACATACACACACAAACACTCCTTACTTAAAAAGTCTTTAAATGTCTTCCTTTTGAAACATTCATTATCGCTGGGAGCCATTGTTCCAAGGTGTAATAAAGATACAAAGCTCATCACTTACCTTTTCCTTCCTTGAGAAGGGAAATCTTTGATTCAGGCGCAACCAGCAGCCTTGGTTCAGAGGATTGAATTAGCAGCTGCAGCTGCTGCAGCCGCAGCCACAGCCAGATGCTTCTTGTCTAAATCACTCACTTCTTTACCCCAATCCACCCACCCCAGGCCTTCGGGAGGGAAGGGGAAATATGCCTCAGTAGCTGTCCTATGCTGAATCAGAAGACCCACATGGCCAAAAGTTTGTTCTTCAGGAATCAGCACTCTGCCCCTTTGTCTTCTGGACTCAGAGAAAGGATGCTTGATTGGGGTCTCTTGTGCAGGAGATCTACCCACTCATCTTAGTTCTCTCCAAAATAGAGCTGTCAGTCTCCTCCTTGCAGAATTGTTGCTTTGTAACTTCAAGTCCAGAAGGTTGACTTGAGAGCTCTGCTTTGACATCTACCCATAGAAACTGGTCAATGCATCTCCCTGACCTCTGCCTCCCTCTTGTGCAGATTTCCAAGAGGGAAATGGGAGAGCAAAAGGGCTGAAACCAATAATATAAATAACAATAAAACAATGACACTAGCACAAAAGCCTCAATCCAAAGTCCTTGCTTTTATAAAAATTAACATACTTTTAAAAAAATGCTAAGATTTCTTCTGCCTTTCAGTACATGAAGTGATGCATTCGCGTCTGTGATATAGTTGCCTTCTGTCTCCTCTTCTCCCTTTCAGCTGCTGGCGAACTTCACATTTCTTCCTGTAGCTAATCAGTTCACTCCACTCTTGAAGACAGTCAGTGTCAGTTGTTGTTAAGGGACAGTTGCCAAGAGGGTGGGATCTTGTGGTAGGAGCAGTAGGAGACTTCGTGTCAAAGCAAAGTTTTTTCTTCTTAATAAAATGGAGAGTCTTCTTTCCTCCTTGTTTATCCCAAAGAGGGACTAAATAGTTATCAAAATGATCTCTTATATGGTTGCTTGCTTTCTGAACAGCCAAAATTCCTCTCCCGCAGTATTCAAGTTCAAAAAGCAAAATAAGCAATAGAACAGTATGGCTCTGGATGTTATTTCAGCCTACAAATTGAAGCCTACAAAGAGAACATTTTTCTCCTTTGGTATTTTCCTGCTAAAGGGAATCAAACTGACTGCTGAGCCTAATAAGGACATGCTGTTGTTAAAAGCTGTGAGTTGTCTTTTGACCCAGCCAGTCTCCTTCAATAGTAAATCAGAATTGGGTACTACTTACATATCATTCTGCTGATAATTTATGAATAGAGTTAGATTAGGCTGAGAATCAGAAATAGCTTGGAATTTCATTTCCAGCCTAGTTCTTTTCTGAGGAATCCATGCAGCTTATTACCATGGTTATGTATTGGGGAGTTAGTCAACACATTTCCATAGAAATCATCCAAATCTGTAGCGGACAACATAGCATGAATCAGAAACAACAACAGTTGATATTCTGCTGAAGTATTTCTATGGAAGCTGAATGACACATGGAGGCATAGAAGATGAACAGACTATTTTCTTGTTAATACATTTCTGCTTTAAATGTTAAACTTTAAGCCATCTTAGCTTTTCCATTTTAATTTTGATTCTATGTAATAATGGAAAAGACTGGAAATGAAAAAAAATAATTGATAGCAATTTAAACTTACTCTAATCTTCCCAAAAAATTAATACAAATGAATAAGCCCTGATCAGACATCAGAACTTTGGGATAAACATAAAATAGAGATACATTCCACACCATCAAATTATGCAATGAAAGCTGCTTTATACGGAAATCAGAAGTGATGCCAAAAAAGTTCAATAAGATCACTAAGACAAACTATAGATTACTGAGCTGTGAAAAATAGTTCTCTTATTTGAAAATAAGGAATCATAGAGGACTGTATTAATGTGAAGAAATTCATTTAGGGTAGAATAACAATCTATTTCTCTAATTTAGATCAAATAGTCTTTTGAATCAGGCTTGACTCCAAGAAATGTGTCCATATGCTTTTCTGCTACCTCATAGAAGTAATTGGATTTTTCTTCCTTTTAGTTCCAATCTATCCTGCACCTTGGGATTTTCTGATGGTCTCTCATACAAATACTAATAAAATCCAACTCTGGGATTTTTTTTTTAAGTTCAACCAAACCAAGGTGCAACTACCTGAAGAAAAGAAATAAACCATGCTAAAATAAAAGTCAGATTAATTAACCCAATTTATGTGGTCTGAACTGGGAATTTGGAATGGCTGACTTGGAGGAGTACATGTTTTTTTGATCCACCAGGAAAATGGGAGATCATCAGCGCAGACAACTGACTGGCATTTCCACCACTGTTCCCTCTGAGATTAGGAGAATGTGAACTGTGAAGGTGTCTGTCTGAAGCACAAAGCAAAAAGTGCTTTTCTGGCAGTGATTAAGAAGCAAGTTTGTTTTTTAAACAATTGCTTTATTGTAACTCATACGATTTTATCCTATCCTGTTAGTTGACACATTTGGGGGTAATATAAAAATTTTGTTAATATGATTTTCGATCATTATGCATTAAAGATGAGCATATGTTTTATAGCTATGGAGCCATATTATTACAATAATAGCTCTATTGATAAGTAACTCACCCTTATTAATTCATCCGTAAAGCTATTATTATAAGAAAATTAGCTTGAAACTCTGGTTTGCAATTCATCACAGTTAAAATGAAGTTTAACACAGATGCCAATCTACATGACAGTTCATAGACTGGATAAATTGCAATGTGGGTTTGTTTGATTTTTTGTACCTTTTGAATTTAGCCACAGTAAATATATCATGATTTATAACTTAGCATATAGCATGAACCAGCTAATTATGGTTATACTCAGAAGGCAACAGTTATTCAATCTATGACTTAAACTCATGTGTGAATCTTGTTATAAAATTAAAAAGGGGGAAATGAAAGAATTCAGTAACAAAGCCCAATTCATTTTTGATACTGGAAGATAAGATTGGGAAAAAAATGTTTTAATACAGGTGGATTTCATCAACAACTCTATATGTCTATAGAAATATAAAAGAGCAGCCTTCCATTCTTGATAGGTAAAGTTGTATTCCTCTCTTTAAAATACGATATGACTGTATTATTCTCAGTGAACACAAAGCCTCAGATAGAAGAATGCCTGTCTGTATGTGTACTTTTATGTGTGTATGTATATGAATGATGTTTAAGCCATTTGTTCTATGCAACACTACTGAATGGAACAGAATTCATCTTATCATTTGACAGATGGAGGACTAATTTTAAGGTGACTGGTTTCAGGCATTACTTAGCAAACATCTAAAATGGATGCATGTGTGACTCAGCATAATTGCTTTTCTTGGCAAGATATGTGAGTCTTATCTGCACACAATTCTCTACATCAAAGAGATACGTCAGTTCTTTTCTGGAAGTTTTGCCAGAAGCATGAAGGACGGAGGAATGAAGGGTTTATCCTTTTCCCTGTGTTGTTTTGACTGCTCTAGCAACAGAGTTGAAAAATAAAACTCATAAATCTTTCTTTGTTTGACATCTAAATGGCTTCAGAGGCAACAATAAGAAAAATTATAAGTTATGGCTGAGCATGAAGTTGAAGCAAACCACCTTCAAGCAGATTTGAAGACGGAGGAAAGTATGATTCAAGTGATTGAAAATGATCTTAATAGCCTTACATTGTCTAGTACGGTCCTTTTGTTAAGAACATTGATTTCTTTTGAGTGACTAAGAAATATCTTGAAAAATACTTTTATTCCCCCTTTCTTCCAGATGAGGACACTGTGTTCTCACTAACTATGTGAAGATAAGCTGTGTTTTGCAGAATAATATGCTCATGTATCATATAAACCACACAGTAAATCAGGTTTAAGTAAACCATATATTAGGAGTACAATGTGACTTTCCTCAGGAATTGAAATAGATTGAGACAGGAGCAACTGAATGGTGGCAACTTCTCTTAATATCTTATATGGACTTTCTGTTGGACTATTTTAAAATAGTCAAACTTCCAGACAGAAGTTCATCAAGCAGATTGAACAGAAAGTGTATGATCTGTAGTAGAAATCCTTTTTAAGATAAAAAGAATTTTTATTAAGAATCTTGATTTCAGTAGTAAAAACTAATACAAACTAAACTTAGAGAAAGAGAAGAGAAAAAAGAATCATGCGTGCAAAAAAAAAAGCAAGTAGAAAAAGAAAGAATATAATAAAGAAAAAATATATATAAACAGGGACTTCCAACCTTCAGCACAAATATAAACAAATTTAGTAACACTACAGCCCCTATAGAATTACAGATTCATCCCCCTAGCAATCCCTTATCTATAAGCAAATCCATAAAATCAACAATCAACAGAAAGTCCATAAAAGGTTGCCAGAAGTAACAACAGATCTTGTTTTAACCTTGAATCAAATAAACCCACTTTATCTTACCTCCCTTTCCTTCCCCCCTTTTCTTCCTGTTGTTTCTTCTTTTTCTTTTTTCACTTTGTATTAGTTGTTATTGTAATTATAAACTTTAATAAAATTACTATTTTTTTCAATTCTGTTATTAGCATGCATATATATATATATATATATATATATATATATATATATATATATATATATATATAATGGGTTGCCAGAAGTAACAATATATTTTGTTTTAAACTTTATCAAATAAAGCATTATCTAAGTCTTCCTTTCTTTTACTTGCAAGGGTCTTAATTTTTAATTCAATCAGATATTGTTTGTATTTGATATTATTTTTAACTTCTAATATTCTTTCCTTTTACTTCTAACAATCTTAAACATTAATTCAATAAAATATTGCTGTATATCAAGTATTTGGTTTCTCTTCAATTCTTTATCTCATCACACAGACTTTGTCAAGGTTTTAAGGACCCTCTTTTGTAGAACCAATAAGAAAATATTTTCCAAGTTATTCCCTTGGTTTATCATTTGTATTTTCCATTTAATTTTTAAAACTTCAGCCAGTTTCTTTTGTATATCCAATAAAAAGTCCTTTTCAAAATTATTCTCTTGGCCTCTCATTTGTAGTTCCACATTCTGTATTTTGTTTTTAGATAAAATTTGTTCCATGCCTTCATTAACATATTTTAGACATAGAAACAGCATCATTTCTGAAGGTGTTGATATTACAGTTACTAACTTCTGGCTTCATTATTCAAATTTCTCCTTTAATATATCTGATGTTATAATGCTTTGTTTCATTTTGCAAGTGCAAATATTATTTATTTATTTTATCAAATTTCTACAATGCTCACATCATCTAAGTGACTCTGGGTGGTTTACAAATAAAAAACATACAGCAATGTAAAAAAAATAATAAAAAATAAAAATAGAATTAAAGTAGAATTAAAACCAAGGTATAATTAGTGGTTAGAAATTTAAAGGTTAAAAGGTTAAAAAGTTTAGGGGAGTGCCTTCAGGGTTGCATATTACTCTTAGACACTCCTCCATGCAGTAGTGGGATTCAGCTGGTTCTCTCCAGATCGCATGAACTGGTAGCAGCGACTGCGGGAGGCTCCGCCCACCCGCCCGGATGTAATGTGCGGCTACTGCGCATGCGCAGAAGGCCATGTGCATGCACCAGGGGTGGGTTCTATGTACCTTTACTACTGGTTCGCAACGGGACCACATACACTTCTGCACATGCACAGAAGCTTCTGCACATGTGCAGAAGCTTCCTGATGATATCTGGGTTGGTGGGCAAAACCTCCTGCCAGTTTTACTACTGGTTCTTGCGAACCGGTCTGAACCGGGGGCAACCCACCATTGCCACGCACAGAGGTGGCGTGTGCACTTACATTTGCAAACTGGTAGGGAAGGTAAGTGAATCCCACCTCTGCCTCCATGCCAATTGGCAGAGCCAGAGTCTTATGCTTTTCTAGAAAGCCAGAAGGCCTCACCCCTGAAGGTAAGATGTTCCACAGGATGGGGGCAATAGAGCTCTTCCTAAATCTTGCCAGTCAAAATCTTTAACTGAGGGGGTCTATCATGCACCCTTTCTGCCTGTCTGACCAAGTAGGATGGGTTGACATCAGGTTTGTACTTTTTTTTCTTCTGCTGTCCGGTCTCTAAAAAGTTATTTTTTGTTATGACTTGCAATTGCCAGGATACCCAAAAATCCATTGCCCATGAGAAGTTATTTATTTTTATAGCTAATTCCATCTTTTATAATAAAAACCAACATTTTAAATTTATCTGCACCATTAATTCATTTATAATTTGCTTAGATCAAAATCTTATTTAGCCTTTTGTTGGTCTAGTGGTTAACGCATTAAGCTAAAAACTGGGAGACTGTGAGTTGAAGTCTGGCCTTAGCCATCACAGCTAGCTGGGTGACCTTGGGCCAGTGACTTTTTCTCAGCCCAACTCACCTCCCACGGTTATTGTTTTGGGGAAAATAGGAGGAAGAAGGAGCATTAGATATGTTTGCTGCCTTGAGTTGTTTATAAAAACAATAAAGACAGAATATAAAATAAATATTTTTTTTCTTCAGAATTGAAGATAAAACTCACCTAATGACTTTTCAAATGTCTCATTCTAAAAGGTCACCGATAGCTTTAAGACAGTTAATAGACCATTTTCAAAAGTGATTAAAAAGTGAGGTTTGCAAATTTGTGTCAAAAATTTCTGCCATGGTTGTGAGCAAGATGGCTAATCTCGTCATCTCCCAGCACTCAAACCTGTGGAAAACCACTCTTCTGCTCTCTGGAGCACAGGAGGATGTTCTCTTGTCCTCTTCTTATCTGGAGAGGTTCAGGGGTGGGCTTCAAAAATTTTAGCAAGGGGTTCTCTGCCCGGTTGCTGGATGAGTGTGGCCATGGTGGGTGTGACCTAGTCGACCTCCTGCACCACAGTGAGGGGTGGGGCAGGGGGCAGTTTTGCCTTCCTGGGCTCCAGAGGCTTTCCTCAAGCCTCCAGGAGGGTGAAAATGGCTTCCTCAAGCCTCCAGGCTCCGGAGGCCCTCTGGAGGACGGCATTTCCGGCCTTCCTGAATGACTGATAGGCCTGTTTTTCACCCTCCCCGAGCCTCCATGCACATCCTGCACTTATCTGCATCCAAAGTGGGCTGTGTGAGGACTCCTGGGAGGCGTGGGGTGGGGTGGGCGGGGCCAGCCAGGAGTAGGATTTGCGGGTTCTCTGAACTGCACAGAATCTTAGCTAGAGATTCTCCCGAACTCCTGTGAACCCCTAGCAGCCCACACCTGGAAAGGTTTCAAGACACTGATCTATTGAATTGATAGGAGACGGTGCTTTTGCAGAGCTTTGTTCAATACCTCCTCCAGAATTCTATCTCCAGTAGAAGTCCTTCTACTGGAGATGAGTCCGGCAGCTCATCTCTATTGTTTGGTTCCCTTTTATCTAACTGTCTTCTGTACAACCGTGTCACCTATTGGCATCTATACTGGCTAATCTGCTTGTCTCCTAAATTAAATTAAAAATGAGAGTCTGGCCAAGCTGGAGGAGGAGAAGAAGACAAGACGTCAAGATGGAATTGCTGACACTGGAAACAATGGTTGCCCAATTTATATAATAGCCGTTTGTACCTCCAGTTTGATAAAACCTGGGCACCTGTAAGTAAACCCCAATGTGACAAAATACCTATAAGCTTACAGAGACTTCCTTTTACAGTAAACCAAATTTCTCAAAACTTCTCATTTTTGAAGTGTGATGGAATGTGCACCTGAAGAAGTAGGGGAGAGGAGTTTTGACAGCCAGAGCTTGCCTAGGCAGGAGGGAGTACATGCCATCAGAGAAAATCCTAAACTATGCAAAATTCCTAGCTAGATGGTAGGGAGCGGAGAGGTTCAGGGTAACCATAACATAGACTCTCTCAGGATAAATTTAGTACTTTAGAAGCTTATAGCTTCAGTTTGATAAGTTTCAACTTATCCATTAGGGTTAAGAATATAAAGGACTGGCTTTGAATGGATTTCACTATATTATCTTTGGGTATGGACCTGACAAATGGGATAAGATTAAAAAACTTATTCCATTTCTTCAAAAGTTCAAAAGTAATCATAATCTTTGAGGAATAAGGTTAAAATGTTGTGGATGGATAGATATTCTTTAACCGTTGATGTTCCACTATAGCAGTGGATTGAATGAAAACTATATAGCCGTGATGGCGAACCTATGGCATGTGTGTCATAGGTGGCATGCAGAGCCCTCTCTGCAGGCACGTGAGCTGTCGCCCAGCTCAGCTCCACCCTGCATCTGTGTGCGCCTCCTGCTGGCCAGCTGATTTTTGGGTCTCTGCCATGCATGTGTGGGGTTGGGGCGCATGTGGGAGATGCATGCACATGCCTGGGAGGTCGCATATGCATGTGTAGGGCAGGGGGGTGCAGCACACACACACCTGTGGCCTACTTTAGGCCTAGCAAGCCTCCCTGCAGCCTCCTGGGACCAAAAACAGGCTGCGGCCGGCGGGGGGGTTTGCCGCATCCCCCTGCGGCCCATTTTTGGTCCCAGGATGGGTGGGGTCATGCGCGCATGTGCAGGGGATGGGGCGAGCATGGGGGTCACACGCCCACGCACAGAAGGTCACATGCATGGTCACACACGCATTTTATTATGTAAATTTTTCATTAAATTTATATGCCATATTCAGTGGTGGGTTCCTCCCGGTTTAGCCCGGTTCTCCCGAGTCGGTAGCGGTAATGATATGATGTCACCGAACCGGTTCTGCCCCCACGCCCCCCACCCCTCCACCCCCCATGGCCCCCCAACTCCCCGCGTTATTCTTACCTTTTATTTGGCCCTGCCCCCAATCTATTGCTTCCTCCTGAGTCCCAGCTGATGGCTAGAGGGAAAAAAACTGTTTAAACTCTTTCCGCAGGGCTTCAAAGGGCCGTCCTACAGCTGATCAGTGTTAAAAGAAAACAAATGAGTAGACCGGTGCCTGCAAAAATACATGAGTAGATCAGTGGCTGCAAAAATACATGAGTAGATCAGTGCCTGCAAAAATAAATAGGTAGACCAGTGACTGCAAAAAATAAATGGGTAGATCGGTACAGCTCTGCAAGCAGTTAAAAGCCTGGTAGACTAGTACCACTGCTAAATCCTAAATAATTGTCACATGACCATCAAGCCATGCCCACAAAATAAGCCACGCCCACAGAACCGGTAGTAAAAATTTTTAGAACCCACCCCTGGCCATATCCAACTTTAGAAAATAGTTCTCTTTTACATCATGGGCAATTTTTTAATCAAAACATTTTCCTTCCATATGTAAACACAGAAGCAGGGGTGAAATGCTCCTGGTTTGGACCGGTTCGGCCAAACCGGTAGTGATGGCGCCCAGTGGTTCGGAGAACCGGTAGTGATGGCGGTGCGAGGCTCCACCCACCCACCCAGTCATCATTACTTCCTGGTTTTAACTAGGAAGTAACCTGTTTTTTACCCTCTGTGCATGCGCAGAAGGGTCCAAGCACGCACATGATGCGCTTGTGCACGTGAGCGAAGCGAAAGCCTGTGCGTGGCGTGTGCAATTCTAAACCAGTTGGGAAGGTAAGTAGATTTCACCCCTGCTCAGAAGTGTAGAGAAGTGTCTTCTGTACTACAATTTGGTTGGCTGAAGAGAGCAGTAGCTAGTACTCAAGGCTATGATTAAGCACCACTATACAAAATCAGCTTTGAGTAGGTCATGCTGCTTAGAATGACAAGGTGAAACTGATGCTCATTAAACTGAACCAGCAAACAGTCCGAATAGAATGACTTTGAACAAGCACAGCACTGTTCCTGCTTGTACGCAAGACAAATGGCTGGATTTCCTGTTGTTTTTGCCTTGGGCCCTTTTATTCTGCCATGAGCATTTATCCTTCCCATGCCTACCTTACCCAAGACCCTTGTCATTACAGCTTACAGTCTATTGCTGCATTGCTGGGTTAAAATTATTTTTAATACTTCGCGTACCTATTCTCCAGAATCCTTTGTAAGAAATAAACAGGACAGGGATTTAGCACAAAGCATAACTCAAATAGAAAATAAAATATCTGTTTTTATCATAGGCCAAATGCATTTGCTGTTGAAGTTGATGTATTTTGATATCCATGCTGTTAAGTACAGATGTACGTAGGAATTTGCATAACCATCGTGGATTGGTTGGAAGTCACGGCGGGAAAAATGAAATACTGTCAGAGGCCAGCCGGCAAGCTCAAGCGAGTTTAAAAGGCAAGCCACGGCTGCCACACCAGCAGTTCTGTACTTGGACCAGCTGAATAAACATACAAGAAAGGTCCTAGAGTCCGTCTCTTCTTTTCTCGTGCTTCAAACTTAACACTGGTGACGAAGGTGGGATACAAAGAAGACTGAGGACAAAGGACTGACCATTGCCATTTAGCAATGCGGCCATCACACAGCAGGACGCTGCATCAGCCAACCCAACAATGGCTGCCAACCTGTTGCAAGCACCCGCCATTTTCGACCCGAAATCAGAAGAGTGGCACACATACATATGTGCCATTTTAGAATGTACATGGAGGTGAACAACTATCAGGATCTCCCTGACAATCGCAAGTGAGCTCTATTCCTAACTTACTGCAGGGCCAAGGTATTCAAGATGGCCCAGACTCTAGTGTTGCGGCCGACATAGAGTCCATCTCATGGACAGCTCTGCAGAACACACTTCGCAACCATTATGTGCCGGTGGCGATCCCCATGGTCAGCAGGAACAAATTCTATCACCGGTGCCAGAGAGAAGGAGAAATCATCAATGAATTCATGGCCAGCTTAAGAGAAATCGTGGCCAAGTGCGAGTTCATCAACCCAGAGGAGATGATGAAGGACCTCATCATTCTAGGAATGAGAGACCTGAACCTCCAAAAGAAGTTACTGGTGAAGAGGGAGGCAACTTTTAAAGATGCCGTGGAGGAAGCCTGAGCCGCAGAATTCTCCGATAACTCCACCGCAAACATCAGTAGGAATAGTGGGGTTCACCTGGCCCAGCGAGGAAGCGAGGAAGCGAGGAAGCGATGACCTGGCTGAGTGCACCGAAGACAAGGATGAGGGAGACCTAGGGGAGGTGGTCCATCGAGTCCACCCAGACCGATGGGTAAGCCCCCGGGACATGGATCACAATGCTCCCCGCTGCGCAAGGTGCATGGGGTTTCACACGCAAGCGGCGTGCAGATTCAAAGAAGCCATCTGCAGATGTTGCCAAAGAAAAGGGCATATCACAGAAGTGTACAGAGCCACCCAACTCATCCGTGCCCAGCCAAGGCCAAGACTGGAGACCAGAAGGCCAGGGAAACCAAGGGACAGACGACGGGATGAACATTTCCGGAGCGCAGAGGCATCAACCAGACCACTGTGGGACACTCCGACGCATGCGATGGAGACAATTCCATGTAACCATCAACATAGAAGGAAGTGATTGCAACATGGAACTGAACACAGGTTCATTCTTCACAATCATCTCCTGGGCAACCCTGAAGCGACTCAACCCCATGTTTCCCTGGAAAAAGCTGAGACCACAGCAAATCCAACTGAACGACTATCAGGGCAACATGATCAGCATCCTGGGGAGAGCAGAGGTCAGAGTCCAATTCAAGGAGTTCAACGGCCATCTTAAGTTAACTGTAGTCGAAAGGGATCGCCCCATGCTGCTAGGGGTAGAGTGGTTCAAACCCCTGGGAGTGAACATCAAGGGACTACACAGGATCCACAGAGGTGAATTGGATGAACTACTGGCCGAATTTCAGGACGTGTTCGATGGAAGCCTAGGTAAATATATGGGGAAGCCCATATCCTTCAGCCTAGACCCCAAGGTAACTCCAATAAGGCTTAAACATTGACGGGAGCCATTTGCTCTAAGACCCAAGGTAGATGAGCAACTAGATAAGCTAATTGCTCAGCGGATACTTGAGCCAGTAGATCATGCCACATGGGAGACCCCAATCGTGACCCCAATAAAACCGGATGGGTCTATCAGAATATGTGCTGATTACAAGTGCATGCTTAATAAAGCACTGCAGCAGAGCGCATATCCGGTTCCAGTGGTGCAAAACCTCCTGCATTCATTTGGAAACGGCCAAATTTTGCCAAATTAGACCTTGCCCAGGCATATCAGTAGCTGCCCGTGGATGCCACCACAGCGGAAGCTCAGACCATTGTAACACACAGGGGAGCATTCAAATGCAACCGACTGCAATTTGGCTTAAGTGTGGCCCCTGGACTTTTCCAAAGCATCATGGAGTGACTCCTGCAAGGCATCCCGGGAGTCGTATCATACTTTAACGATGTGCTAATCTCCAGGAAAACAATGGAGCAGCTCTTGAGCCGAGTAAAAGAAACCTTAAGGAGATTTCAATGAAAGGGGCTCAAAGTCAAAAAAGAGAAATGTACAATTGGGGCAAAACAAGTCGAGTTCTTGGGCTACTTAATTGATGGCAACGGCATACATCCCACAGATAGCAAGGTGAAGGCAATCAAAGAAGCCCCCAGACCAAAAAACAAAGCGGAATTGCAGGCATTCTTAGGGTTACTGAACTTTTACAGAATTTTTTTGAAGAAAAAGGCAACCGTTGCTGAACCGCTCCACAAACTCCTTGGGAAGATGGCTGCCTGGAAGTGGGAACAACGAGAGGACAATGCATTCTCAGTGGTGAAACAGTTGCTATCATCGGACAGCATCCTTATTCAATATACTGAAACCCTCCCATTGCTGCCTACATGCGACGCTTCCCCATTTGGAGTAGGAGCAGTCCTCAGCCATCAACTACCTAATGGACATGAAGCCCCCATTGCATTCTACTCCAAAATGTTATCTCCTGCCGAGAGAAACTACAGCCAGTGGGACAAAGAAGCGCTTGCTGTGGTGGCAGGGGACAAGCATTTCCATGAATATCTCTATGGCCGACGTTTCGAGATAGTCACGGACCACAAACCATTACTAGGGTTATTAGTGGGGGACAAACAAACCTCAAACTTTATGGCACCCCGGATGACGAGATGGTCTATCTTCTTCACCGGCTATAACTACAAGCTAACCAATCGGCCTGAAACCAGCATTGGAAACACAGACAGCCTCAGCAGATGCCCAACGCCAGAATTAATGGAAGACCCAGCACCAGCGACAAGAGTACTCATGATTGACGTCGACCCGGCCAACCCAACCACATCACATGAAATCGCAGACCAGACCAGATTGGACACAATACTCGTCAAAGTTCTGCACCGCCCTGAGTCCTTTGGGAGTAGGGCGGTATAGAAATTAAAAAAAAAAAGTTCTGAACTGGGTGTTGAGGGGGTGGCCACAGGAAAAGGTAGGGGAGGAATTCCGAATATTTGAAAATAAGAAAATGGAGTTGTCGGCAATGAAGGGATGTTTATTATGGGTGATATTAATGCTCTCAATGACCACAGATGTGACCATTCGGGCGTTAAGGAGAATGTTTGTGACACATGGGTTACCTGACATGTTAATATCTGATAATAGGCCTCAGCTGACTGCCAAGGAGATGGAATCATTTTTAGCGGAGCAGGGTATTAGGCATGCACTGGTGGCACCGTATTGCCTGGTGGGAAATGAGCAGGCGGAACGAATGGTGAGATTCACCAAGGAGACCCTCATCAGGATGGGGCCAGGAAACTGGCAGGAGAAAATCGACAAATTCCTCCTCGCCCAACATATAACCCCCAGCTCGGTCACCCAGAGGACCCCAGCTGAAATGCTGATGGGGTGGAGACTGAGATCCCGATTGGATCGGTTACACTCAGAGTATCACTCAGATAGCCCCCTTTTCTCATCCAAACCAGAACGGGAGTTTAAGGTAGACGATCTAGTGTTTACACATAAATATGCAGGCAGCTGACACGGGTCAAGACTAAAGTGATTGCTATTACGGGCCCCAAATCATATAAAGTAGAATTAGAGGATGGGAAAATATGAAGGAGGCATATAGACCAACTCCGAACTAGGTGGGGAGAGTCTACTCTAAGGTACTAAGAGGGGAGGAGAATGGCAGAAATCTGTTCTGTCCCCAACCCCACGCACACACACCAATAGACGTTCAGGAGTTAAAGACCAAACCAGCCAGCAAAATCCTTTTCCTTATGATAACGGAACTTGGCAACAACCTAGTGGCTGCCTGCCAAGAGTTTGTTATTTACAAAGAGGAGAGATAACTTCTCCCCACTTCTGATACATCAAAGGAAAGCAGCTCAATAATTACAATCAACTCCAGAGATAATCCAGTCTTAAAGCAAAAGTCCAGCAATGCAGAATGGCATGGAAGCTTTCAGCTTTGTTCGTCACAAGGTTTGACTGGCCACCACGCTCCCTTTTATATCCTGTGGGGTGTGGTCCAGTGACTCAGCCTAATCTCGGGCACGCCATTTCTTCTGTTGCGCACGCTTATCTCTGCGATGCTGGCGAGGGTCCAGCCAAGACTCATTACCCTCATCACTGTCCATCTGTGGCTGCGTGGACGTGCTTGGCCCTGGCCCTATCTCTTGTCCTTCGGCGGACACCGAAGGCATTGCCAGAGAGGAGGGTCCTGGAGAGGGAGGCCTTGCCAACTCCTCCCCTTCACTCTCGGAGTCCTTTCCTGATGATGACACAGGCTCTGATAACGGAGCTGCAACAAAACCAAAGAACCACAGCACCTTAAACCAGGGGCCCTGTGTTGTGGCCCGTCAGTGGCCTGTGCAGATTGTAGCTGATTCCGACAATGAGGAGGCTGATGTGGTGCTGCGCCAGAAGCCTGTGTAGCTGGCGCTCAAGTCGGACAGTGAGGAGGCTGGAGAAGATGTGGTGCCAGAGGCAGGGATTCAGCCAGGGCCTTCAGAACCTCCAGCTCCTTTAAGTGAAGAGGACAAAGAGGAGGAGCCTCTTCTCAATGCACAGGTGCGCAGAGCTGCCAAAAGGCAGGAGTGGCTCATCAGGAGGAGGTCTCCTCAAGAGTAAGGCTTGGGGCTAATTGGCCACTCCCTTAGCCTATTTAAGGAGGAACGCTGCTTGCAGCAAGCTGTAGGGAACAACTTTAGTTCAATCTCCTTCGCATCTGGATTCTCTGCAAAATTGTTTTTGGGCTTTCTGCCAACTCTAGTAAGACTGTGATTACCTTATCTTAGAATTCTGGTAGGCTGTTAAGACGGTATTAAGAGCCTTTGGTTGATAAAGACTAAGTTATATGAGTAAAATAAGCTTTGTATAGATTTTGTGTGTGCTGCGTTCTTTGGGGTCCGTAGCTGAGGCAGAACACCCTGCCCCGAGGAGCATACATACCCAAGAGAGGAGACGCAGACAACCATACAGACTCTACACCATGCCTACCAATAAACCAGCCTGACGAACTAAACTCAAACCCGAGAGTAATCACCGGGGACTTACCAGAGTCCAGTGAGGTCCCCCGAGGTGCTCCAGGAGTAGAGAGCGGGGAAGTGGGGCCGGAATCCACCACGTGCAACGAAGAGTTCCAGGAGGTTCCATCTCAGCTGGCGGGAGCAACAACAAGCCAACCGCGCCGGCTGAAATCCCAGGAACGACTGAGCTGCACGTGGCTGCACGGAATGGCCGAGTCTTCAGCTAGGAGGGGAGGGGTGTTACATACAGACGTTCATAGGAATTTGCATAACCATCGCGGATTAGTTGGAAGTCATGGCGGGAAAAATGAAATGTTGTCAGAGGTTGGCAAGCTCAAGCGAGTTTAAAAGGCAAGCTGCAGCTGCCCCGCTCACAGTTCTGTACTTGGACCAGCTGAATAAACATACAAGAAAGGTCCTAGAGTCCATCTCTTCTTTTCCACGCTTCAAATTTAACACATGCCTTCCTTAATCTGGTACATTCTGGATAAACGGACATTGAAAATTCCAGTTTCCAGTATGAAGGTGACTTACTGGAGATGGCTGTGCTAGGCAACTGGAGACAAGGTAGAAGAGATTAACGAGAAGACAGAGGAAATCGTAATCTATGAAGAAGTTGATCTCTCCTCCTACAGTGATTTATCCTATTCAAATATACGCAGCCCAAAGAACAGCAAAATCTTTTTTAGGGTAACTCTTATTTATAGGTATTCTAGACTTTTTCTTGAAACCATGTCAGCTATTTTTCTTTTTAGTATAGTCTGAAAAAGAGGCAATTAAGGGTCTATATTATAGTTATCTTCTATCAAAATGTGTAAAATGTATGCCATACCAGCCACTTTTATGGGGTCCTCTGGATCCTTGAGAATTTATGGGGGGGGCTTGGGGATTTTAAGAGGGCATAAGAATGTTTTAAGCTTTGCAAATGCTTAAAATTTTATTTCACATTTTAAAACTTGAGCAACCTCCTCCAAAATGAGCCCTGGCCATCCACTTTTAAGAGGATAGATTTATATCTGCTGCAAAAAAACCTGATGATGTTCTTTTGCTGATGGGAATTGTGTCTCTTTAAAACTTGGCTTTGGTCCCAGGTCTGAAGTTAATGTGTGTTTGGAGAAGGTCTTGTCATACTTTCCTTTAAAGGTTATGTTTACTTTAGGCTGTCTTGTTTTGCTTTGTTCATGGTTTTTTTTTTAATTTTTTTTTTAATCTAGTAGTATATTTTGTAAGCCACCCACAGTCCACTGGAGTAACCACATTAAATTTAATAAAATAATAACAATAATAATAATAATAATATTTGTCCATCCCAGGTCCTTGGGAAGGACTTGATAAGTGGGCAAAAATGCCAAATCTAGTCTGAACATCTGGCTGACTGTGTGTGATGAACAATAATATTAATTAACATGTCATTACATCAATAAGGGAGCAAACCTTTTTCTGTTTCTTCAGAGGACAGCATCTGAATTAGTGAGTTCAAACTGCAAAACAAAGAGATGTCAACTATGTTGGAATGCTACATTTTTTAAAAAAACATGAAGTGGTTGTCTTGTTGCTTTTAAGCAATGTTGCTCTAAATGTTTTTTCTTTGTGGTCAACAAGAACCAGCCCTACCATTCATCAGTGAGAGGCAACAGTATTTGGACATTTCACTCCATCAAAGGGCAGAGCTGGGTTGCTTCTCTAAGCTGACCTGCCTCCATGAGTTGGAACAAGATGCTACCACTTTAACTCCGAAGTTAAAAACCTTTTGTTGCCTTTCCCTTCAGACAGCATAAGGCTTTGGGACAGCGTTGTAATCAAGTGAGCATGCATTGCGTTTGAAGTGGTTGAGTTCATACTGTTCCACTAATTTCACTCTTTGAAGGCAACCCAACTTCTGCAATCTTACTGATGCCTGTCAACCTTGTAGCCATGTGCCTGAGCACATAGGAACCAAGTCTCTCTCTTCCAGCCCATTGTGGTACATATTCATACTGAATAAGATGACTAGTTTTTAAGCACTTTCTAGAGTTAATATCCTCATTGTTGCCACATTTAATAACTCTTCATGATGGGGAAAGTGTCCCATTGTACATTGCCAGCTTAAT
Organism: Arizona elegans; assembly: GCA_022577455.1. Classification (NCBI taxonomy): domain Eukaryota; kingdom Metazoa; phylum Chordata; class Lepidosauria; order Squamata; family Colubridae; genus Arizona; species Arizona elegans. The sequence goes on from JAKOOJ010000007.1 coordinate 63,377,968, forward strand.
TGTGGAGATTTGAAATTGGGTCCACAGAGCTACGGTTGCTATGACAACGCCTATTCTCAATCTTGCTGGCGCTCTTCCACACATATAAGCATGCGAGAGAAAGGAAAATGCAGATACAGGAGAGCTGACGGTATAATTGACCCACTTATTTTCTTCTTAACAGTATCTATGAGAGTTCTTTCCTTCATCTGTTCCATGGTTAATGTTTTTGTCCAGTGGAAAAACAGCAGTGATAATATGGCCTATTTGGAGTCTTGGGGGAAATGCTTATCAGCCTAGGAAGCAAGATTCAATGGTAATGCAATGGTAAAGCTGGTTGAAGAGAGGGTGTTTTGGGAAATGGATTGACATGATTCCACACTAGGCAGGACAAAAGAGCATTAGAATTACAAATATTTTAATATTTTATGGCATTCTCAAGAAAGTTTCAGACTTCAAATTGTCCAAATTCCTAATGAATAGGGCCCCAAAAACTCTTAAGTGAAAGTCACTAAAACTGCTAATGTTAAAAACTCCTATAGGGAAGAGAAATAGATGCAGGGCAGTTGTGTAATAGCTAGAACTAAAGAGAAATTTCCTGACAGTGAGAACAATTAGTAGGCGGAATGGTGTATCTCTGGAATTTGTGGGTGCTCCATCACTGCAGGTTTTCGACTGGACAGCTATTTGTCTGGAATGGCCTGCTTGAGCAGAGGGTTCGACTAGAAGTCCTCTGTTGTGACCCAGGCCCAAGTAGGTAGTAATTGACGCAAACAGTTCCAAAACAAACAGACTTTATTAGAACAGCTAAGAATTAACTCATTCTCAGCGTAGTCCAAACTAAATCAAAACCTATTCTTCATAACACAAATTCTTCAGTCTAATCACCAACCTTGATATAATTAGGCAAACTGCCAAAGGCTTCTCTTGGCAAAAGTTCAGAAGCAGAAGACACCAACAAGAGATAAGAGCAGCAAGACAAGAAGAAGTCTATCAATGTTGTTTTCCGACAAAGAGCCCAAGAGCCAGTCTTTTAAGCCTTATGGGAGGGGGCCAATCATCTCTTGGCCCTACTCCTGAGTCATCCTCTTTGCTTTAGCTGCTCTTGCCTTCTGGCAGCTCTTCTCATACGTGCACTAAGAACAGGCTCCTCCTGTTCCACTGCCTCTCTACTGACAGCCTCTGGAGGCTCCGGAGTCCGCACTTCACTCTCTGATGGCCTTGGCCCCATCTCTGCTTCCGACGCAGAGCCCTCGTATGGGCTTTCCCCAGCCTCCAGGACAGGCCCATGTTCTTCCTCAGCCTCATCGCTGTCCGACTCCAGCTCTGCAGGTGGCTGGCAGACCACAACATCCTCCAAAATCCCTTCCAACCATATTGTTTTATGTTCCATGTTCTAAAGCAGGGGATGTCAAACTCATGGCGCCACATTGTCATCACATGATGTATTGCGACTTCCCCCCCTTCACTAAAATGGGGGTGGATGTGGCCAGCGTGTCACGCATCTGGCCTGCAGACCGTGAATTTGACACCCCTGTTCTAAAGCTTTCAGTAGTCAGCATGCCTAAAGACATTTGGGTAATTGTAATCCAGACAACCTGGAGAAGTCAGCCAGCAGCATGGTTGCACTACCATAGTGCAACCATGTAGGAGGCCTAGTGGACAACCATTTAAATATGAGCCAGCAATGTGCAGCAGCTGCCAAAAAAGCCAACACAGTTCTTGGCTGCATAAACAGAGGGATAGAATCAAGATCACGTGAAGTGTTAATACCACTTTATAATGCCTTGGTAAGGCCACACTTGGAATACGGCATTCAGTTTTGATCACCACGATGTAAAAAAGGATGTTTAGACTCTAGAAAGAGTGCAGAGAAGAGCAACAAAGATGATTAGGGGATTGGAGGCTAAAACATATGAAGAACGGTTGCAGGAACTGGGTATGTCTAGTTTAATGAAAAGAAGGACTAGGGGAGACATGATAGCAGTGTTCCAATATCTCAGGGGCTGCCACAAAGAAGAGGGAGTCAAACTATTCTCCAAAGCACCTGAGTGCAGGACAAGAAGCAATGGGTGGAAACTAATCAAGGAGAGAAGCAACTTAGAACTAAGGAGAAATTCCTTGACTCTTAGAACAATTAATCAGTGGAACAACTTGCCTGCAGAAATTGTGAATGCTCCAACACTGGAAATTTTTAAGATGTTGGATAACCATTTGTCTGAACTGGTGTAGGGTTTCCTGCCTGGGCAGGGGGTTGGACTAGAAGACCTCCAAGGTCCCTTCCAACTCTGTTATTCTATTCTATTCTATTCTATTCTATTCTATTCTATTCTATTCTATTCTATTCTATTCTATTCTATTCTATTCTATTCTTCTAACTCAGGAAAGAGTGACTAAACCGGATCTAACCTAGGTTAGATGTAGGTCACCAGGACCCAAGGTTTAGTCTTCCAAGCTTTCAGACTCATGCTGGAGCCCATCTTCAAGGAACTTCTCTCTCACCAGAATATGTACTTATATTTTATATATTTTATTCTCATATTCTGGTGAGAGCAAAGTTCCTGAGGATGGCCTCCTGTGTGAGTCCAAAAGCTCTGAAGCCTAAAACTGACTCAGGTCAGATGCTGCAACATTATCCTGGGACACGTATATTTGCCTTCATTTATGTGTTACTATAACGGCTGAATGATAATTTAAAAGTGTTATTGTAGTTTTTTGCTTGTTTGTTTAAAACCATTTTATACTACTGTTTCATATGCCATTTTGGATGTATATGGGCAGGGGTATACATCCAAGCCCTTTTAGCAAAGGGTTCTCTGCTCGGTTGCTAGGTGGGCATGGCCATGGTGGGCGTGGCCTAGTTGGCTTCCTGCACCATGGTGTGGCGGGGGTGTTTTTGCCCTCCCCGGGCTCCAGAGGCTTTCCTCAAGCCCCTGGGAGGGTGAAAATGGCCTCCCCAGACTCTGGAGGCCCTTCCTCAACTTCCGGTAGGCCAGTTTTTTGCCCTCCCTGAGCCTCCGTGCATGCCCTGCACTTACCTGCATCCAAAACGGGATGCGTGGGGACTCCTGGGAGGGGTGAGGTGGGGTGGACGAGGCCAACCAGGAGTGGGATTTGTGGGTTCTCTGAAGTACACAGAATCTTAGCTAGAGGTTCTCCCAAACCCCTGCGAACCCCCAGCAGCCTACTCGTGTATACAGGGCAAACAGTTGGCAAATTAAGTAAGTAATTTCAGGAAAGGATTTTCAGCATGTTTCTCTGTGCTGTTAAAAAAGCGCCAGGCTAGTTAGGACTCTTCTACGCAATGGAGTTTGGCAGTAATTGAAGGGTCAAACATACTACATCCCTGGGATAAAATTGAGCCAACTTTAATGCTGCAGTACTGAAATGCTGTTGATAAAAGACTGAGATGGTTCCAACAGTATAAAACAATAAGGATCGATTAAATTTGGATGCATTTCAAAATGTTTTTAAAACTGATATATTTAATAAAGCAGACTCCCTGGTGGAAGTGGTTACAAATAGTTCCTGAGAATGACAGCATAACTGTTTTATAAATCTTAATTGCAAAATTTGATGGTAGGTAAATTTAGAATTTTACCATTGTTATTTTTATTGTAAACAAATCATAGTGTATATTAATTTCATTGCTTTTGTGTAGTTTAAGCTGCTGTTTTGATTTTTCTTGTTTTCATTTTTTTAATGTAGTTGGAATTGCAATATGAGTTATTAATAACAGTTCTGTTTGTTGGTTTGTTTAAAATTATTTATTTTATTAGATTTGGGCAATGGTTGACTTCAGAACTATGTATGAATTTATTTTTTCAACTAACAATTATAGAAATATCTTGGGAATTTGCAAACAAAAATCAAAAACAAAATGAAGGTCGTCTCACATATTCTATTAGTACATTCCAAATGTCTATGGAAATTCTTAGTCATCCAGGTCATTTTTGTCCCAAAGGTGCTTTTTCAAAAGGCAGCTGGACTTTGTTTTTTCTTCTGAACTGAAGAAGCTTCTTGGATGAGAAGCAAAATGTCTTCAAAGAAAAAACAAAGTCCAGTTGCCTTTTGAAAAAGCACTTATGGTACATTAAAAACCTTTATAACAATTGAATTGGAGATGAAAAAAGGCCAATGAGATTGGCCCTACACATATTTATGGGAAAAACTTGCATGAATTTTACTTAAAACAGAAAACAAAGGGGCCAGTGATGAATATACCTGCTAATTGGTTAGATGCCACAAGAAAGTCTGATGTTGGTTGGAATATGTACAACTAATATGAAGAAGCGGAATTTGAAGCAGTTTGGCTTTGCCCATAGGAAAGCATAAATGGCTAATTAGCCAAAGCTTGAAAAAAAATTCCCAATGGTCCTCATTATCCTTTAGTTTTGTGGAATTTTATAGCAGAAAATCACCTCCTAATTATGAGAAAACTTTCAGTTGGGAATAAATCTTGAATGAAGAACAATAAAGTATTTATTTATTTAAAATATATACATAGCTACCCATCTTATGACAAAGTCTGAGTGGCTCCCACTCAAAGATTAAAACTACATAAAATCCACATTGAAACTATAAAAAGTCTTCTGAATCTGTGTTGCATGATGCAGAATTATTGACAAGTAACGAGAAGAAATTCTGAAGAAAGCAACCAAGATTTCTTTTTTTAAAATAGCATCTGAAGTCAATTTTGCTTCTAAGAATAATGTATCAGCAAGACTCCAATGATGTAGTTCCCTATTGGTCAATAATTATGTACCTTCTATTCTATTTTGGGTTTGGCAAAGAATGGCAACATAACCCTTTATTAATATTCTTACAATAAGAGTTTGTCTCACTTGTTTTGGCAGATCTTAGTTGCCATTTCAAATGAATTGATTAATTAATGTTTCCGAAAGCTGACAAAATTATGGATTATGTTGTGGAAAGTTTTTACAGCAATTTGAATCGCAGTTCTAATTAATCTCATAATATTAAAGAGGTAGAATGTTATTATAATCAATCAATCAATCAATCTGTCAATCAATCTGTCAATCTAATCTTTAAAACAGCCTTTCCCATCCTGGTACCTTCCAGATGTGCTGGGATTATAAATGCAAGAATTCCTAGCAAATATGACTAATGCAAATTCTGGAAGTTCTGGCAATTACATGTAATGAACACTGGGTTCTAGAAATTTATTCTAATGGAACTTTACTTGTTTTAATTATTTTTGGTGTTTTTTTAAACACAGTATGCCATGTCATTAATATTTTCTATTTTTTTCCTTTCCTTTATGGCGCTCCCCTCCATTGGATTTCTATCCTTAGTCAAAAAACCTTCTTGTTATAATGGCCAGTTTGGCTACATAAAACACTTTCATTAATGTTTTGGAGACCTTCATGATGTTAATGTTTGGGGCATTTTAGTTCATGCTTTTTATAGTCAGATGAGAATTAGTGACGGAAAGAACCTAATGGTTTAAACAGGATTTTTATAAGCATAAATGTACATCAGTTTATTCAGTGCAAACTTAATTAGTTGTCCCAAAATGACAGGAACACCTGGGGGTGGGGAAGCACAAATATTACTTAAGAGAGGAAAGTGCCTGAGGACAGAAGTTTATAGTCTGACACTGTGGTAATGAGATTAGGTAAAGTTAAGGGTACATCCACATCTTCAGAATCTTTTCAGGTACAGTAACTGCTTCTTTTTTTCAGAACAGTGACACAGAATGAAATGTTCACGCTGATTAAAAGAGCTTAATTCTTTTAAAGTCTCGTTTCTTATTCATGCTATCATATCTAGTTCATGTGTACTGTATATGAAACATTGAACTGCTGTAACAATAGACTATTCCTGAAGAAATATATGTTTGTGAACTATGAATAGTTCGTACCCTTAGCATTTTGTAGCCTTAGGGAAACTTAGGAAGTGTTTGGGTAGGCGAAAGGGAACTTTGATACATGAATAATATCAGGAGAGAACAATGAGAACTAAGTAGAAATTACTTTTTAAAATTCTCCAGTAATCTGTGGGCAAAGTAATTTTGAGGATGTATTTTGATTCCATCCCCCTATGAGATGGAAGAATCTGTCAACCATTTCTCAATGGCAGGACTCTGCTTAGCATTGCTCCTGAAAACACTGAATGACAAATTCCCTTATGACCTCTTCCTGTGGGGTTTCACATTAATGCTATGGAGGCTGCAGGAATTCTGGAGAGAAAGTTGATTATGTGATGAAAAATGGGATATTCACACTACCCTCTGGCCATGTAACTAAAAGATAAAGGTAAAGGTTCCCCTCACACATATGTGCTCGTCGTTCCTGACTCTAGGGGGTGGTGCTCATCTCTGTTTCAAAGCCAAAGAGCCAGCGCTGTCCGAAGACGTCTCCGTGGTCTTGTGGCTGGCATGACTAAATGCCAAAGGTGTCCAGAACGCTGTTACCTTCCCACCAAAGGTGGTCCCTATTTTTCTACTTGCATTTTTTACGTGCTTTGCTTTCGAACTGCTAGGTTGACAGAAGCTGGGACAAGTAATGGGAGCTCACCCCGTTACGTGGCACTAGGGATTCAAACCGCTGAACTGCCGACCTTTCGATCGACAAGCTCAGCGTCTTAGCCACTGAGCCACCACGTCCCTCTCGGCCATGTAACTAAATAAGCGCAAAACAATAGCCTTTTGTTGAATCTAGAAGTTTCATCAGAATGATGAAACTTGTGTAATTTATTTATTTTTCAAATTACCAAATGACATCACAGCACAAGCTCCATCTTTTACATTCAATTCAGTCCCTACCTGACCCAAGAGCTTATGGCAAAAATACCACATTTTATTTATTCTGAAACGAATTATCTTCTATCAAACTGAATGTGAGTAGGAAGATGGAAAGAATAACTATCAAATCCTTTACATCGGTGGTTCTCAACCTGTGGTCTGTGGACCCCTGGGAGGGGCTGCAATCACAGGGGGTCTGCGAAGACTTGAAGAAATGTTATGATTTAAATCTTGAGTTAAGTCTTGGGGGGCCCATGGCTAGAAAAGGTATTTAAAGGGGGCTCCATGGTGAAGAAAAGGTCGAAGAACCACTGCTTTACCAAGATTTCAGCAGGCAGTCTCTGCTGCATGACCCTGGAATTAGGGGGTAAAATAAGACTACAGGGCCACATAAAACCATTTGGTTTGTTTTATCTATTTGCAGTATTTGTCTTTTGTTTTATTTGATAATATATCTTAACAAGTGATTAGATCTTCTGCTGGATGAGTGTGTATTACTTTTCAACATTTTTATTTTCTGAATATTTTAAAAATTCTCAGGGAAGCAGGAAGTGAGAAAGAATTGGCAAAGAAGTGAAAGAAGAACAAGTCTCAGAAGCTACAAAGGGTGAAAGGATTGGATCAGGGGGTGAAATTTACCTTCCCTACCGGTTTGCAAATGTGCATGCGCCAAGCGCCCTCTCTCTTTGCTCGCATGCGCCATCATTCGCGCATGTGCAAAGCGTTCTGTGCATGCGCAGAAGCTGAAAATTGTCACAAAAAAGGGACGTCAGGAAGTCTGCGCGGGTGGGCGGAGCCTCCGCAGCCACTGTTACTGGTTTGCCCGATCCAGATAGAACAGGCTGAATTGCACCCCTGGATTGGATATTTAGTTGCAATAGGCTTAATCTGAGTTAAGAATAAAGATAGATTTACACTATTTTGGATTACTGAAAATAATTTGGGTTACTGATCAGGGTTTAGAAAGCTGCAAATGAAAGAAACAACCTAGTTCCATGTGCTTATCTGGGACTACAATGATGGAATGTGTCAGGTGATGTGTTTGATAGGGAGCATTTAGTTCAGGGGTATCAAACTCAAGGCCTGGGGGTTGGATCCGGCCCATGGGGTGCTTAGATCTGGCCCATGGAGCCACCCTGGAAACAGTGAAAGACCGACCTGTGGTGCCTCCGCCAGCGAAAACTGAGCTCCCGAGCTCTGTTTTCACTGGCAGAGGGTTACAGGAGGCCGTCGCAAGCGAAAACAGCTCGGGAGCCAGTTTTCACTGGCAGAGTGCTTGGGCCACCACAGGCGTCCCCGACACGAGTGACATTGAGCTGGCCATGCCCAACCTGGCCACACCCACCCCGGCACCCAGAGGTCAAACAGAACCCTGATGCAGTCCTCAATGAAATCGAGTTTGACACCCCTGATCTAGTTAGTCTCTAGAAATCCACTGCATATTTTAAGCAATTGTGCTGGATATGACCTCTTTTGGGATGGAGAGGACATCAGCTAGCTAAAGTAGATAGTATTGGATCAATTCTGTGCAGAAGTAAAAAGTAGCATCATGTGCTCAAATCTGTGTTTGAAATTGGTTAGATATCATACTTATTGTCATTAATGTAGAGAGATTTAATTGTATCAACTCAGTTCTGCACTAAAACATGGGCAGAACCATGCCTATCACTGAGCAGAACAATAAGACTATGGAGAAAAAGTTGGACTCATCCTTTTTTTGTGACTAACATGTAATTTTTCCCTGTTTTGAATAAATATGTTTTCAATATTAGCTGCACATCACAAGCTTTGCTTTCTTTTTAAAAATATGTCTTTTGATGAAATTGCTCATAAAGTATGGGCTTTGCTTATGGCAGTTGTTGAGGCTTGGTAATTACAGGCAGATGGGAAATTTCTTAGTTTCCATAGCACTGCTACCATTTAGTTGAGGGATGTTAAAGCACCTGCACATACACAAACACACAGACTGAAGAGGGAAAAAAAGATTACAGATTATTATTGGAGCCAACTCAGATTCCTCCCTCATTAGCTCCAGAAGTCCAAGAGACCAGTGCAGTATGATTCAGTTCCAAATGCAAACAAATTCATATTTATTTTGCCCACATTTCTACAGAAATCTTCCTGTAGGGGTAATCCAGGATTTGGGCTGCCATCATTACCGTTTGCTGTCCTCAGTCTTTATTGTGCTCGTGCTTATAAAACTGTTGCTGGACCTTGAGTTCTGTTAGCTAATTCAAAGTGGAAATATATTTAAGGATGTAGAGAACATAGTTGGTCTTATCAGAAATCACTATTAGTTCTAATGCACCTTAGATGTGAGCTTTCCAACCAGACTAATTGCAATATAAGATCTATCTTTTGGGAATTTAATCACTATAAGTAGTCCTTGACTTAGACCAGAATTGAGCCAGAATTTCGGTTGCTAAGTGAAACATTGTCAAATGAACTTTGCTATATTTTATGACTATTCTCACCACAGTTGTTAAGTGAATCACTGCAGTTGTTAAGTTAGCAACACAGTTGTTAAGTGAATCTGGCTTCCTCATTGACTTTGCTTGTCATAAGGTCGCAAAATGTGATCACCTGTCCCCAGGACACTGCAACTGTCATAAATATAAGTCAGTTGTCAAGCATTTGAATTTTGATCATGTGTCCCTGGAGATGCTGCAACCGTTGTAACTGTGAAAAACAGCCATAAGTCACTTTTTCCCCCAGTGCTGTTGTATCTTTAAAAATGGTCACTAAACAAACTGTTGTAAATTGAGGACTACCTGTATTCATGGCCTCACCATTTTCACTGTCTCCTCTTTGGGACATGCCCAATATTGAAGCAGATCCCAGGACAGCCTTTACAATGATTGTCAGTATCTCTTCCGAGTCTGAAGCAGTGATGTTTCAGGTTATTTTCTGTTTATAGTATTTGTAATATTTTTGGTGGGTTGAGACTGCACTTCATTTTTTATGAGGCACATGGACTGCAATGGTGCATGGAATATGAAGTGAAACTGTGGCAAAGCTATAGACACAGTACAGATTCTACCTATCCCTCTTTGTTTTCGGTGATGGTGGGGGAGAAATTTTCTTTGTTTTTTTTTAAACTTCAGGCATATAGTTTTTGTATATTTGCACCTCAAACAAAATGGAAATTGAAATTTAATCAGAATTCTGAGAAGTCTTGAGGGCTAGATGCACTAGTTGCTACTTCTATTTAATTTGAAATAGTGATGATGAAATCTGAGATTTTTCTGCAGACAGATCACTTACTCTCCCTTAAAACTAAAATCTTTCTCATAGTTTCTACTTCCGCCTGTGCAGAGTCTGTGTTCTTTCAAGGCAATAATGTGTGGTTGACATAGAATCCCTCTTGGGAGGATGCTCTGAGAAGGGACTGACTAGAAGAATTATGCAGTGATATGATGAACCTTTGTTCGTGCTATCAAAACAAATGGACATAGTCATAAAAAGTGAAATAATGTAAATCTTGCAAGAGGGCTGCAGTACCTCATAGAAGTTTTAAATAATGCCAACAACAACTTCTGAAGATTTCCCGAAAAGTTTGTTCAGGTCTTTATTCCATCATTATTTTTTTTAAAAAGTCAGTGTCTAGTGACAGAAATTCTCTGATAGATTTTTTTTTTTTTTTGTATTCTATTCTTCTAGTTCTTATTTTTGCTGGACTAACGTCCTCTTACTTAGGGGTCACCAACCTTTCAGACCTCAGGGACCACTAAATTCATAATTGTAAATCCTGTGGACCACTAATATGAATTTTTAAAAAGATAAATAGTATTTAGTGCAATATAAAAAATGCAAATGATTTTTCTGCGGACCACCAAAATTTTCTCATGGACCACCAGTGGTCCACGGACCACCAATTGGTGACCACTGCTCTTACTGACCCCATCTAGTAATGTGACATTCACATGATACTCCTCAACAATTTTTCTATACTGTTTTCTAGCAAATCCTAGGAAAGTATTCACACGTATGTAGTGATGAGTCTGCATGAGATGAAGCAAGTACTGGAACAACGTATTAATTCCTTTCAGGGACATTACGGTTAAGTTTAAACAATAGATTTAACTTGGTTATTGAATTAAAAAATGAAGTAACCAAATGTGCTGAAGTCACACAGTATACATTGCTTCTGTTAATGGATCCTTCTGATCCTGTGAACTCTAGATGGGCATCCTTTCATTTGTTGCCCTGAGAGAACTTGAATAGACAATGTCATCCTTTGTTCACTCGAAGCCCAGCATGGAGGTAGTCTAAAATCCTGCGATCCTACTCTGCTTCACAAATCACATATTGCAATGTGTACTGGCATGAGTTCAGCTGTGCAATTTCTCTGCTGAACTCTAATTTAATCTAGGCAATGACTATCCAAAATTGCCAACATTCTCCCTCATGTGCGGCTATCAGTTGCTGCCTTCCATGTCCGTACCGAAGATGTCTACATATGAGAAAAAGAACATGTTCATTTTAAAGCATCAATTCTGCTGTGTTTTCTATGACAGGTCTCAGACATCACACAAGTTCCTTCTGTATTTCCAATAAGTAGTGCTCTGAAGCACTACTTATTCACTGGTTCACTGTGTTTCTATCTGCACTTGCAACTACTGTAATAAACAATTTTTAAGTCAGCTTCATTTCTAGCTGATTTCAACACCAGCTTAAGACTGTCATGTAGAAGAGCCTTAAAGACAATGCACCCTAATAAACCAACCTGTATTGGTTGTGCTAATACAGCTACAAAGTCTGTAATGTAATCACTATGTCATATGCACTCATAACAATAGAACTTAGACTTATATACTGCTTCACAGGGCTTTCAGCACTCTGTGCAGTGTTTTACAGAGTCAGCATCTTGCCCCCAACAATCTGGGTCTTCATTTTACCAACTCGGAAGGATGGAAGGCTGAGTCAAATTTGAGCTGATAAGAATTGAACTACTGGTAGTTGGCAGAATTAGCCTGCAATACTGCATTCTAACCATGCGCCACCATGCCACCAATTATATAATTATGATTTTAGTGTTCATCTATCACTTTCATTACCTGTTTGTCATTATAGTACTTATGGGACCGCCTTCTGCCACCAGTAGCCTCTCACCGGCCAGTACGCTCACACAGAGAGGGGCTTCTCAGGGTGCCGTTGGCCAAACAGTGTCGACTGGCAGCCCCCAGGGGGAGAGCCTTCTCTGTGGGGGCACCTGCCATCTGGAATGAGCTTCCACTGGAGATACGGAGGATCCTGGATTTACGCACCTTCCGCTGTGCCCTCAAGACCTTTTTATTTCAGCAGGCTGGCCTGGCCTAACTTCCCTTTTAAACTGTAAATTTTAAATTTGTTTTAAATTATTAGAGGTGTTTAAATTAGTTTTGGGCCAAACTATTTAATGGGTTTTTATATTGTCTTTTAAATTTTGTAGTTTGTGTATTTTATCTTTGGCTGTTTACCACCCTGAGCCTTCGGGAGTAGGGCGGTATATAAATCCAATAAAATGAAAATGAAAAAAAATAAATCATAAAACAGAATACAAATCAGTCTCAAAATCAGGCTACTGATGCCTTAAAAACTAGCAGATTAAATTCATAAATTTATGGAAAAGATGAACTTTAAACAATATGACTCTTATGAGTGTATCATCCTTACCACTACCTAGTGATTTATGTGTCTCTTACCAATGTGCTCTGATACCTTTGCCAGCTCCTTTGGGCACTAGGAACCATTTCCTTATTTCCATTTCCTTGCATGACACATTGTTTGTTCTCTTGTTTGGTAAAAGCAGCATACTTGCTTTAGAATCCAGTCTTCAAAAGAAGGAAAACATCATTAAGATTAATTGATTCCCTTACTCCCTTAAGGGAAGCTGTGAGTGTCAATCGCAAGCAAAAGGTGCTAATTGGTATTACTGTGAAACAACCCAACCCCAACCTCAGAATTTTACTCCTTTTCCTAGGCAAGGCAAGAAGAAATATAGATAATAACACTAAAATACAAATATTGGAAAGAGATATAGTGTGCACAAACTTCATATTAAAATTGAGCCTCAAAATACTGGCAAATAATTACTTCAGACAGTGCATGGCAATCTTCTCCATTCCACCATACCATTTGGCTGGGTGTCATTCAGGGGTGAAATCCAGCAGGTTCTGGAGAACCGGTAGCGGAAATTTTGAGTAGTTCGGAGAACCGGCAAATACTACCTCTGGCTGGCCCCAGAGTGGGGAGGGAATGGGAATTTTGTAGTATCCTTCTCCTGGGAGTTGGG